>LR738714.1:170981690-171004661 GCA_902687465.1 Secale cereale | reverse complement strand
ATGGGAGTTTCGCCGAAAACTCACCATGGCCTCCTAAACCGGCCATGTCTTTCTTACAAAGGAGTATCACATGGGAGTTTCGCCGAAAACTCACCATGGCCTCCTAAACCGGCCGTGTCTTTCTTACAAAGGAGTATCACATGGGAGTTTCGCCGAAAACTCACCATGGCCTCCTAGACCGGTGCCCCTGATAGCTACAGGGAATCAGCCGTGTCTTTCTTACGAAGGAGTATCACATGGGAGTTTTGCCGAGAACTCACCATGGCCTCCTAAACCCGCGCCCCTGATAGCTACAGGGAGTCAGCCGTGTTTTTCAAAGGAGTATCACATGGGAGTTTCTCCGAAAACTCGCCATGGCCTCCAAAACTGGTGCCCTTGATGCATCAAAGAATCAGCCAGTGATGATCATCGAGTTGATCACCTAAAGACAAGATCCTTCAGAGGTTTTGAAACATTGGGTGGCGTGTCATCGATGAAAGAACCTTGAATTTAGAGCCTGGCAGCTCACAAAAAGCCTCGAGTTTGGATCTTGGCAGCTCGTAAAAAGCCTCGACTACATGGTCTTATTTGCCGAAAAACTTTATTTCTATGATTTCACGAATTTTGGTCGTCATGATCATTGGTTTTTTTAACCAACTCTATTGATGCAGGACTGGACAACTACAAGGTTGACCATATATTTACAAAGTTAAAAAGTCTGGATCATGAACACCAGCGTGAGCTAAACCGACGTTCATTGTTACCCGGATCGGCTATCAGGTAAAGCAAAACAAGAGAGCCAAGAGCCTCATCAGCGCCTGCGCTTTCAGTTATTCCTACCAGGTTAAGGTCAACAAGCACACTTAATCAGAGGTAGGGTATATATTTGTGATCAACAGCTATTACTTTGTTTTATATATTAGAACAGTATAATCCGTCCGGTGGTAAACCGCCGGGACGCCTTTTAGCTTTGTTCTTGCAGGCACAGATAATATAAACGGATCACGCATGGCAAAACAGAGGATGAAAGTGAAAGATGCCAAATCGAGCAGTGCCGTAAATATTGGGACAAAGGCAGTGTTTCAACTATTCTATTACAAGGCACCTGCAGGCCCGAATAGATCAAAGTTTTTGGCAAAATATTCAGCAACTACAAATTAAACCGGACGGTTTATGACTCCTCTTCACGCTATGAAGGCTGAGGGTCAATTTGTTCCGGGTCTTCATCAACTTCAGGCAATGGCTAGAAACCTGGAGCGCACCAGTCAATCTTGGAGAGTGCACGGAAATACATTTCGTCATAAATAAGATCTGAAGGGTCAATATCTGGAGCGAAAGTGTGGCCACGAACTGGTGGGATCAGATTTTCAGTGTCGTAAACCGGCCGCTCCACCCGCGAATTTTCTAAGTCATAGGTCGGATGATACCTTGTCAAATCCGCCTCATCGGCAAGCTTGCTGGCAAGCAGGCACATGTCCTTAGTCAAAGCACGGAGATCTTCGGCAGAGAAGACTGACCCGTCCTCTTTGTTGCTGGGATAGCCGTTCATAGCTTCAGCCGGGTCAAAATCAGGGACCCATGCTTTGGCCCGGGTCAGCGCCATAAGAGAGCCAGCCCGCGCAGCAGACTTCTTCACTTCCACCAGACGCACAGGCAGGACAGATAGTTTCTCCAAGGTGGCTTGGATGGTAGTCGGTGCCGGTTTATTATGGGACATGGCACTGATAGCCCTTTGAGCGCCGGAGTAGAGCTGCTCTACCAGGGTATAGGCTGCTTCGAGCTTCTTCCGGACATCATCTCCAAGATGAGTTACGCGCCTCCCTATATACAATTAACGAATTAAACTGGAGCGGAACAAAGGTTGCAAGGATATAACCACACAAAGACAAATACTCACCAAAGATAGCAGAAGTCATGAGCTCTACTTGCTGTTTCAATCCTAATAGCTCCTGTGTAACCGGATTGAGAGCGGCTACGGCATCCTTTGCTCTTTTTTCAAGAGCATCCCTCTGCACCTCCCATGTAGACCGCTCCGCTTCGAAACCTTTCTTCAGTTTTTCCATATTAGTCAAAGCAAGGACAAGTTCTTCCTTAGCTTTGGTTGAAGCGGTCTCATGGAAGGCCAAGCCATTCCGGAGTTCAGCTGCCTCCGAAGCCAACCGGGTCAAGTCAGCCTGCGAGGAATTCAAACGGATTAGAAGGATAGATCAATCAAGTCTCAAGTGCATAACAAGTTATACACTTGACACTTGGGGGCTAATGTGCAATTGAAGTACAGAAAGGAAAAAAAATTCACACAAAGTCTCAAGCACATAAACAAGTTATGCCCTTGACACTTGGGGGCTAATGTGCAATTGAAGTAAAGAAATAAAAAATTTCAGACAAGTCCCAAGCGCATAAACAAGTTATGACCTTGGCACTTCGGGGCTAATGTAAGCTCATTCTCAGGCATAATGGAAGTCCCGGTTCACCTACAATGAAGCTAAACCGGCACTTGGGGGCTACTATGGCCTAAAGATAGGATTGCAAAATTACAAAGCAGAGACAGAAGTGAAAGGAAAGAAAATCACCTCATACTTGTCCTTCATCATATTCACTAAGCCGACTTCATAGTTGCGGCTAGTAAAGAGCCGGTTTAGATATCCGGAATGAAGTTCCTGGGCACTCAACTGAGCATAGCTGGATAAATCTGTGCTCCACTTGTCTTTGTCTTGTTGAAATTTCTCTTCCTTGGCAGTATGCCTAGCCAAGGTGACAGGCTCTGTGGGAGCAGTGATGCCTAGCCCGGTTATCTCAACATCTGCGGATGAGGCAGCAATTGGCTGGAGGGGGACAGCAGTAGGTACCGGGCTGACAGGAGCCGGGCTAGTCCGAGGAGGGCTAACCCGGACAGGGCTTGCTGGTTCAGCCGTGTTCTCCATGTAGTCACCTCCTGGAGTAGCAACATCGTCACGATCCATAGGAATGGGATCATCAAGCTCAGCTTCAAGGTTATCTTCTGGAAGGATGGCTGCGTCAGGGTCCTCGGCCGGTTCAGCAGCAGTGGTTTCAGCAGCCGGCTTATTTGCTTTCGCCTTTTTGCTAGGCTTTGGCATTCTGGTAAAGGTCAAAGGAACAGTGAGAATCATAAAGTTAAAAACATGAATTTAAACCGGATGTTTGAAAGAAGGATTTACCCAGGGACGGTCTTGAGCACTGGGACATGCGTAGCAGTTGACTCGCCGGAAGAAGACAGAGGAGCCTCCTGATAGTTGGGATCAGACGGTTTAAGCGGTTTACGTATAAGGCCTGCTTTTGGATGAAGGAGAGTTGGAGTGAGTAAAACCTCGGAGCGGCACCTGCGAGCCGGCGTAAGGGGTATTCCAGACGACTCAACCACATGGCAGCTATGGCGCGTGGTCCGGTGGGCTTCGTGCTGCTGTTTCTTCAAAAAAAAGTTGGGATCCAATTGAGCATAAGGATGAGAAAAGGGATATTTTCGGGATACCCGGTGGATCTTCGGTGACAAAGGTTCTGAATCAGATGAGAGAGAAATTACCTCAACTCCCCCCGCTTTACTTCCTTCCGCCAGATCCTGCGAAAAGGCATTGTTAACGTAAATTTAGACAAAGGGAGGTCAAAGGACATAAGGGTTAGTTAGTACCTCAGAGTCCGGATCATCCTCCTCAGGATGTGAACCGAAAGCAGCAATAAACCTTTTTCTTCTTAACAGCGTAAGTTTTCTTGCGTGATTGCTTGGCCGGTTTATCTTGAGATTTCCTATTCCAGAAAGGATTGTTGGCCTATGAGAAAGGATAAGTAATGAGTTGAAGACAACTGATATGAACGGACTAAGACAAACAGGAAAGGATCGGAAGAGACTTACCGCTGGCGGTTCATTGGTTGCGCAGAACCTAGCTAAACCGGTCCGGCTGCACTCCTCCACAGGGATGTTCAGTATTTTCTTCGCAGATTCAGTGACTTCATTATCAGGAAGTCTTATTTCGGTGTGGCGTTGAGGATAATCCGGTTTGCCGGTGTATTTCCACATCAGACTTGAGCGCCGGCTTAGTGGAAGAATGCTCCAAGAGAGCCAGCAACGGACAAAGTGAACACCGGTTAAACCGTTCGCCACAAAGGCCCTGAGCTTGGAAAGTTGAGGGGCAAATCGGGCCCGATCTTGGGCGCTGAGACGTTGTGGCAAAGGATGGGTTACTGCCAGGCGATAGGCGCGGTAACCCGGCAGCAGATTCTCTCCTTCAGGCGAAGTATCCCTACAATAGAACCACGTCTGGTTCCAGTCTTTGGGGTGGCTGTGAAGAGCGGCGTGGGGAAAACTCACATCTTTTCTTTTCTGGATGCTGACACCACCCAGCTCCTGATGCGGCTCATCAGTAAACTCCGTCCGCCAGTTCAGATGAAAGAAGTCCCGGAATAGATCCACTGATGGTTCTTCTTGAAGATATGCTTCTGAGAAAACTTGAAAATAGCAGATGTTCGACATAGAATTCGGGCCTACGTCTTGAGGGTGGAGTTGAAAGGCAGCTAACACATCCTGGAAGAATTTTGAACCGGGAGGACTAAAACCCCGGGCCAGATGATCATGAAAAACTACAACTTCCCCCTCTTAGGCTCAAGAGGCCATTCCTTTTCAGGAGCTCGCCAGTGCAGAGTTTCCTTGGGGCCCAGGATGCCAATTGAGGTCGCTTCAACTAAGTCATTTTCAGTGATCCGGGAAGGAACCCAATTGCAAGCGACAAATTGCTTGGCCATCATTTTGGATGAGGAAGTGCTGAAAAATATAGTGCAAAATCCGGTTTACCAACTGCTAAGTACAAGCTGGTGCATTCTATGAAGGTATGGGCCTAATTGTCGGTTTAAACAAGGGACTAATGGTATTACTAATCCGGAAGCAGATATGAGTAAGACAGCTACATGTTCACGATGATAGACAAAGAAGAAGCTAAAGCGTCAATTATGGGATACGGGCTTACATCTAAACCGTCAAGAAAAGCATACGAAGCACAATGTTATGGTTAAACCGGTGATGAAAGCTGCAGATCTAAAAGTGTGAAAAACAGGTTTCACATGGCACTGAGGTAAATATGGATCTAAGGCGCAAGAAAAAGATGGAATAATACAAGTATATTCAGTGAGGGCCGCGGAGTTTCTCTACAGATTCGATCTAAATTAATAAAGCTAGAGGAACTAAGGATATAATGACGGAGCAGAAGCGCATGGATGAAGGTCGAGCCTAAATAAGTTTAAATCTACAGCCAAGACTGACCTACAGGGATGAACTACAAATCCTCGAGTGTTCATGGCGAGCTACAGAAGAAACCCTAGAATGAGTTCTACGGGGAAGAAGAGGTAGTATCTGAGGAAACAGAAGACGGCGGTGAAGTTCTCTGGAAACGTTCAGTTCGATCTAGCGGCCGGGCTCAAGGACGACGGCGAGCTCGAAGAGCGGCGGCGGAGCTTCGAGCGTTAGAGACAGAGGAAGAAGAAGGCAGAAGGGGAAAAGAGATGAGCCTCGGCGGTATTGATAGGTCGAAGAGGTAAAAATGGTAAGCGCGGGCATCGAGGAGGCGAAAGATCGGATAAAGATTGAGCTGTCGCCTCGATCTTCGGTGCGACATTTAAGAAAGGTAACAGACAGATGCGGGAATTAAATACGGAGATGATGTCACGACGGATTAACGCGATTCCAGGAGATGACGTCATGGCCGGTTTATGAAGCAAATAAGTTGCAGAAAGGAGATTTGTACAAAACTTCGGAGACTGACATGAACAAGTTCAAATCAATCTGGGGCCTAATGTCAGGGATATTACTAGCAGGTATAAACCGGCCAGGAGGGTCCGGATTACACTGACAAGGTTGTATCATTACAAGCCCAGTAGAATATGTAACAAAGAGGTCATAGCCCATAGAGGTTTAGGGCCCATGTACAAAGCCCACGGTATGTAAACCATCGTACCATGTAACTTGGGATGTAAGATAGAAAGAGTAGAGACCGAGGCGGACACGTTTATGAGCCGGCCTCGGGACTGTGTAAACCAAACCGGGCGTCACCTCCTATATAAAGGGACGACCCGGCAACGGTTCAAGGACATGAAACAACAGCTCGAGACACAGGCTAGCGGATTCGCTCCCTGGTCATCGATGCCCAAGCAATACCACACCAAACTACACGTAGGATTTTACCTTCATCGAAGGGGCCGAACTAGTATAAACTCCCTGTGTTCTTGTCCGCTTTAACCCCTTCAAGCTAACCCGTACGATGGCCTCACACCTAAGTCCGCTAAACCGGACATCTGCCGTGCTAATTCCACGACACGTCCCGATGAACAGGACCCCCGTTTCGACCGTAGAGCTCCAGCACAAGTCTGTTTCCTCCGTTTTGCGGTACGCCACACCCCTCCCGATCAACAGGACCCCCGTTTCGACCATAGGAGGTCCGTTTCCTCCGTTTTGCGGTACGCCAGACCCCTCTCGATGAACAGGATCCCGTTTCGACTGGGCTGGTCAAACACAAGGCCGTTTCCTCCGTTATGCGGTACACTAGGCCTCGTTTCCATCGGCTGTTCCGTCTAAGCTCTCCCGATGAACACGACGATGCATTCCGTTCCGACCCAGCCGGTTGGCTCCCCATGAACACGACGACGACGCTGTTTCTCCGTTCCGACCCAGCCATGTACGAGCCTTGGTCGTACGCATGCATGAGTAGGCGTTCGAGACCCTGCCCGTATGTACGTATGTGGCCGTATTTTCTTTCTTGCACACCTGCCGCTGCACGTATATGTACATGCTACGTGTGCGCCTCTACTACGACACGTGCGCGCCTCTACATCGACTAGTATATACGTACACGTTCGCGACCAGAATGACACCGCTATGTACGCTTCGACCAGGTGTGTCCCGACTGTCAGGCACTTCCTTGCCTACGAAGATGTAGCTGGTGGGTCCCAGCAGTCAGGGGGCGAATCGTTTTTTATTTTTCCCGGACGCACTTCCTTGCGTGTCAAGATGTAGCTGGTGGGTCCCAGCAGTCAGGGGGAAATATTTTTTTCGTGAAATACGGTGGCCCGTCCAGTGGGTCCCCGCTGTCAGGTGGAGGAATAATTATTTTGCACGTAATAAGGAAGCACTTCCTTACTGCGGCCGTGGACCGAGCTCTTAGCCTCTCCACGTACAGTCCACGTCCGATGGAAGCCGTTCCTTGACCACGTTGACCACACCGTGCTGAGAGCACCAGAGCAGTGGACGGCGGCGAGGCCTAGGAAGGGGACGGCACGGAGCCGGGGAAGATGCAACAGTGGATGCCCACACGTAGAGGAGTATGAGGGTTCACTGGTTCACTGCGGTGTAAGGCTGCCGTCGCCGCAGAATAACAGGGGGTGTGGCTGAGTAGAGGGATGGCCTGGCCGGCGGTGGGAGTAGTAGGGGGCAGTGAGGCCTCCGCCGCGTCACAGCCGGCCATTGAAGGCAGGAGCACGAGGCACAACCGGCGCTGGTTTGGGCGGCTGGAGCAAGAACACTAGAGGTTGAAGAAGCACTACGGCCGTTGGATGGACATCGTACGGTCACTGGAGCTAGAATCGTGCATATTGACTAAGTTGACAAAGCCCTCCGTCCCCGTCAACTTAATAGGCCCACAAGTTAGCCTGCCACTATACTGGGTCCCAGCTAGCAGGGGAGTATTCATTTCTTTTGTGCGTAATAAGGAGGCACTTCCTTGCGTGCGAAGATATAGTTGGCGGGTCCGAGCTGTCAGTGGAGGTAATGTTTTTTTCACTAAATACAGAGGCCCTTTCGGTGGTTCCCAGATGTCAGGTGGAGGAATCATTATTTTGCGTGTAATAAGGAGGCATTTCCTTGCATGCGGCCGTGGACCTAGCTGTCAGCCTCTTCACGTACAGTCCACTTCAGATGCATGTCGATCGTCGACCACGTTGACCAGGCCGCGCCGAGAGCACCAGGGCGGTGGACAACGGCGAGGCCTAGGAAGGGAACGACACGGAGGCAGAGAAGACTCGGCAGTTGTTTCCCACATGCAGGGGAGTACGACTATACGAGGGTTTACTGGTTCGTCTGCCGTCACCGGAGAATAACAGCAAGTGTGGGTGAGTAGAGGGATGGCTAGGCCAGCGATGGGAGTAAGGTGGGGCTGTGAGGCCTACACGGCAGCATAGCCGGCCACGGGGACGAGGGAGCAGGCAGTCCCGCCGGCGCTTGTTTGAGCGGCTGGAGCAAGAAGAGCAGAGATTGAAGAAGCACGACGGTCGTTGGATGGACATCCAACAGTCACTGCTTGTGCGTCAACCTTTTTTTTAGGAAAGCCCGAAATATGTGGAAAACATCATACAGCCCATCTGCCACTATTTCTAATAATTTACAGCCCATTTGCTAATTCTTAAGGTCTTTTTTGGTGCCCATATTCTTTTTGTTAGCATTACAGCCCATATTGTGGCCACGGTTAAAACATTATACGAAATTTTGCATATTTCGGTGCGGTCCGAACTGTTTTTAATCCCGAAATTTCGAGTCACATTCAAACTGATTTTGAAAATAAATGTATATCAATATAAAATCCAACAAATTGTCCACGCATAAAAATCAATGCAATTTAAAATCTCGAAATGAAATAAAGAAATTTGAAACTAATTGCCGGTTTGATGTGTTTTAAAAATATACAGCCATTTTCTCGGCCAGCCGAATGAAGCTCTCCTCGTCTTGAAAGATTTGCAGCCCAGCAGGCCTGGCAAAGTGACTTACTTGGCAAATCACAAAAAACTAGGATGTGGCCATGGACCCAGCTGTCAGCCTCTCCACGTACAGTACTCTTCCGATGGAAGTCGGTCGTTGACTACATTGACCACGCCGCGCTGAGAGCACCAAGGCGGTGGACGATAGCGAGGCCTAGGAAGGGGATGACGCAGAGCTAGGGAAGACACGGTAGTGGATGCCCACGCGAAGAGGAGTACAAGGGTTCACTGGTTCGGCTACAATGTGAGGCTGCCGTCGCTGCAGAATAACAGGGGGTGTGGGTGAGTGGAGGGATGGCATGGCCAGCGATGGGAGTAGTATGGGGGCGGTGAGGCCTCCGCGACAGCACAGCCGGCCACGGGAGGCAGGAGCAGGCGGCACGACCGGCGCTGCTTTGGGCGGCTGGAGAAACAAGACGAGAGGTTGAAGAAGCACTAAGGCTGTTGGATGGACATCGTACGGTCACTGGAGCTAGAATCGTTCATATTGACTAAGTTGACAAAGCCCTCCGTCCCTGTCAACTTAGTAGGCCCACAAGTTAGCCTCCCACTGTGGTGGGTCCGAGCTGGCAGGGGGTATTCATTTTTTTGTGCGCAATAAGGAGGCACTTCCTTGTGTGCGAAGATATAGTTGGTGGGTGTGACCTATTAGCGGAGGGAACGTTTTTTTGCGAAATACAGAGGCCCTTCCACTGGGTCCCAGATGTCAGGTCGAGGAATCATTATTTTGCGCGTAATTAGTAGGCATTTCCTTGTGTGCGGCCATGGACCCAGCTGTCAGCCTCTCCACGTACAGTCCACTTCCGATGGATGTCGTTCGTTGACCACGTTGACCACGCTGCACCGAGAGCACCAGGGAGGTGGACGATGGCGAGGCCTATGAAGGGAACGAGAGTGGCTGCCCACGCGGTGGAGAGTACGAGGGTTGACTGGTTCGGTTGCCGTCGCTGGAAAATAACATGTGGTGTGGGTGAGTAGAGTGATAGACAGGCCAGGGATGCGAGTATGTGATGGGGCCGTGAGGCCTGCCCGGCAGCACAGCCGGCCATGGGAGGCGGGAGCAGGCGATTCCGACGGCGTTGGTTTGGGCGGCTGGGGCAGGAAGATCAGAGACTGAAGAAGCACGATTGCCGTTAGATTAAGATCTAACGGTCTGACGCTGGTAGAGTCGATTGTTGACTAAGTTTCTTTTTTGATAAACATTGTGTACGCATGAACTTAGTAGGCCCTCAAGTCAGCCTCCAAATCTATGGTAGACAACATAGAGCCCATTTGCTATTTTTTTAATAATTTGCGGCCCATTTGCTAATTCTTAAGTAATTAATACATCCCATTTTCAGCCGAGGACCACGGTCAAAAAGTTCAACCTTATTTTGCATATTTCGGTGGAGTCCGAACTTTTGTAAACCCAAAATGATAACCATTTTTAAGAACTTATTGATTCGGCAAAAAATCATTTTGTTTTTGTAAGAAAATAAGACGTGGAACAATTGAGTTGGTTCCAGGGAAAACGAGTGGTAAAAAAAATTAGCGTTGGGAGGGAAAACAACAACAAAAATAAGGATGTAAATATGAAAAGTGAATTTTATGTATTTTCAATATAATGATACGTGTATATGAACTAGTAAAACTATAGGTAGAGATTAGAAAACAGATGTAGGACATGCGTTTCAAGAGGAAAATAGAACTGGGTTGTGTGTTTGATTCAGTAAAAAAATGCCTGCGGATGTTGTAAGACAAAATATAACTAACACTGGCGGGCCAGAGGCCAGTATATACCTGCTGGATGTTTGTGCCCCGTTGTCGTCATGGGCTGGGCCTGTTAAAAACAAAACCAAGCCTGGGCAGTCTACAGCCCAGTTGAAACTTGCTCGATAAGAAAAAACAATATACGTGCTCAATAAAAGAGAGAATTCTGCAAGTACAGCCTGATAACTGGGATGCAGCAGGGATATTGTTTTTTCATCGTGATAATAAGAGCATGCACTTGTTTCGAAAAATTTGGAGAACTGGGAATTAGAACAACATGTGCTTATGCTACCCATCAAATAAAAATCAGGTGCCTGAAAATTTGTTTCGAAACTAATGATTCAGCTTTATATCCACGTTGACCCTCGGCATGATGGTTGGAAGCAAATGCCAAGTTCATACCAAAAGATCGTTAACAACAATGCCAACTCGTGAATGAAAAGGTAGTACAAGTACCAATACCAAACTAACTTATAATCTTTTACTCCTGGCCCTAGTGTTCGTCTAGTAGAAAATCTTGCAGAGGACCAGCTCCCGCTCCTTCTCTTGCTCCAGGTCCCCGAGGTGGTACTGGTGCATCACCCAGTTGGTCCTGTGTTGGTCGAAGTTCTTGTTGGTGTGCAGCACCAGAACCTTTTTGCTGCCCTTCTACCGGCCGTTGACCATCACCAGCAAGGTATTGTCGGTGTTGTGCCACATCGCGTGCATGCCGCACTCCGACTGTATCTTGCGACACGTCCACGTGCCCCTTTTGAATGCCTTGGAATTGCGCTGGAAGAAATGTTTGCTTAGGCCACTCAGTGTGATACCAGCAGTATTGTCGAATGTAGGTTTTAGTTTACGTAGTTGGCATTTTCATAACATCTTTGGCATGTTGCAGTCACTTGTTTCACTTTTTATTAACTGTCAAATTGTAATTGCTTCACCAAGTCTGTGTCTAAAAAGAAAAATAGAGCTATAAACAAAGGAGTATGTTTGTGCAAGTAGACGGCCGATCGGTGTCTTACCTGGAAGTTTCTTAGGATGGGTGTAGCATATGCCGTGCTCGCTGTCGATGGTTGGTATGAACAAATCGATGAGAGGGTGAGATCTCGCGTTGTCAGCACTCACTTTGGCCTCAAGGTGCTCGATCAGCTCCTGATCTGTGGGATCGAACTTTACGCCAGCCGGCAGCACCAGCCATTCCTTCTTCGACTTGCATGGGTTAATTCCAGTTATATGGTACTCAATGTATGATCAATCGACTGTTTTAAGTGAATGATGAAAGATTTCGACAGATAAGTGGTACTCCAAATCTGAAGTCCAGAATACCCGAACACGCCGTCGGGATTCTTGTGTCACCTCACGCGCAGCGTGTTGTCACGTCAGTTCAATGTGTGGACATGATGAATAATTTGACCGACGTATACTAGTACTGCTACTGTACTACTTACTAGTCATATTTAGTGTGACATTTTAACCATAGGTTTAACTAACAAGTATGCACTTGAAGCCTACGTGATATATATATATATATATATATATATATATATATATATATATATATATATAGAGAGAGAGAGAGAGAGAGAGAGAGAATCTCATTCTCAATATACATCATATACGCATGAATTATACCTCTTATCATTCTCAATATACTTCATTAAATATTCTAAGATACCCCAATACGAGTTTTGTTGAAAAAATATCATCTGCGATAATATACCTTTTTCACGTACAAACACATCAGTATATACGTAAACATTTAAAATATGTAGACTCGCATGAATTTTTTCATGAAAATCATTTTGGGGTATCTAATAATGACTAATGAAGTATATTAAAAATAATAAAGAGGTATAAAAGATTCATCTATATGGTATATGAGGAGCGGGAGTACGTACTCTCAGGAGTACACAGCCATTTTCCTATATATATACATATATATATATATATATATATATATATATATATATATATATATATATATATATATATATACTGCACAACATCTCCATCATCATTATCAGTACATCCTGTGTAGGTGAGTTAGGATGCACTTGATCCCAAAAAGGTATCTATCCTTCAAACCAGAGGAGTGCTTCAAACTAACAAAGTACATAATATCCAACAAAAGAGGGTCGTGCTATAGCAGTAGAATACATGGCTCATTCTACATATCAGTACGAATCAAATTGTGCATATTTGCTGTTGGCATGAACCACATCGCCGCATGTCGGGTTTGCAAAAGCCATCCATCGCATGGAAGCTTGATGCCTTTCACACACTGAAGATTAACTAGGAACAAGCTGTGTCAACGAATCTCTGGATATGGTGATTCATGGAACCCATGGTATGATGTGTAAACATAGTCCCCCCTGGCGACTGGAAGTTGCATGGCACGGTAATCATCGCCGGTGATATGATCGATGATTGGTTGGGTGATCGGATAATTGAGCCCAAGCAACATGGAGTGGTTGCCGAGGTTGTAAACCCGCCTCCAATTGAATACGCCTAGCCCAACAGAGCTGGGATCTTTCTCGAACACGAACCATCCATAGCCATCAATGTCACGAATGTCCCATGCATTGTACTACATGTGGTTTGATGAAATGGTTTGGTCAATTTGTTACGTGCAAATGAGCATCAAATGACCACCGTTAGCTGAACGAGCGATAAACCACCACCCATCGGCTAGTATGATTCTAGGTCCTGGATTCATGAAGGCCAGTTCATTTGCGTCAGCTGCAACAATTCAAATAGGAGACCAAAAGGACAAAAATAAACAATCATGTTCAGAGTATGTGTGGAATTAAGATTATTATAACAGTGACACATATCATATACATAGAATTGCAATGATGTGGTCATAATCATACCCCATGTTAAAAAAATAAGCCAATGGCTTTCATATTCTAGCAATATATCATGGATCAAACATCATGTAACAATGAGAGGAAAACAAATATGACAGGGCCTACTCATATTCTACCATAGCACTTAGTACAGCTATCATATCAACTCTAAGCAATAACATGCGTAGTTATAAAAATCCTGGAAATGAGAGTAACATATATCATCAGGTTATACTCATAATATCTATTCTAACAATCATTAGATACCAATTGTTCTCATATCAACTCTAACAATAACATGTGTGGTCATAAAAATCTAGGAAATGAGAGGAACATATAGCAATGATATGGTTATAGACATACTATATATTCTAAATTGGTAACAATGAACAGGAAGTCGTATTCTTAAGGTAAAGATGAGATGAGATACAATAGTTACACGACGATAGATTCCACCAGTATAGGCAGCCAACATGTGTGCCAACCGCATAAACGATGCCATCATGCACTATAGCATCAGACAGAAGTGTTAGGTAAAGAGGATCAACGATGAGCCATAACCATGTATGGCAACCGGATTCCAGATAGACTAATCCCATGTTGAAAATGGCAATGAGCTTGTAATCCATGTAGTCTTCTGATGCTGTGGGCACTTCGCACATTACAACCTTCAGCAAACAGAGGTCGAGCCAAAAGCTCGTCGCATCTCGTGCGTGGTAAGCAGGAGTGTCCGATGGGCCACGAGGCTCGGTGGTGGCGGTATCCATAGATGGAAGGGTGATCTCTCGCTGGGTGTAGATATTCACGAGACGCCACGGACTATCGGATTGGTGGATGAGGACGATCCAGTTGCCCTTCATTCCCGCCAAGTACTGGCCGCGCATGAAGGACAGGTGGACGGGTAGTGGTAGCATGTCAAGGGGCACCACGGCAACCTCCGTAGGATCGTCAAGTCGGTGTCTGGGCCACTTGCGAGGATCGGGCATCAGCAAGCAGGGTGTCTTGAAAAGAGCCGTCCGGTTGTAGACGAGTAGACGATACAAAGACATCGAGCATGCGGCCAGACGGACGGTGCTGAGTAGGTCCATACGATTACAGATCTACTCCAAGAAAACATCAAGGAGGGAATTCCAATCGCGGCTCTGCATGTCAGTCGATTCTGCCATTGGGGTTTTCGACGGCTGCGAGCCAGCGGGGAAGTGGATTCGGGCAGGCGAGCGAAGAAGCTTCTCCTCGAGTGGCCGAGCAGTGAGCGGGGGATATGGTATGCGTGAGCTACCAAGGAAGATAGCGCGGGAGGGCGAGCAGAGAGTGGGGGGAAATGGTGTGCGGCCAACGATGGGGAAGAGAGGAGGAAGAAGAAGAGAGGAGGAAGAAGAGTGGAAGACGGGGAAGAAAGTGCATTAAATCTCAATTCTACTACTACTACTAGGATATATCGTCCCTTTGGAGTGTAAATAGTTACACCGATGAAATATGTGTCTACCACAAGAGGGCCCATATGTCAGTTAATGAAGGACAGAAGCGTGCTCTATTGGCAAACATGATGGCAGTACTGGGTAAGGCGGATTTAGTAACACCAACACGCTGGTTCAGCTTATTAATTAAGTGTCCCATCTGCTGCAGCGTGTATTGTCACTTCACTGCGAAGACTATTTGAATAGTTCTCTCTGATCGAGATGGGGAATAATGGATCGCGAAGACTTCCTTTCTACATTATCCCTATGCCTCTACGCTCACTTCAATCACTTTTCTCCGTACGTAGTCACTTGTTGATATCTGTAGAAAGACAAATACTCCATATTTGGAAATAGAGGGAGGATTTTACTCCGTATTTGGGAACAGAGAGAGTATCACCATATGGAGGGAACAGAGGAAGCTTGAAATATGAACATGTCAATGGGAGGGAGTAAGCCCCATGCATGCATGCATGCATGCAACATGTAACACTCACACGTACACATGGACGCACGCAACACTCACGCACCCATGCGGCACACAGCACACGATGCAACACACACGCTCACGCTCAAGTGCTCAACCTACTCCCTACGTCCGTGAAAGACTGTACATTTAGAGATTTACACATTGACCAGGGCATAATTAACGCCCAAAAGTAGCAAACTTATGTGTGCATGCGACCATTGAGAGAAGAAGATTAAATGAAGGTCATTGCATGCTGTAATTAAGGATAGACATGTAGCCTATACCTAGAGCACAAGTTGGTGCATTAGTCAATCAATATCGATTTAGATTAAAGGATAAATGCATTGGAAGGGTAGATGTACTACACTCTTTGTTTTTTAGCTGATATCTTTGCTCTGCCATCTGACAGGTGGGACCCAGAAACCAGGTGACAATTTAACCAGTCAACAAAGTGCCACGTCGACTATGTGGCCGGTTAGTAGGGTGCAATACGGTGCTCTACGATGATCTAGTGATCGTATAATCACCGCAAAACTATATATAGTGACCGTAATGAGCGTATTGTTACATATGTTGACCGCCAGTGTATTTTTCTCATTTCAAATTTAGCCATATTAACCGGAAAGCATGCAGTATGGACTAGTACTAGTACTGCTTTGATGTATCCCGCCAACTCGCCGAACAAGGAGAAGCTTGCTTACTACGCCTCTCCCTCGCCCACGCGCGCGGTGGTTAGCAGGACGAGGAGAGGGTTTTGACTACAGCGCCCTCTCCCTCTCCCTCTCCCTCGCCCTCGCACCCGCAGTGGAGGTGAAGCAGTTCAATTGGTGTCAGATTGCCAGAAGCAAAATGTGTACTGTAGTATCATCATTATTGGACCTTCTGAAGAGGCGAAGAGCCAAGTGCAAGGTCCACACGAGTACGAACAGTTGAACCTCCCGAAGAGGCCAAGAGCCAAGCGCAAGGTTTTAGAGGAGTTGTCGTCCTAGTAGGAGCGTACTACAACTATAGCGAATGATGCTACTGTATGATGCCGCCACGTCACGTATATCCAAAGCTGTGCCACCTTTTTTTTCTCAAAGAGTGTGTTGGAGCCCGTGCAACAACCACACAAGTTGCACATACACATAACACATTTACTAGTAATATATTCTAAAGGACAAATGTCAGTAATATATTCACAGTGCTACCGTTCACAATTTACCTTACTCCACTTACACGTTATAGATGGGCTACATGCCCTCCTCCAGGTTCCAGACCCAGGTGTTCTTCATGGATGGCATGATCCATAGCGGTGGGCAACGGGAATCATTGTCGCGGCTTTCTAGTCCGATTCCACACGATGGAGACTCATCCAAGCTGAAGCGACATAAATCAGCGATAGCGTGTCCCAACATGTCGTTCATCCAGTGGTGCGCACTGAAGACACAACCATGCTTCATGAACGGCAGGCATTCCGTGTCGTGCACGGAAGGTGGCATCCGCTTCACAATGGGGTAGTTGTCCCCAATGAAAAGCGACTACTCTCCGAGAGTGTTCCTCGGCACCCACGTAGCATCATGGGGGTCGAACTCAGCGCAGTTCATCTGGTACACGCGGCATCTCAGATCTGGACACATGGTGATGAACATAGTCAAGGTCCATGCATAATAATGTTGTGCTCAAATATGGTGGTCAGTAATACTGTGCAGCAAATAGCACTACTCCGGTATAGAGGAAGTAAAATAACCGGCTTATTATATATAGCCACTCTTGGCTACATGGATGAGATAGTAAGACATGGAAAAACAAAAATGGTGGCAGCTAGTGGGTTCATGTCTTCAAGGGCCTAGCTAGCTATACGCGTCCTCCAAGGTAAAAATTACTCCTACTAGTACGTAAGTAGAGTACTAGTACAACAATGAAAGAGAAGGCGAGAGGGTTAAAAATGGAATACTTGGGTAGATGGTGATGGTCCGGTCATGGTAGATTGTGTGACCATGTTGCACATTAGTGGTACCATGGGTAACGACTGCTAAGATAGTTGATCCCAATATGCCAAAGTGAGCTACAAGGTTCCAGGTTAAACCGAATCGCGGATGCAAATGCACATCCAGGATCGGCGATCTTATTTTGATCCCGAGATGACTGGTCCCTGCAAGATAATGGAGTACCGTCAGGGATGCAAATGATGGTTTGTGCATTCCATTTGTAATCTCCCATACCGTAGGATGGCAACATGATGAAACAAGTCCCATGGCTTGTCACCGCGAAGATGCGGCCTAGATGGCGCACGGCGGCTTCGAACATGTAGGGGTACAAATCTACCGCCGCCAACATGCGCCAGCCTCTATCGTTACTGCCTCTTGCATTGATGGCAATCCTTATGTCGAACACCACGATGAGATAGTAATCGTCGTAGCCGCATCGCTTTGTCGGCGTGTTCGCAATTGCTATCTTCTTCAATCTCATGTAGGCATCATCATACGTATTCAAGCACAGCCAGTCCGGAAGGCCGATCCCAATGGTGGAGAAGGGGTCTATTGGAATGACCGTACTATTGTGGATGTTGTGCAAAATGATGGTGGTACCCGGCCGGAGGTATGCAAGCCAATCTTCGTTGGCACCGACCCAGTCCGATATATAAGATGGTGGGCAGCAGAGAAATTACGGGATGGAAATGGAATAACTAAGTACTACATTATCAAACTCCATTACTGACCTGCTCATCGGACAAAATCGACTACCTCTCAACGTCGGCAACTCTAGCGGAGTCAATGTGCAACCATGGCCAAGGAGCAGTGGACTGTTCGAAGGATTGTCCCATAGAAGAACCTTCTCCTCGAGGACGCATGGAAGACCAACAAGCATGGCCTTTTCTGAAGCCATTTTAAGCACCGTCTTGAAAAAGTTGGTGTAGGAAGCATCGAGTCTTGAGACGGTGAGGATGTCAGAGCGGCGTGCGATTTCTCCCAGAGGATCATCATCCAACGTCTCCTAACCCCGACGAGGAGGAGAACCGCCTGGCGAATCCATGGGAGCAGCGACTAACTGCCTTCTCTTCCGGGGGAGGGGAACTGGCATGGAGGAGATAAGAGCGTAGTAACCGCAGGGCCTCATCCCTTCCAACTGTAGATCGTTCCTTCCAACTGTAGCGAAGGGGTGAGGCTATTATTTACTACTAGTACTAGCATTATGGGACATTATGAGATTGCATTATACTGTAAATAATAGCACTACTAAGAAATTTTTAGCACTAGCTAGTACCTTTTGGCGTGGATTAAGAAATTTTGGGTATGTTTTTGCTATTTTTTGTACACGCCAACTAGTGTCATCAAACGTCTTACATTATTTGATGGAGGAGTACGTACTCATACTGTAGCAGTACTAGTACTACTTTCTCAACTAGTAGTGTGAGGGTACTACTAGTGCTATGTACTGTACTTCTAGTATAGTGCACCAGTTTTGAACTCTTGAATCTCAGGGCCAAGGAGCTACAGTTGGAAGTGCAGGGTACTACTGTTCTCTAGAACCATCCCTGTACTATCAATGCAGGGAAAGTACACCTGCGTAGTGGCCTAGTGGGTACTCTCGGTGCTCTATTCAGCCGCTCCTCTCACGTAGCTGGCCTACTCAGCCACTCCTCTCACGCACACAGTAGCAGCCTGTTTATCAGCGACGGTTACTACAGGGGCAGAACATTTGAGTTATTTGATACAGCAAGACTAGGCTTTTCGCTTCCATTTGTGGAGGTGTAATGGATCTTGTCGAACTTTCTTAGTAGTTCCTTCTTTATGAATGAGATGAAGCAAAGCTTTTGCCTCCGTTTCAAAAAAAACACGTCAAGAGGAATTTCTTTTATAGTAGAGCCGATAATGGAGTGAAGTCCATGCGTGCAACACCACAAGCTACAGAGTAGTAGTACAGCACTTTACGTACAGAGCCATATTTCATAGTTCCCAATGCCCCACCAGGCTTTTCCGGCTCCTTGGGCTTAATTGGGAGGCGCTAGTTTAAATATGCTACTAGTTGATGAGGAAGCTGCAAGCGAGGTGCGGCTAGGGTGAGCACGTGAGCCACGAGATGCTGGGAAGGAAAACCCATTCACGTGGCTAGACTATCCAGTGCACCCAGATTGTCGTGCCGCATGTCCGTTTGACTTCAAAACTCAAACTACCCATGTAAAATATTGGCTCGCAGCAAAGTTACTATTTAAAAAAAAGGCCACCGTGCGTTCGGCTGGGATCAAACCCACAAAACGAGGTATACACTCCCACGACCACCAGTAATACTCGTTCGAGTACAACGCAACCTAGAATCACCTTTTGTCGCTAGTAGTACATTGTTCCTTACAAGAAACCCCTAATAATGCAAGAAACCAGTAATAATGCCAAGAAACTACTACCACTTGCATACGTGGCAGACTTAAGATAAGACTACCTTATTAACCATTGTACATGCTCTTACCAACCAGCCCTACCAAGAAATGACTACTCTACAAAGTGCCGTTATAGGCACGTTTCAACCCATGGCCCTGTTTGGATACATTTGTTATCAATCTAACCCTGCCATCGAAACACCACTTTGTCTAGAGTTAGTTCAGGGTTAGAATCTAACCTCTGACTTAGAGTATCCAAACAGGGCCCATGTCACCCATTAAGTCAACACCTTCTATTCGACCGGGCGTTATGACTTGTGGGACCTACATGTCAGTCTGCACAAAAATCCCTCAGTGACCTCCTACCTTCGGCAAGGCCACCTAGTCATCCTCGGACATGGGACGCAGCTACCGCCGCCGGCAGAAGGCGAGGTCAAAACCGCCGCCGGTGCGAAGCCCATCTTGCGGCAGCCCGGATGCCAGCTCCGTCCAATGCTCGCGGCTGCTAGCTAGCCAAGATAGCTCCGTCCAGCTACATGTCTACAATGTTTGCTAGCTAGATTGGCACGATGGCGCGGTGGCTTGCTCGCGTGCGCCACGCTAAGGCCAGCCATCTGGCTCGAGCGAAGGCCAGCGCGGCGGCTTGCTCGCTCGTGAGTCACGCTCGGGCCAGCCTGCCAACCCGTGCGAAGGCCAGCGCGGCGTCTGGCCCGTCCGGCGGAGCGGCGGCCAACTCGCTCATCACCGGCGCCACCGACGAACACGCAGTGTTTGAAGTAATGTTCAGGAAAAATAATGATTTGAGGGCGAATAACAAGAGAGAAGGTCAGATGTGGATCCCTCGTGTCAATGGTCAAACAAAATGTGTTGGTTTAAGCTGCCTCGTCAGCACGGACGTGTTGGCCAACCCTGTCATAATTGGGTTTAAACTAACTTAATCGGTAGGTATTAGTTTTTGGCGTGGATTAAGAAATTTCGGGTATGTTTTTGCTATTTTTGTACAATAGATTCTTCCAAGGGCTGGTTGAAAGTGGTAGTTTTTTGTTAAATACTCTACATATTGTAAGTAGGAGTGAAAGTTAAGCTTTGGAACCCAATAAGCAAGGCTAGTTACATAGTGCATATGTGTACATGATTGAAAGTAAATATCAACCATGAGTGACTAATATCTTGATGGAAAACTCGAAACTATGGAATACTTGGGAAAAAGATTGCATGGTTGGAAATACTAGCAATGATCGTGTGCGCTGCAACGAACCATAATTAGAATAATACTTATTCAAAACTTGATACAAAACACTCTAATTTTGATATACATATATCACTAGAGAGATATATTATGTTTCAATTAGAATATATTCCTTGGGCTGTTTTGGTGAGGTCAGGGAGGGATGTGGTTTGTTTTAAGATACTAATAATGGGGTTTTCTGCAAATTGGTACACAAGTGGGATGTTTGTGAGAAAAGGCAACAACTTACCTCATAGTCATTAGATGTAGATCTAATGGTCACAAATGACGGATGGCACACACACCATCATCACCAACTTAGTCTTCTGTAGTAGTACTAGCAAGATCCGTGCATTGAACGTAACATCAAGATGATTTTTTTTATAAAAACATTCGTTGTGGTTGACCCATGCAGGAGTAATCCCATGTGTAAAAACTAATGATATCTCGAGAAATAGGAGATAAGTTGAAGAGGAGTGGGGCGTGGTGGTGATTGGTGGTCGGACTGAGCGGAGGCATGGGGATTGACGACGCCGGCAGCGGCCACCAGGCCAGTTTGTTCCAGAGGCTTCCTTTCTTAATTGCTCAACAATGAGGTTGTTGGAGATAAGGATGAACGTGGGAAGGCCTTGTCTGCAAATGTGGAGAGGGGTGCGGGTATCTTTTAGTTTGATTTCCATCAGTCAGATATAGATCAGACGGTGTATATTGCAAGATGACACGCGTATCATCATCACCAACTCGGTTTTTTATAAGAGAAGAAATATAAGTATGGAGATACAAACGTATTATTGATACTTGTTTCTGTAAACTTGCATCTACATTCTATTCAATGCCTTAGCATGTGAGGCCTTAGCACAATGACTTCTTGACTGTGTAAAACAAAGGTTTTGCCGTCGCCGATAAGGAGGGGCTGACGGCGGCGTGCTTTTTGGCTTGCTCTAGTCCTAGTAGTCATACTAGGTGGTCTAAGCACGTGTAGATTTATTCTTTTTCACATCTCGTGTTCGCCGTACTCCCACGACTGTTGATGAATAGACGGTAAGTTATTCACGGGGAAGCCCTTGTTGAGCGTGTTTACGAGAGAGAGATAGTGTGCGTGTGTGATATGTCTAGAGACTAAGGCAATGATAACAGACTCTTTGTGTCTATGTGTGTGGAGGATAGAGAGAGACATGTACATGGGGCTTTGTGTTGTGTAACGTGGAGACACATATACATAATTAGAGAGTGAGTGTGCGAGATACACATGCGGACATGGGGAGATATGAGGATCCAGATTAATGGGTGTTTGTGCATGTCTGTGTGTGTTTGTGCGCGCGTTTGTGTGTGAGAGGGAGTGTGTGTATGTGGAGTAGAGAGACCACTAATGATGTAAACCTAGTATAAGGGATGGGGGAATGGTGTGACATGTGTAGTAGCGGGATAGCATGGGTGCGGGCAGGGGGAGCAGACTATTTGGAAGAGACATCGATTGTGTGTGGGAGAGGGGTGTTAGAGCGAGCGAGCGAGCGAGCGAGAGAGAGAGAGAGAGAGAGAGAGAGAGAGAGGCAAGGGGGCGTTTGTGTCCATAAATGGCGTATAGATAGGGAGACAATGTTGATGTTTTTTGAAATTGGCCTATGTATGGAGACGCAAGGGAAGCGAGTCATCGTGTGTGTGATATGGACTTCATGAGAGATCTGGAATAGATGGTGTAAAGAACAATGTGCGAGATTGAGAACGATGATACATTAGGGAGCTATGGAAAGAGTCACGACATATATGTATACAGGGAAGAGTTGGGGCGGGTCCGCATGTGGGAGAGATAGAAAGAGGAGAGTGGTGCACAAGGAGACAAAGTGTGCTTGTTTTGCAGTTTGGGTGGTGTGTGAGATGAGTGTCCGAGAACCACATAACTAGGGAGATAGACGTTTGGGGGCGACGTTTTGTGTGCATGGGAAAGATACACTCTACATAGTGCGTGTGCTTGGGAAAGAGAGATGCCGGGTGACCTAGCTAGAGAGTGGGGGAAGAGATGTGTGCATGCCCATGAGACAAAGTGATAGAGACCTATATTTGGGTCCGGACTTTAGAAGAGAGAGGGGTGTTAATGTGCTCATGTGTTGGTGTTTGGGGGAGAGAAGGGCTTCTCTGTGTGTGTGGGGGGGGGG
>LR738714.1:170858376-170981599 GCA_902687465.1 Secale cereale | reverse complement strand
GAGGGGGGATTGGCTTCAAATAAAGAGTGAGGTGTCTATATTTGAAGGACTTTAGCGTAATTGAGATATACATGGTCAATAGTGTGTGCACTCAAGGTTGATCAATTTGTTTCACAGTTTGAACTATGAGATAACGATACTTTTGAACATGTGTTGTATACTTTGATGTACCAGAATTATAAACCTAAGATTGGAATTTTGGAATTCGACTGCATCATTTGCTTCTGTAATTCATTTAAACGAGGAACATTTTTAAGCCGAGATTTCGTGATTTCAAATTCATATATCAAACCTAGAGATATACACATACGGGCATGTTCAAACTTTATAATCATCCACTTTATTCATACACATACACATTTTTGCTTTTGTAATCATATTTAGGATAAACACATTTGGAATTTCATTTGAATTTGACCATATGATGGTATTTGCTTGTAGTAGCTCAATGATCCATATTTGAATTGAAGACATTGATTTTCAAAACTTGCACTTTTTTTGCATGCAAAACAAACAAATCCTCGGCCATGATATCATAGTCGTCCGTACAAGAGCATAATATAATTTCAGGCGCCAAAAGCTTTCAAACTTTCCGCTCACATCGAAATATCTCGTGCCCAAAAGTTTAGCCCTGCGATATTCCTGTTTTACCCCTGCCACATGAACGAAAAAGGGCTGCTTTGGCAACTCCGTTGTTTTCCCCTCCTTGCCCCCAACATTCTTCACCAGAGCCCCTCCCCTTCCCCTCCCAGACACCCAAACCACGGCAAGCCGCCGAATCTAGTCCTCCACCGTAGCGGTGGACCTCACACCCCGACTGATCTACATTCCGCATCTTGGAACCCCCAACTGCCAACTCACCACTTCGCCGGAGCCGCTTCAGCGACTGGCGTGTACACCGCTCCAGATCTCCTTGACCGCCATCATGGTCCACCGCACCGGATCTGCTTAACCGGCGCCCTCATCCACCAAAGTGTAGGCCCTGCACTGACTCCCTTGTCCGTCCCTTCGCGGGCCCTTCATAAAAGCCCTCGTCCACCGCAACAGATCCGCCTCACTGAAAGCACTGTACAACGCGCCCGCCGAAGCCTTCGTCCACTACACCGAACCCGCTCCACGGACACCATATTCAACTCCACCGACCCTGCTTTACCGACACCGCAGCCTCATCGGGTTATTTCGATCTGTACTCCTTCGATTTTTCTCTTTATCGTGCAACTGTTCACTTACCACATATGAGCTTTCTTGTATGTCGACAGGCGCCGCAACCGTAGCACCGGAGCTGCTTGAGCGACGGCGGTAGCCGGCCCAAACTCAACCGCAACACGAGCACCATCGACGATCCTTAGCTATCAAGTATGCCAATGATACCCATACGCCATCGAGAATCAGGTACTATTATCCCACAGCGGCACCTACGTTCACTTTCTTAGCATAAGCACCGCACCTTTGAATTTCTTTAGGGCATCATTCAGTTTTCATGAGACGCGTTATTCTGCTTGCACCTGTAGGGCCATACTTCTGGCAGTGAACATGTTACATGTGCTAAATTACATACCAGTGCACATATACTTAATATGCTTTAGTTTTGTCCAAAGTATTACTGTACTTCCTAGATATCACTGCCTACTATTTTACTTCTTGCATGCTATATTTATGATAATTGTGTTGTTCTGATGCCACCTGTTGGTTCCATCAGACTAATTCATGTTCTCTATGCTTAATTACACATCAGCAAACTAGCATGTGGTTTCGCTGGTTTTTGTTCGTTTTACCCTACATTTTCTGATGCTAGCTATTACATCACTACTACGAGCCTCTGTTCATTACTTTTTTGTGTGTTCTTGATCTTCCCAAGATGCATGACTAATTTCATGCTTCTATTAATTATGGAGCTGCCAACCCCATCAAGCAAAATATTTGTTCTTTTGGGGCTGGCACCTCGAACAAGCATAAAAATAGAGGGAAGCAGATATATTGTCGTGTATGCACACACCCTTCTTTCATTAGTTTAGATGAACCATTGATGATCAATTTGAACCAGTGCATGCGATTAAAATTAATTTTACCTAAATAGAGGGTGCAGAATAAACTACAACAAGTAGATTTGCAACCACGGGATGGTGATGATATCTTCAAAGAACATTGCAACAGCAGCGAGGCTTCACAGCAACATATGGTAAGCCAGTGTGTTTTTGTACATGTGAAATGTAATGCGCGTGGGCTACTTTCTTCGCTTCTGCCCTCAACCTGTAATCCTACAGAGTAACAAATAGTTCAGTTGTCTGCTTTGCTGTATTGCTTGATTCGAATGCTTGTTTGTTACTTGCTACGCTATACCTGAGTTGGCCAATATGTCAGCAGTGCCTGATGTACTATCGTAAATAAATGCATGCCTAGTTCATTTGAGTCCTTAACTTTTCCTCTGAACTTCATCACAAGACAGTCTTCGTAGTTTGTATGAGGCCACAATGTTAAGTGCTTTCTCAGATTATTTCAACTGCTTAGATGCCTTGGCAACTTAAATATAGCGGTGGTACACTCCCTTTCAACTAGGGATGTCAACTGGGTCCCGTTTAATCCTGATTAAAGTCCACTAGTGGTATGATAGTTCAAAAGAGTTTTTGTTTTTTGAGGAAAATGAACCAGGGAGCTAGCAAAAACTAACTAGATGGGACTGGCGGATGTCGTTTATATGCCACTTACATCCCTAGTTTCATCCTACCATTTTAATTTCTTTTTGGCTGATGCTGCTTCGAACCATTTAAATATAGCTTGCCATGCTCGGTAATAATTCGTATGTCATTTACCATGTAAGCTTACTGCCTGGATCATGCGATAACTATCTCTTACTTATGTCCAGCGGAAACCTTTTAGGATGCCGTTCACACTAGGACACAATGTACAACCCCAGAATCTATTTGTGGAAGGAGTGCACCATCCATGTTACCAGATGGCAGCAGTTCAGATGCAACACCGCATGAGAGCAGTCTGAGCACATATATTATAGTTCTTGAGGCTCCACTAGAGGCAGAAAGATATGGTGTGGCTGCCATGAATGAGGTAATGTCGATCTTGAAGCTGGAAATTATGCAATTAGCTGCACGCATTATGCGAGCAACCCAAGAATTGGAGGAAGTAAGAATGTTGCATTTGAAGACAGAGGAGGTCCTGCTGCTTCTGCTATCTGAAGCCCAGGGTAATCCCAGTTCTTCTTTAGATAGCTGTTGAAATTTTCATTAGATTATTGTACTTGCATGTTGTGTTTCTCTGAATGGATTATGTTGTAAGACCCCCTATGTTGTCCATGTGTTGTAATGATCAGAATTTTTTGGGCGAGGTAATCCTCAGTACTTGTATGATTGACATAAGGTGAACTGTTTTTCGTGTGAGCATATTGTATTGGATGAAATAACTGTTTGACTCAAAGTGTATCCAACCTACTGAATTCGAAGATCACGGCATTTCTAAATCACATTCATATATAAAGGTGGAATATATCTTTGTTGTTGTTTTGAAGAAATAAATAACAAAACACAGGATTACCTGTGGATATCCGTAATCGAATAAAAATTGGATTTGGATTTAGTTGCCAGGGCCCAGGGCAAACGTGAATGCTAATTCTCCCAAGTTTTGAACGAAGCGGCTACACACCCACTATCATTTGTGGGCTGCCTGAAGCAAGTGTTTGCGAGATGGAAATTACTGTCTACCCCTGACACTTGACATCCTTATCGACCGGATTTACACTGTTGTCGATTGGGGTAGACTAGTAACTTCAATTAGACGTGACACGACGGCCTCTGAGCCCATTCAGACATGGTGGGCGCCAAACGTATGCGGCAGAACACATTTGATTCAAGCTCGTCCGAAAGACATGTATCTCTCCCTCCATTTCCCCATTCATCCATGGTGGGCGGCAAAACAAATTCTCCTTGTCCGAAATCGATGTAGGCTAATATTTTAAATAGGGGCAGATGTGTAACTTCCCTCAGACGTGACAGAACCGCCCTACTTGTCAGCCCCGTTCATACATCGTGGGCGCCAAAACACCCTCTCCTCGCCCGAAATTGTTACCGGCAAATATTTGGGAGATGGGAGATTACCGTCCTATCGCCAACCGACGTGATGTCCGAAATTTGAAACGGGGGATAAGTTCGTAACTTTGCCACATTTCAGACAAGCGCGTCCCAAAGTTTGAGATCCCCCTCCCCCTCCATTTCCCCATTCATACACCGTCGGCTCCACGACAACCTCCCCACTGCGGCCAGCCTCCTCCGTCCGCCACCCCATCCTCCACCTTGTTGGAGCCCCTACCCCTACCCCGTCTTCCACTGCAAGAGATGGGCGTCTCTCATCCATGGCGCCGGACCAGGATCCTTTCATCGCGCCCTCTCGCTTCATCGGCGCTGTCATCCACTTTGTCGTTGCTGCTCCTATGACCGCCTCGTCCACGGCAACAGGATTTATCCCCCTACCCGGCCGTCTGTCATCTAAAGTCTTCTTCCCCGCCGCCGACAGCCATCGCACCCGCAGCACCCTCAACATATCAGCATGGGCCTACACGGCGTCGCAAGAGAGGTGGTACTCTTCCATATGTGCTTAAGTTATTGATCTCACCCGGAAAATAGATCTTAAATTGTTTACTGTACTTTTCTTGCCCGTACCAAATCGTAGTGGCTAGTTGAATGCAAACATTGGTTGCAAAGTAGCTTTGTCCGATTTGCACCTTCAGATCCGCCATGTCACAGTCCCTATACTCGTAAAGCTTATGGTTTCCCCCCTTTATATTCACTACCATCATCGTAGGTAGCACTGCTCCTCAAGACCTCAACCCATCAAGCAAAACAAGATGCCACTCATAATTCCAAAGCTTACGTGTTGAAATACGAATCTGATATGATGCTCATATTACTAAAACAGAGAATGTATAATTGGTCACCTAATGCTCCTATATTCGTTTCGAAAAGCATGTGCGCCACCCACTGGTCCAGCTAGTTCCACTTTCCTGATTATACTCTTGATGCTTAGGGTTTTCCCCTTTTATCTACTCTACTATGATCTACGTAGGTGCTTTCTGTCGTACTAGCATTACTCCACCCTTCAAGCTAAACAACACAACACTCAAAGTTCCAAAGCTTAGTTGTTCAAATATGATTGTGATATGATACTGATATTAGTTAACAGACACATTTAATTAGTTAGCTAAAGGTCCCACTTGAGTTTCCAAATGCATGTCGCGACATATAGAGAGACAGCAGAATTGCATTTCTTTGTCACTTGTTGATTGTACTTTCTTGTCCATACCAAATCTTAGTTGTTCTTTCAAAGCAAATATGGGTTGCTAACTACCCTTTGCGTGGTTTGCAGCTTCAGATCTGCCATCCCACTGCCACGGTCGACACTATACTCATCATGCTTACGGTTTCCCCATTTTATGATGACCACGATCAGCCTACATGGTTCGTATCGTAATAGCACTGCTCCACCCATCGATCTAAACAAGCTTAGTTGTACAAATTCAAATCTGATATTATGCCGATATTAGTAAAACTGATAGATGTTTAATTGGTCAGTTAAATGTTCCTACTTTAGTTTTGAAATGCATGTAATCCACATATAGAGAGACCGGAAGGAATAGTATTTCTCTGTGCGCTCTGGTTCATCATGGGTGGCCAACCGACATTGTATAGAAAGACTTGTAATATCTTCAATCTGCTTGCTCTTCTGCTCTTCTTTAAGATGATCCTCTTCTCTTGCGGTCGACTGGTCAGGTCGAGTTATTCTCCCTTAGTATATTTTGAATCTGTCAGGTCAGGTCGACTTGTTCTTCTTTACTATATGTTGAAGCTGTCATCTGCGAAGTATCATCACTTCTGGAGCTGTCATATTTTGAGTAGTAGGCCACATTATATTAATGCACACACCAAATTATAGCATGCATGGCACCTCTTAGAAGAATTGCGGAGATAGCACAAAGGGGTTTACAGGGAGGAAGTATTGGTTTAGAATCACTTCTGAAGTACAAAGATAATCTCACTTGTTTTTATGTTTTCATGCATGTCAGGTATTGAACATTATCAAAATGAATATGAGAATGGGCACACGAGAGGAATATTGCGGAACAATCCACTGGCTAACAAACTTGGCATGGTGGAGGATGGCCTATCTTATTCACCCATCAAGGTGCATGCTCTAACTTGGCAAGGTTGTATTGGTCGCACATATTTTGCATCCGACCTCTTGCATTACTTCTACTTTGTTACACCATCTACTTAGTTTAAGCATCATATATGAGTATATGCCATACCTATCCATTTTCTGTACCTATTCCATGTGTCGTCATACTATGTTTTTCCAGTCAAATGTTGTTCTTTCGTAATAGATGTCCAAAAGGAAGAGGGTGATTGCAGATCCTCAAGGAGTACAAACTAGGTATTTGGAAAAGGTAGTGATACCTGTTAAATCAGATAGATCAGCAGCCATAGAAAACACACGCCCAACTGTAACAGACTTTACCCCTACTCCAGTGGCCAAACCCCTATTAGAACTGCTGACAGCCCAGCGTCATGTACTGTCTATGATATCAATTCAAAATTTGAACTCCTAAATTTCTGCAAGTGCCTTACCTTCTCTCTTGTATGAAAACTATTTTCAGATGAATCTCCTTGCTCAAAGGATCATAGGATCTGACGACAATACTGGGCTCTGCATTGCTCTTGTCGGTACCTCTTGCCCTTTGTCAGCATACTTACGCACATTGTTGTTTGATTATGTAGCATCACTGGAAATGTTTGCTTCTTTATCCTGCCTTTGCTTGAAATTATAAGATCTATATTTACTCTTAGATAAATGTAGAACTAACACAATGGTTATGAAGTTTTGGATTGCTCATGTAAGTACCTGTTGTCATGTACTCCCTCTGTATAGAATTAATTGTTGATCAATTGGATGTATTTAGAACTTAATAGTGGTAGATACATCCATTTGAGCGACAACTAATAACGGACGATGGTGGTATTACTATACATGCATCGCGAGATAGTTGATTGTCTAGCATTACTCTGCATCTTATCTGCCCTGCCCTCCACTTTCTCCAAATTATCATATCTACATTTACTCTTACCAAAATGTTGAATAAAGCCAATGCCACTGCACACGTTGATGTCTGCATTCCTCTTGTCAGTACCTTTTTCCTTGTAACGCTGTACTTAATTAATTTCTATTTGATTATGTATCATCAGTCTGCACCTGAGCTTCATTATCCTCTATTTCTTCCAATATTATTTGATCTATATTTACTCTTTGCAAAATGTAGAATAATGGCAACGCTTATAAAGAATTTTCTTTGGGGAATTTATTGAATTATCTTTCCATCAACATGGAGAAGGGATTTGTCCAGCCCGTGTTAACATGTAATGTAAGTTCATCCTTCTCAAGCCTTCAAACTTTGTTCTAGTATAGATTTGGATAGGCATCATTTCCTCCACTGCTGTTTACATCTGATTGGATGTTTGCAACAACTGCCAGTTTTAAATTGTAGTTGTAAAAACATGTTCCTTATGCAGAACAGATCCATTTATTTGCTTATATAATTGTGAAACCTGTTACGTGTCTCCTTGTTTCTCTTTTAGAGTTGTATCTCTTATGCCAGGCAGAACTTTAGGAAAGATAGTGAGCCAAACCATCTTGAGGACAGCGAGATGACCCCAAGGTCATGTCTTGATGAAGACAGTGAGTTGAAGCTACTCACCAGTAGGTATGAGACAACCTCTGTGCAGTCGCTGCCTTAATCAGTTCGACTTCTTCAGTCTCAACTTAAAACGGAAAGGCTTGCTTCAGCTTAGCTCCGACTTGAAGTCAAAGATGTAATGAAGATGTCAAGGGACTGTCTTGCGCACTATGGTGCCATAGAGCTAGGGATGAAGCATCTATCGTTGACACAACTGAGGTCTCAACAGCTTGTTCGGCTGCTAGAGGGGCCCGAGCTTACCAGGTCTAGTGCCTTCTGAAGTGCTCTCAGTTTTGTATATTCTTTTGTCGGCGCGTTAATATGCACTGGTGGCGACCTTTGATTCCCAGTGTTTGTAATCCGCGGTCATGTTGCGCTTTATTATCACTGGTAGCGAACTTTCATTCCCAGTGGATGTAATATGTCGTAATTTCTTTGTTGTATAGTCTAGGTTTATTCTTTGGTCGGTATGTTGTAATTTAGGCTGGAAGGTTCAGTGGATCTTAGTGTTGTCGGTCTTCAGGCCGGCCCATTACTTATATGGGCCAAAACATGGGCCTATAATCATCTTGGGCCATTAGCAGGTCTAAACCTATAGTAGTTTCCCAGCTTTAACAGGCCACGGGCTACATATTTACTGTAGTGACACTGGGCTTCCTACGGGCCGTAGAAACAATGGGCCTTCTATGGTCCGTAGAAACAATGGGCCTTCTATGGGCCATAGAAACAATGGGCCTTCTACGGGCCGTATCATCAATGGGCCTTAGACGGGCCGTATGATCGATTGGCCAAACATGGGCCAAAAACAGACCACATTATGGTCGTAAACGGGCTAGATTTGGAGTCGTCCATTCATGGGCCGACCATAATGGGTCGTCGTTAATAGGCCATATTTGATGACGCTATGAAAACAGCCCAACGTATTAACATGCCATAAACGGGCCGACTGTAACCACGGGCTGAATTTGGCCCACAAGCAGAAAATGGCAGTAACGGGCCGTAAGTAACCGAATGCTGGAAATGAGCCCAAGAATAAATGGGCCCTGAGAAGTCCGTCAGATAACATGGGCTGCAAACGGCCCAATGGATTAATGGGCCGTCAATGGGTATAAAGTAATACACTGTTCATTCCGAGACAGTTTCATCACGGGCCGTTAATGGGCCAAGAGTTACAAAGGGCCTCATATGGGCCAAAATACGTCATGGGCCATACATGGGCCGGAACTTAAAATGGGCTAGAATCATATTGGATGGCCCAGATGACCCTACTAGGCCTAATTCGGATAGGTCATAACGGGCCCTGGGTTAGCGGGCTGTAAATGGGCTATATGCGAACAGGCCATTAATAGGCTTTCCGTGGGCCGACCCGCCACCTTTTGACCAAGTCAAACAGGCCGTCCTTTTCACAGGAATGGGCCTCTGTTCGGCCATGCCATGTGTCGACGTATCATAGGTGCCTTTGGTCCAATGAGCTTAATGGCGTTCCGTTACGGTGGATGTCACGTGTCGATCACCCTTGACGAAAGCACTTCTGTGACGCGCGATTTATCATCATGGAAGTGGACACTTCCGTGATGATAATTTTGGTAATGTCATGGAACACTTCTATAATAGCACAAGTATGACTATCTTGATTCTGTCATAAAATTGTCATGGATGTACATGCATGACAAAAAACGTGACCTACTGTGACAAACACGTATCATCACGGAAGTGTATTTTTTTGTAGTGTCCGCCTCTCTCATGTAACCGGCTCTCCTCCCACGATTCTGGTCTTCCCCATCCACGGCCATCGACAGGCGGCAGAGGAGGGCGCTACTGGCGGGAAAGGCACTGGTTCCACCAAGATCGACGGTCACTCCTCATCGCCGCCAGCCCGCGCGTGTACATGCGCCCATGGCGGCAGCGGCTACAAAGAGGGGTGAAACGATCCCACTCCCTCCTCTTGTGTGAGGCGTCGCTCTACTCCTCACGCCCCTCGCCGCCATCTCAAGGCCTATGGTTTCCTAGGGGCACGATCGACTCGATCCGCCATATCTGGATTGCCGGCGCGATGACTGTCCATGGTAGTGTCTAGAGGGGAGGAGGGGGGCCAGCCACTCTTGGAGGAGGTCGTCGATCACACACAAGATTAATCCATGGCTGGGTAACATCGACCTCTTTCTTTTGTTTTCTCTTATTTCTTCTTTGTTTCCCTTTTACGTATTCCTCTTCTTTCACCACTCTAGTACGTGTTGAATTGTACTATCTTTTTTTCTTGCCTTATAAAATTTGTGAATCATATACTTCTAGCCCGTATGTACATACGCACGCTGGTTGATTCATTTGTGTAGTACAAAGGACATAATCAACACAACCTTGGGATGTCATGGCAGGACAATCTTGAAATTTCACCTTCCATTTGATTCTCTGCTCTAAGAATTAAGATAAAGTAATATTAGATAGACTTATGCTACTTCCTCCAATACCAATATAAGGATAGGCATGTGCGTATTGCAAATTTGACACACACATGTTTGGAAACGCAGGCAGTTTGATTTTGTTCTTGTCTTATCAACAAGAAAGTGCCTAGATTTCTCTTAATTCATTGAGTATTACTATTCAAAGTTGAAGTGCAGTGTCAATGTGTCATGCCGGTGTGACGCCCCCGATTTGACCGTAGACTAATCATGCACGCAAATGTGTACGACCAAGATCAAGGACTCACTGGAAGACATCACAACACAACTCTAGACACAAATTAAAATAATACAAGCTTTATATTACAAGCTAGGGGCCTCGACGGCTCGAATACATAAGCTCGAAAACACAAGAGTCAGCGGAAGCAACAATATCTGAGTATAGACATAAGTAAAAAAGTTTGGCTTAAGAAGGCTAGCACAAATGTAGCAATGATCGAAAAGACAAGGCCTCCTGCATGGGACCTCCTAACTACTCCTTCAACTCGAACTCCACGTAGAAACATCATCGGGATCCTCTGGTCCTGGACTCCACCGATCTGGTTGCATCATCCGAGAAGAGAGGAAAAACGGGGAAAGGGGGAGCAAAGCAACCGTGAGTACTCATCCAAAGTACTCGCAAGCAAGGACCTACACTACATATGCAATGGTATCTGTGCAAAGGGGGTAATATCTGTGGGCTAAACTGCAGAATGCCATAATAAGAGGGGGATAGCTAGACCTATCGAAGACTGCGCTTCTCGCAGTCCCCATCTTGCAGCAGTAGAAGAGAGTAGCTGGAAACTAACAAGTATCCTTGCTTCTGGCAGCCTCCGTCTTACAGCACTGGAAGAGAGTAGATGGTAAGTTCACCAAGTAACATCGTATAGTATAATCCTACTCGGCGATCCTCCCCTCGTCGCCCTGTGGGAAAGCGATCACTGGGTTGTATCTGGCACTTGAAACGGTGTGTTTTATAAGTATCCGGTTCTAGTTGTCATGAGGTCGGAGCATAACTCCGGGCCGTCCTTTTAACGAGGGACACGGCTATTCGAATAGATTAACTTCCCTGCAGGGGTGCACCACATTTCCCAGCACGCTCGATCCCCTTTGGCCGGACACACTTTCCTGGGTCATGCTCGGCCTCGGAAGATCAACACGTCGCAACCCTACCTCAGCACAATAGAGAGGTCAGCACGCCGGACTAAATCCTAAGAGTGCAGGTGTCCCATCGCCCATTGCACACCTGCACATTGCCTACGCAGTCGGTGAGCAGACCAAGCAACCTCCATTACTAAGGAAGTTATGTTACGCGGTCCAACCCGGCGCGCGTCGCTCAGTCGCTGACGTCAAGAAGGCTTCGGCTAATACCACGATGTCGAGATCCCATAACTATTCCCACGTAGCTGGTTAGTGCGTATAGGCCAGTGGCCAGACTCAGATCAAATATCCAAACTCGTTAATTGTGTTACTATGAAATCACCGCGGATAACAACCAGGGCCAGGCCACCTCTCTCCTTGGTGTCTCAACCTGCCCTGTCGTTCCGCCATAAAGAATCACTCGGGGGCCGTTTGGAACCCAGGCCCACCGCTACCTGGATGGAGCCACCTATCCTTTCATCCACCAATCCGTGAATCACATGCGGGTACTCTACGAGCCGACCCGACTTCTGTCACAACATGTATCATGTATAATATGTAAGTACTCCCTCCGTTTTTATTTACTCCGCATATTAGAGTTGACTGAAGTCAAACTTTGTAAAGTTTGACCAAATTTATAGAGATGAATATAAATATTTAGCACAACAAATCTATATGATGTGGAAGTACATTCAACAACGAATCTAATGGTATTGATTTTTTAATATTTTTGTCTATAAAGTTTGTCAAAGTGTGTAAAGCTTGACTTTGACCAAAACTAATATGCAAAGTAAATAAAAACGGAGGTAGTAGTATATACCCGTGATCACCACCCGAGTGATCATGGCCCTATAGTATAGCATGGCAGACGGACAAGAATGTAGGGCCACTGATGGAATACTAGCATCCTATACGAAGCATTTAGGATAGCAGGTAAAGTTTCAACAGTGGTAGCAACAATTACAGGCTATGCAACAGAGTAGGAGCTATCAAATAAATAACAGTCGCAAATCTAATGAAAGAATAAGAGAGAAGATAATGGGCAATATCTGGTAATCAATGGGGGTTGGCTTGCCTGGTTGCTCTGGTAAGAAGGAGGGGTCATCGTTGATGTAGTCGATCACAGGGGTATCAACAGCGGTCTCGGGGTCTATCAGAAAGAAGTAATGGAGGGGAACACAATAAATAACACAGCAATAAAAGCATCACAAAGCATAACAAGGGAACACGCGGTGCTAGGTGTGACCTATCGCTGTACTAGGTGATACTAGCGAAGGGGGAGAAAATCCGGGAAAGTATTCCTGGTGTTTGACGTTTTCGGACAAACAAATCGGAGGGAGATTGTTGCATGTTCACTATGTTAGGGACGTGCGGCAGACGAACGGACTGCATATTCAAATTCGTCTCGTCGTTCTGAGCAACTTTCATGTACAAAGTATTTTCATTTGAGTTATGGTTTATTTTATTTTATTTTTCAAAGTTTTATTGAATTTCTAAAATTATTAAATTCGAATAATAATAGTGAAATATTTTTGTCACCTACTGCAGTGCCAGCCACAGTCAATGACATGTGGGTCCGGGTCAAAGTCAACAGTATAGTCAACATTGACTGCGTCAAAGGGTGAATAGTGTTTGGGTCCCACTTGTCATAGACTCATCTAATTAACAGATCTAATTAGACTAATTATGTTCATTAGTCTAATTAGGCAAACTTAATTAAGTTAATTAATTAATTAATTCTATTTTACTTTTACTTTTTTTGTTTTCTTTTTCGTTTACGTTCTGGGGTGGGTCCCCTTGTCATTGGCCCCACGGGCCTTAGCGGGTCAGCAGGCGCGGGTGTGGGCGTCGAGCGGAGCTGGGCGACAGGCGCCAGCCCGCCCGACCAGGCGCGGTGGACAGCGGGTGAAGGGGGCCGAGCGGGTAGGGACGGCGAGGTCGGTCGCCCCCAGCGGCGGTGGCGAGGCCACAGCGGGGCGGTGCCAGAGTGCGGAAGTGGCGGGGCTGCGGGCGCCAGACCCGGCCAGCCAAGGCCGCGGCTGCGGGACGGCGGGGCATATGCGGGTGGGTGCGGCGCGCTGCCGGTGAGCGAGCGGTAGGATGATCCGTGGCACAGCCAGGCGAGCAGCGGCAGCAGTGGTAGCGTAGGAAGGCGGACGAGGGAAGTGGGTGAGCGCGCGGGCACAAGGGGTGAGGCCATGGCGGACGGAGAGGGAGCAGCGGCAGCTACGCCCGCCGCGGCAGCACGGCAACAACAGGGGGAACACGGCGCGGGAGAGACGCGGCGACGAGGCGAGCCAGAGTGTTGGCCAGGGTAGGGGCGAACTCGGCCGCAGCCGTGGACGGGCACGGGTGGCAAGGCGGGCGCCACCGCACGCCGACGGGGAGCGGTTGAGTGCGCACTGGCGCGGCGCGGTGCACGGCGGGCGCGACCGTAGTGCGGTGACAGGGGGGCATGTGCATGAGGAAGGCACAGAGGAGGAGGGGGTTCGCTCACGTGCGTGCAGGGGATCGGGGCGTCGAGGCTCGGTGAGGATGTCGGGGAGGAGGCGATACAGTGACGAAGACGGTGGGGCGGCGTCGAGGTGGCGGGGATCGGTGACAGTGCGTGCGAGGTGGCCGGGCGTGGCCACGACGGCAGACGTGTGCTGACGGGTGAGCAGGGACCGCGGGAAGGGCCGGAGAGGACGACGAGATCGAGACCTCCCGATACAGATCGTGGGGGAGTGGGGGGCGACGGGGGGTTAGGGTTTCGTTCAATTGGGGGTTAAGGGAGTGTCGGTTGGGCCGGCCTGGCGGCCCAAAGGCCAGCGGGGCCGAGGCCCAGCGGGGAAGGGAGGTGTCCTCCGATTTTTTTTCTTTTGTTTTAATTTTATCTATTTTATTTACCCATTTTTGTTTTCTTTTAGTTCTTAACTTATTTTAGTTTTGTAAAATATAATTTCAACTTCTAAATTAGTATTACCACCAAACCCACTATCACTAAAAGTTTTACCCCCGAATAAAATAGTTTAGCATTTAATAATATTCGAAAGGCATTTATTTAATTTTTTGGACTACTGTTTTAATCGCTTATGTGCATTTAAACCTTTTATAAAAATGTAGTTTCTCCACCATAATTACCTATGCATTATTTGGCACAACCCGAACATTTTAGTTTTAAAGTTTGAAAACTTTCGATGTTTGCATTTAATTTAATTTTGAATTTGAATCGGTTTTTGAACTAATGCGATATTATCAACAGTAATCGAGGTGACGTGGCATCATTAGCAGGGAATTACTGTAGTCTAATTATCCAGGTGTCACAATTCTCCTCCACTACAAGAAATCTCGTCCCGAAATTTTAGAGGTGGAGTCAAGGGAAAAGAATCGGTTACGAAATTTAACGAATCTTCGTGGTCTTGGATGCTCTTCCCGAAGTAGTTGATCCTTTTTGTTGATGTCTTTATTTCTCCTTTTTAGGACATCATGATGAAGTCGGGACCCTTCTTCAGGAACTCCATCGTTCTTACGAAATAATAGGGGGGTATTCCGGAAGAACGGACCTCTACAAGGTTGACTCTTTTGTAGACAACATCGGGGAAGGTGGCAGAAAGTAACTCTCGAATTAAAAATTAAGAAGATAATCGAGAGCAAGTAAGAAGGTACCATGAGAAGTTTCGAGCGGGCAGGCAATCTTTCGATGCCTGAAATAGGGCGTGAAAGGGGTTCAAAGCAACGGTAATAAGTAGTGTGTCTGATACAAGAATTTGGTGATCTCTCGGAAGGTGGCTCGTAAATTACATATGAGGCCACGTGCGAGGAATAACTTTGGGAACAGGGGGTGTACAGGAGAGTCAAGTTTCGATCTTGTGGAACTATGGTTTATGGGCCCACCATGTGGGTTAAAAGTAGAAAGGGTGCTGGCATCTTGCACGGTCACGATAGCAAGGTATGTTAGAGGGTAGCCTGCCAGTTATGTTGGCAACAACGTTGGTACCAAGGGCGAGGGACGATGGGAACCATTTTCCTGCTCGTAAGACGAGGCGGACCAATAGGCAAAGTTCTCGTCCATCGGTGGTTACCGGAATGTCATCAACAATAGTAATAAGGTCTTACGGGCAGAGTTGTACACCAAGGTGTTTACATAAGCAGAAAATTATTACTGCTTAGATTATATGTAGATCAAAGAAAGGTTAAACAAACAAATGGAAAGGAAATTGTGTTTAAACACAATGAATAGGAGTATATCAATTCCAAGATTAAGTAGGGCATGATATGCATGTCAGGAGATCAAACTCATGACAATATAGATAAAAGGGGTAAGAAGAATTATGATATGTACCCACACAACGATGTTGGATAGTTCATCAAGAAATATTTAGCATTGTGCTGACAATGTTCTTGTGGATCTTCGGAGTACCATAGAAATACTTCGAGATAGCACATTTCAGCAAGGAAAAGATGAGGATATGGCCGACGGGCTCAGCAACAATTCGTCGAGATTCTCATAACCATGGATTTCTACATTTAAGTGAACAAGATGAAAACATTGGACATACAGCAGTATGTCAGAGGAGAAGATCCATAAGTAAACCTTGAATGGAATGTGCACCTAGAAAATGGACTAAGTTGCACGATCAATGTTATAATGGTGATTTAATAACCAAAAGACCGAGAATGAGACTATCGACCATTCACTTCAAAGCAATAGGGTTGCTAGAAGTTTTGAATTCGCAAGTCATACTTCAATTGTTGGGTTTCTGGTTAGAAACAACACGGGGGGCCAAGGAAAGAACGGATATGGCAAGAAGTATCACTTGTATCAAGAATTCTTAAGAGGTGGTGAAATTTTCACGACATTATTGACATAATAGATGGTAATACTCCAAGGTAAAGAACAAATGCTGGATAGCAAGGATCTCAAGGTATAACACGAAACATGAACAAGTTTGTGTTGGAGGGAAGGCAATAATATTGTTGATGATAACTCAAATCATCGAGGGGGTAAGGATGGCATTTCTCATTGTGAATTCTATTGATAACCTGGAAGAGCTCAGAATATCACTGCTGATCGTGACACAGTTGTCGAGAGATTTCATGAAGATGTAATCGATCGGCGAGGACATCAAGTCAAAGGAATGATGACGCGAAAGGTTAATGGAACCATGAGTACGACACAAACTCGAAACCTGTTGTTCAAGGCAAAATGATATGACTCGGAAAATCGACGTAAGCTTACCTCATCATCGTAAAATTTTCTCCGGGAAGAAGGGCCAGGTAGCGTAGTTAAAATTAGTACGATAATGATGTAGCAGATCAGGCTAGGAATGACATGATGGAGTATTAAACTCGTAAGTAAATAAGACTACTAAGACTTGTTTAGTCGCCGTGCGGACTCCATTCAGTTATCGGTATCCTTGAGTGTCAAACATCTCAGAACCCGAGGAAAATTGGAGTCAGTGAAAATGCAACACATAATGAAGAACTCATAAGAAGCTATGAAGTTCCGTGATAATCTCGAGATACCAGAGTGTAATACTCGATGGTAGATCAAAGTAAAGGTTGGACAGGTGCAATGATCTGTAGAAGACAAGTACTTCAACTTTGTCCGAGAAAAAGGAATCAAAGAATATCAATATGGCAGGGACCATGATTGCAAAAGACCAGATCCCAGATATAAGATGAACTTATACTAAGGGAATAATTAATTTAAGAGTAGCTTACATGATAAGGTCTACATCATGTCCATGGGCATGAACAAAAGGTTCAAGGTCGACTCCCACTTCTCAAATTCATAACCTTTCATTCACTTCTCGCGTTTGATGGAGTTGTAGTGTTGAAATATTTATCTAGCAAAATACCAGAAGAGTATGACTCGTGAAAACTATCAGGTTCACCCGGACTAGGGAAGGCATAGGTTCAACCCATAAGGGCATCTTAGGAACACACACCACAATCTTCAAGAGTAAATAACACAAGCTCGAAGGTAGAGCAGGGTTGTCAAGACAAAAGGATACAAATTGCCAAAGGCATTATGTATCACGGGAAGAATTCATAAAGGGGTTCGGATTTATAAAGGAACTATCAGGTCATAACCCACCAAAAGATCAGGTGGTCAACAAAGGATCTGATGGGAGTATAGGTACTCAACCAGAGGAAGAAAGAATGCAAAGTCATTAGATTATAGAAACATCTGACTAATTCAAAGCTCAAATGCGAAGGAGTTATGATTTCCAGTTCAAGGGATCAGAAGCAAACGCTCTGATTAAGGATGGATAAGTTGAGTAGGTTTATCGATACAATCGATGGCAATTTGATTGGTCGAGTTGCAGCTCAACTTTAGAATGATGTCTGAGCCGGAAGGATGAATTCTAGGATCTTATTTGAGGATTGCAAACATTCGCAAAATACTGAATCAATGGACCCAAAATGATAATGACAAAGGATGTCAACAAGATTACTAGCCATATGGAAATAACCATAATGTAAGCAAGCAAGAACTTCAAGAGTAATATTTTGCTGAGGATTTTCGGAAGATCAAATGGTAATTCTAAGACTTATGTGAAATACATGAATCAACTATGGATGAGAGGATACTCATTAAATGCAAGAGATTATCCATAAGGATATTCATGCGGCAAGGAACTGTGAGGCAGTAGGCACAAAAATTCTCAGAACAACTGAGGGAATTTCGGGGTATCTTGTAATAACAAGATCAACTTGGAATGAAAGTAAGATCGACATGTGTCTGTAATTATCCACAAGGATATATCGATGGTACAGGATTGCAAAAGCGATGGGCACAGAGTCTCGAGAGAACTTCGGAGAGTATCTTCGGAATCGTCTGGTGCAGCAAGCGATCATCTGGAGTGAGGGGCTCTCTGGGCGAAAGTATTTTCGAGAACCTAAAGTTAGATTTTAGCAAAAACCATTTAACCCGAGTAGAAGAGAGATCCGACTCCCAGAGTATAGACGAGAAATAAGGGATCCTAATACCACCCAAGGGCGACGTGGTCCCGTGAGCCACACAGCCAAGTTAGTAAAAGTTTTTCAATGACTAGACTCGACTTCGGCCAAGGAGTTGGAAAGGGGGATTCCTACACGCAGCCGACTCTGATACCAACTTGTGACGCCCCCGATTTGACCGTACACTAATCATGCATGCAAATGTGTACGACCAAGATCAGTGACTCACTCGAAGACATCACAACACAACTCTAGACACAAATTAAAATAATACAATCTTTATATTACATGCCAGGGGCCTCGAGGGGTCGAATACATAAGCTCAAAAACACAAGAGTTAGTGGAAGCAACAATATTTGAGTACAGACATAAGTTAAACAAGTTTGCCTTAAGAAGGCTAGCACAAATGTAGCAACAATCGAAAAGGCAAGGCCTCCTGCTTGGGACCTCCTAACTACTCCTCGAAGCCGAACTCCACATAGAAACATCCTCGGGATCCTCTGGCTCCTGGACTCCACCAATCTGGTTGCATCATCCGAGAAGAGAGGAAAAAGGGGGAAAGGGGGAGCAAAGCAACCGTGAGTACACATCCAAAGTACTCGCAAGCAAGGACCTACACTACATATGCAATGGTATATGTGTAAAGGGGGTAATATATGTGGGCTAAACTACAGAATGCCATAATAAGAGGGGGTAGCAAGACCTATCAAAGACTAGGCTTCTGGCAGCCCCATCTTGCAGCAGTAGAAGAGAGTAGCTGGAAAGTAACAAGTATCCTCGCTTCTGGCAGCCTCCGTCTTACAGCAGTGGAAGAGAGTAGCTGGTAAGTTCACCAAGTAACATTGTATAGCATAATCCTACCCGGCGATCCTCCCCTCGTTGCCCTGTGGGAAAGCGATCACGGGGTTGTACCTAGAACTTGAAAGGGTGTGTTTTATTAAGTATCCGGTTCTAGTTGTCATGAGGTCGAAGTACAACTCCGGGTCATCCTTTTACCGAGGGACACAAATATTCGAATAGATTAACTTCCCTGCAGGGGTGCACCACATTTCCCGACACGCTCGATCCCCTTTGGTTGTACACACTTTCCTGGGTCATGCCCAGCCTCGGAAGATCAACATGTCGCAACCCTACCTAAGCACAGCAGAGAGGTTAGCACGCCGGTCTAAATCCTAAGCACGGAGGGGTCTGGGCCCACCACCCATTGCACACCTGCACGTTGCGTACGCGGCCGGTGAGCAGACCTAGCAACCTCCATTACTAAGGAAGTTACGTTACGCGTGCCAACCCGGCGCGCGCCGCTCAGTCGCGGACGTCAAGAAGGCTTCGGCTGATACCACGACGTCGACATCCCATAACTATCCCCACGTAGCTGGTTAGTGCGTATAGGCCAGTGGCCAGACTCAGATCAAATATCCAAACTCGTTAAGCATGTTATTATAAAATCACATCGGACAATGACTAGGGCCAGGGCACATCTCTCCTCGGTGTCTTGATACGTCTCCAACGTATCTACTTTTCCAAACCCTTTTGCCCTTGTTTTGGACTCTAACCTGCATGATTTGAGTGGAACTAACCCGGACTGATGCTATTTTCAGTAGAATTGCCATGGTGTTGTTTTTGTGTAGAAATAAAAAGTTCTCGAAATGACCTGAAACTCCATGGAGAATTATTTTGGAAAATATAAAAAATATCTGCAAGAAGATCCATACTAGGGGGCCCACACCCTGTCCACGAGGGTGGGGGCGCGCCCCCCTGGCCAGGGCGCGCCCCTGCCTCGTGGGCCCCCTGGTGCTCCACCGACGTACCCCCAGATCCTATAAGTTCACTTTCGGGTAGAAAAAAATCAGGGAGAAAGAATTATCACGTTTCACGAGACGGAGCCGCCACCAAGCCCTAATCTCTCTCGAGAGGGCTGATCTGGAGTCCGTTCGGGGCTCCGGAGAGTGGAGATCGTCGCCATCGTCTTCATCTACCTTCCTCCATCACCAATTCCATGATGCTCACCGATGTGCGTGAGTAATTCCATCGTAGGCTTGCTGGACGGTGATGGGTTTGATGGGATCTATCATGTAATCGAGTTAGTTTTGTTAGGGTTTGATCCCTAATATCCACTATGTTCTGAGATTGATGTTGCTATGACTTTGCTATGCTTAATGCTTGTCACTAGCTCCCGAGTGCCATGATTTATGTTTTCATGAATATATGTGTGTTCTTGATCCTATCTTGCAAGGCTATAGTCACCTACAATGTGTTATGATCCGGCAACCCCGAAGTGACAATAATCAGGACCACTCCCGGTGATGACCATAGTTTGAGGAGTTCATGTATTCACTATGTGTTAATGCTTTGGTCCGGTACTCTATTAAAAGGAGGCCTTAATATCCCTTAGTTTCCAATAGGACCCCGCTGCCACTAGAAGGAAGGACAAAAGATGTCATGCAAGTTCTTTTCCATAAGCACGTATGACTATATTCGGAATACATGCCTACATTGCATTGATGAACTGGAGCTAGTTCTGTGTCACCCTAGGTTATAACTTCTACATGATGAATTGCATCCGACATAATTTCCCACACCGATCCAATGCCTACGAGCTTTTCCTATATTGCTAGTTGCTTATTTACTTTTCCATTGCTACTATTACAAAAACTACAAAAACACTATCGTTACTTTTATTGCCGCTACCGCCACTATCATATTATTTTGCTACTAAACTATCTTGCTGTAGATACTAAGTTTCCAGGTGTGGTTAAATTGACAACTCAGCTGCTAATACTTAAGAGTATTCTTTGGCTACCCTTGTGTCGAATCAACAAATTTGGGTTGAATACTTTACCCCCGAAAACTGTTGCGATCCCCTACACTTGTGGGTTATCATGTCTCAACCTGCCATGACCCTCTGCCACAAAAAATCACTCGGGGGCCGTTAGGAACCTAGGCCCACTGCTACCTGGATGGAGCCACCTATCCTTTCAGCCCCCAATCCGTGAATCACTTGCGGGTACTCTACGAGCTGACCCAACTTTAGTCACAACATGTATCATGTATAATATGAACGAAGTACTGTGACACTCCGAGACCGATGCGCCAGGTGTCTTCCAGTTATTCGCTGCATTGTTATGTCATTTGCTTGTGTGTTGCACTTTGCCATGTCATCATGTGCATTTCATCTGCATAGTTTTCAAAACTTGGATCCGTTTGTAGTTGCCGGGTCTCTCCGTTGTCCGTTCTGAGCCCAGACACACTTGCACACGCCCACGACACCTCCGAAACCTTATTATGTAAGTGGCCAAAAAACGTTCTCGGAATGGGGTGAAAGTTGACGTGCAGTCTTGTTATAGTGTACGTAGACCGCCTGTCAAGTTTTGTCCATTTGGAGGTCATTTGATGCCCCAACGGTTAACTGTGTTAACCGTCGGAAGCCCTTTTCTTTTGACCCAGCACCCCTCCACAACAGCCCACTAGACCATCTAAACCCCCACCATGCTCTCCCCCGTTGGATCACGATCGCTTGGCCGAAAACCACACCTCAATAGCCCTCTCCTAGCTCCCTACCTATATAAAAAGCCCCCCACATCCAAATCCAGGTAAAAAACCCTAGATCCACCTCCACACCGCGCCGGACGTGTCCGTCCGTGCCGAACACACCAGCGCTGTCGCGCCCGATGAATCAGGCGCTACCATGTGTCGTCCACTGCCGCCCTCCCTCTCCTCCGCGTCGCCGGGCCCAGGGCAGGCCCGCCCAGCCCGAGCTGCCCCCGCCACCGCCAGCCCACGCACCTCACGCCTCCACGACCCGTGCCCCGCTGCCGGTCTCTGTATGCCGCCTCGGCCACTTCGCCGCCGCCACCGTCGTCGCCACCACCATGCCACCATCATGCCACCACTCCACTGCCTTTGCTGCGCCGGTGCCTTGCCTCGGCCCCCGCGCCACCGTCAGCCTCCTCATCGACCACCGCCGCCGGCTCCACCTCCTCACCGTCGCGCCCCTCGCTGGATCCCCGCCAGAGTTCCCGTCTCCGTCGTCTCCAGTCAGATCCACCAGGATCTCAACCAAACACATCCCCGACCCCCGATCTCTCCGTCCCGGTTCCTCCCCGTCCAACTTTTCGAAGGGTACAAATCCACTAAGTTCCTCATGTGTGTTAATATGTTGCTCTCTTTGCCATGCCATATCTCCGTGCACGTAGCTCCATTTTGCGTGTATGATATGTCGATTTGTTCGTCTCTCAGTGCTCCACATGTTGGCTTGACTTTTGTGCATGTTGTTATCCATCTAGATGTCCTAATCTTCGTTGAAAAACTGCTATGTGATGTTACTGTTCAGCCCTTGTTGTATGTCATCAACATGTAGGCATGTTTAACATGGTGTAACTTTGTGCATGTTGGACTAAATGGAGCTTATAATATGTCAAAATGTTCGTATCTGCATGCTCTACATGATGGTGTGAGTTGCATGCATGTTAGGTTGCATCTTGCCATCCTAATCTCTGTTGGAAAGTGCTAAGTGGCTGTTAAGTGCTGAAAACTGTTACAACTTGCTGATTTGTCATTTTTATATCCTTTTGTGTGATTTTTGTTTGAGCATCATGTCAACATGTTTTAGGAGTTATGTCATGTCATCTCTGCTGTGGTGCAATCCACTTTTCATGATATGCCTTGTGGTGAGTAAAACAAGCTTGTTAAGTGACCTACTTGCTGTTTGCTGATTTCTGAGACTTGTTGAAAACTACTAAGTCTGAAACTGTTATTTTGTGATGCCATGTTTGCTTGATGCTACAGTCATATCCATGCATGTTTTGGAATGTCCAGTGACCATGTCTTGAACTACTTGTTATGCTATATCCAGCCATGCCCTTGTTTGCAATTATAAGTTGCTGTAGCATGTCTCTTTCTTGCTCTCAAGTTGTCATCATAATGTTTCTGTCAGCCTGTCAACAACATGTTCAATTTGGCCAAGCTTATTGTTATTGATATATGCCTCTTATGGAGTTGTGCCAATGGAGTCATTTGGAATATGCCATGCCTATTACATCTTCATGACCTTTGAATGCTTATTGGAATTGCTATGCTTGTTGTTATGTGTCTCCGAAGGCAGCATCATGACGATGTTGTTTGCCTTCCCAGATTTTCACTAAGTCTGAGAATCTGCTATTATCTTGTTTGCATCTTGTATTGATGAATTCCATGAACTTGTTTCCCCCATGTATATTCCATGTTGTGTTCCTTGAACTCCATGTTATGTTATAGCATGCCATGCTTTTACTTGCCATGTTCTAGTGCTATAGCTTGTTTATTTGTTGCCTCCAACATGCCAACATATTAACTCTGCTCATGTATACGCTCTGTTTTCCACTAAGTCTTAATCTATGATATAAAGTTTGCTTGTTGCCTTGATCATGTTGGATTACTCTTGATGCCTATGAACCTGATACTTGTTGATATTGAAAGCATGTGTTCTGTACTTTGAGCTCATGCCATGCTTGTGCCTATATTGTACTTGTAACATGTTGTTTTGATACTCGCAATATGCCTAGTTGCTGTTTTGGACAGCTTGTCCTTTAAACTTGTTTCATGTGTATGTGCTGAACCGTTGCTCCGTTTGTGGCTTGCTCTATATGAAAATTGCTTGGTTTTGTGTGTAGATGCATCATATAATGTCGCATCCATGTTTAGGGGTGTTGTACTTGATGTTTGAATGCATTTTGCATCAATGCCATGTTTAATTGTTTTGCTCATATCTTCTAGGCTGTAGCTCCGAATTAAATGAACTTTATATGTAACTTGACTAGAATTTCATGTAGATCATCATGGTGCATGTTAACTTGCTGTTTAACAACTTTAACATAAGGTTTGTTCAGATCTGGACCGATTTCAAAATTTGCATATAAGGACTTACCAGAATTATTATAGGTTGTTTCCGGCCTCATTTAAACTTGCTTGTTGTGATGATCTTGTGTGCTTCATACCTTGCCATGAGTAGTATCATGTAGCCTTGTCATGCATCATACTTGGTTGAGCATCATGTCTTTTTTATGTGTTGTGTGTTTACCATGTTGTTTGCTTCTTCTCGTTAGTTCCTATTTCGTTGCGATCGTCAGGATTCGTTCGACTACGCTTGGTTCTTCTACGTGGCTTCTTATTCATCTTCTTCATGGACTTGTTCTTCTTCCTAGTGGGCTCTCAAGCAAGATGACCGTCACCTTGGATCTCATTACTATCATTGCTATGCCAGTTGTCTCGATGCTATCATTATATGTCGCGCTGCCTATCTATTGTTGTTAGCCTCTCATTGTCGCCATGAAACCTCTAAATTTGGACACCATCCCAGCAAACCGTTGTATGGCTATGTTACCGCTTGATCAGCCCCTCTTATAGCGTTGTCAGTTGCAGGTGAAGATGAAGATTGCTCCATGTCGGATCTTGGATTGTTGGAATATCACAATATCTATTATTATAATTAACACACCTATATACTTGGCAATGGGTCGAAGGCTTGGACTTTTGGTCGGTGTATTGTTCCACTCATGCCGCCTGAAGAACCGATAAACCGTAGTTATGTTCCTTCAGTTTGCGTTCCTAACACGGTTGGGGGTATGAGACCCCCTTGACAGTTCACTTTGAATAAAACTCCTCCAGCAAGGCCCAACTTTGGTTTTAATTTGCAACGTAATAAAAACTTAATTAATTAATTTGCATAGGGGGCGCATCCCCGAGTATTCTTTTCCACATACAGGGGGCCAGTGTCGATGGTGTTGGTCCCAAACTAGAGCCACTTGAGGTGCCATCCAGTTATCTGGGGTCTTTGGTTGCTGTAGGTAGTGCTCATCCGGACGTGGCCTGAGACGAGATACGCGCGGCTACTATCAGGGTGTCGGCACACCGGGAGGTCTTGCTGGACTTGTTTTACCATTTTCGAAATGTCTTATGCGCCGGGATTCTAAGTCTGGTCGGGTTGTCCCTAAGATAAGAGGTTATACCTCTGCTGTTCCTTAGAGCTTGTGATGGGCTAAGTTGAGACACGCCTGCAAGGTTATGATCTTTCGAAAGCCATGCCCGCGGTTATGTGGCAGATTGGAATTTGTTAATATCCGATTGTAGAGAACTTGATAGAGGATCCGAAATAAAATCCACCAACCGCGTGAGTAACCGTGATCGTCTCATTTCATTTTGAGAAGAGAACACGGTGGGTTATGTTTGGCTCGTAGGTAGTTCAGGATCTCTTAGGGATCATTACTAGTTTACGACCGTTTGCGTAGATGCTCATCTTATTCTTGTACTCGTAAGTTAGCCACCATATAATGCTTAGCCGTTGTTGCAACCTTACCACTTAACCTCTCCATACCCATTAAGCTTTGCTAGTTTTGATACACATTGTTATGGGATTGTTGAGTCCTCATGGCTCATAGATACTACAACAACAGTTGCAGGTGTAGGTTTCCGATGACTTGACGTGAGAGCGGTGTTTTCTTGTGTTGGAGTTCTTTCTTCTTATTCTTTGTCAGTCTTGCGATAGGTTCCTGGTCGGCAGCCTAGGAAAGCAAGATGGATGTCATTGTGTTTTCTTGTGTTTTCATCTGTAGTAGGATGTGTTGTGTATAATGATGTTGTATTCATGTGACTATTGCATGACTGTATGTATCCCCGTCTATTTATGTAATTGTACGATGTAATGATATCCATCTTGCTAAGCGCCCGAAATGCGGTTGTGCCCAAGTCACGAAGTTATCACGTGATCGGGATAGAATCGCATCTTGGGCGTGCCAAGTTGGTATCAGAGCCTGGACTGACCATAAGAGCCCCCTTGATTGATCGTAGTTTGGCCATTGTCGAGTCTAGCAAAAACTATTTTTCAGAGTCTAGTTATATTGGAGAGTAGGATTTCTTTTTACTCCTCAGCCCCTTCGTCGCTCTGGCGAGGAATCTTGACGTAGGTGTTTTGAATTACTCCTCTTCCCCTTCAAATTTGTTTTAGGATCACGCAATTAGTTTTAGCTTGTTGCAATGTCTACTCTTTCACCCGGTGCATTTCTTGTCAAGTTGATTCGATCATGTTCATCTTTTGCAAGTTCAATCCTCAGTTCTTCCCAACCGGCATCATTTTTGTCAGGCCCAAGATGCGATTCTATCCCAATCACGTGACTCATACGTGATTGGGGCACAGCCGCATCTCAGGCGCTTAGCAAGATGGATATCATTACATCGTACCATTACATAAATACATGGGGGATACAACAATACATACAAGTCACATGAATACAACATCATCAATACAAGGCACCCGACTACAGATGCAAACACGAAAAGCACAACGACATCCATCTGCTATCCCAGGCTGCCGACCAGGAACCTAACCCAAGATTAACGAGGAAGAAGAAGAAAGAACTCCAACAAAAAGGTAACATCGCTCTCACGTCAAGTCATCAGAAACATGCGGTGTTGTAGTATCTGTGAGCCACGAGGACTCAGCAATCCCATAACCATGGGTAACAAGACTAGCAAAGCTTAATGGGTAGGAAGAGGTAAGGTGGTGAGGTTGCAGCAGCGGCTAAGCAAAATATTGAAGGAAATATGCCCTAGAGGCAATAATAAAGATGTTATTTGTATTTCCTTATATCATGATAAATGTCTTTTATTCATGCTAGAATTGTATTAACCGGAAACTTAGTACATGTGTGGATACATAGACAAAACAGTATGTCCCTAGTATGCCTCTACTTGACTAGCTCATTGATCAAAGATGGTTATGTTTCCTAATCATAGACATGAGTAGTCATTTGATCAACGGGATCACATCATTAGGAGAATGATGTGATGGACAAGACCCATCCGTTAGCATAGCACTATGATCGTTTAGTTTTACTGCTATTGCTTTCTTCATGACTTATACATGTTCCTATGACTATGAGATTATGCAACTCCCGAATACCGTAGGAACACCTTGTGTGCTATCAAACGTCACAACGTAACTGGGTGATCATAAAGATGCTCTACAGGTGTCTCCGAAAGTATTCGTGGTGTTGGCATAGATCAAGATTAGGATTTGTCACTCCGAGTGTCGGAGAGGTATCTCTGGGCCCTCTCGGTAACACACATCACAATAAGCCTTGCAAGCAAAAGACTAATGAGTTAGTCACGAGATGATGTGTTACGGAACGAGTAAAGAGACTTGCCGGTAACGAGATTGAACTAGGTATAGAGATACCGACGATCGAATCTCGGGCAAGTAACATACCGTTTGACAAAAGGAACAACGTTGTTATGCGGTTCTGACCGATAACAGATCTTCGTAGAATATGTAGGAGCCAATATGAACATCCAGGTTCCGCTATTGGTTATTGACCGGAGATGAGTCTCGGTCATGTCTACATAGTTCTCGAACCCGTAGGGTCCGCACGCTTAACGTTTGATGACGATCGGTATTATGAGTTTATGAGTATTGATGTACCGAAGGTAGTTCGGAGTCCCGGATGAGATCACGGACATGACGAGGAGTCTCGGAATGTCCGAGACATAAAGATTGATATATTGGACGGCTATATTCGGACACCGGAAGTATACCGGAAAAGTTTCGGATTTATCGGGAATGCCGGAGGGGGTTACCGGAACCCCCTACGAGAGGGGATGGTCCATAGTGGGCCTAAAGGGAAAGAGAGAGGCAGCCCATAGGGCTGGCCGGCGCCCCCACCTAGGGTTCCTAGTTGTACTAGGATTGGGGGGGCGCCACCTCTCCTATTCCTTTCCCCCTTCTTCCTTTTGGTGAATCCTACTAGGAATAGGATTGCAATCCTATTCCTAGTAGGACTCCTTCCCTAGCCGCACCAGGAAGGGCCGGCCGGCCTCCCTCCCTCCCTTGCTCCTTTATATACGGGGGCAGGGGGGCACCCAAAGACACACAAGTTGAATTGTTTTAGCCGTGTGCGGTGCCCCCCTCCACAGAATCACACCTCGGTCATACCGTCGCGGAGCTTAGGCGAAGCCCTGCGCCGGTGAACACATCATATCCGTCACCACGCCGTCGTGCTGACGAAACTCTCCCGTGAAGCTCAACTGGATCAAGAGCTCGTGGGACGTCATCAAGCTGAACGTGTGCTGAACGCGGAGGTGCCGTACGTTCGGTGCTTGATTGGTTGGATCGCGAAGAAGTTCGACAACATCAACCGCGTCACTTGACGCTTCCGCTCCCGGTCTACGAGGGTACGTAGACACACTCTTCCCTCTCGTTGCTATGCATCTGGTAGATAGATCTTGCGTGATCGTAGGAAAATTTTAAAATACTACGTTCCCCAACAGTGGCATCATGAGCCAGGTCTATGCGTAGATGATATGCACGAGTAGAACACAATGAGTTGTGGGCGATACTAGTCATACTGCTTACCAGCATGTCATACTTTGCTTCAGCGGTATTGTGAGATGAAGCGGCCCGGACCGACATTACGCGTACGCTTACGCGAGACTGGTTTCACCGTTACGAGCACTCGTTGCTTAAAGGTGACTGGCGGGTGTCTGTCTCTCTCACTTTAGTTGAATCAAGTGTGGCTACGCCCGGTCCTTGTGAAGGTTAAAACAGCACATACTTGACGAAACATCGTTGTGGTTTTGTATGCGTAGGTAAGAACGGTTCTTGCTAAGCCCGTAGCAGCCACGTAAAACTTGCAACAAACAAAGTAGAGGACGTCTAACTTGTTTTTGCAGGGCATGTTGTGATGTGATATGGTCAAGACATGATGAGTTATACGGTTTTGTATGAGATGATCATGTTTTGTAAAGTTATCGGCAACTGGCAGGAGCCATATGGTTGTCGCTTTATTGTATGAAATGCAATCGCCATGTAATTGCTTTAGTTTATCACTAAGCGGTAGAGATAGTCGTAGAAGCAATAGTTGGCGAGACGACAACGATGCTACGATGGAGATCAAGGTGTCAAGCCGGTGACGAAGGTGATCATGATGGTGCTTTGGAGATGGAGATCAAAAGCACAAGATGATGATGGCCATATCATGTCACATATTTTGATTGCATGTGATGTTTATCTTATTATGCTTCTTATTTTGCTTAGAACGACGGTAGCATTATAAGATGATCCCTTACTAAATTTCAAGGTATAAGTGTTCTCCCTGAGTATGCACCGTTGCGAAAGTTCGTCGTGCCGAGACACCACGTGATGATCGGGTGTGATAAGCTCTACGTTCAAATACAACGGGTGTAAGCCAGTTTTGCACACGCAGAATACTCGGGTTAAACTTGACGAGCCTAGCATATACAGATATGGCCTCGGAACACTAGAGACCGAAAGGTCGAGCGTGAATCATATAGTAGATATGATCAACATAAGATGTTCACCATTGAGACTACTCCATCTCACGTGATGATCGGACATGGTTTAGTTGATTTGGATCACGTGATCATTTAGATGACCAGAGGGATGTCTATCTAAGTGGGAGTTCTTTAAATTAATATGATTAAATTGAACTTTAATTTATCATGAACTTAGTCCTGATAGTTTTGCATATCTATGTCGTTGTAGATCAATGGCCCGTGCTACCGTTCCTTTGAATTTTAATGCATTCCTAGAGAAAGCTAAGTTGAAAGATGATGGTAGCAATTACACGGACTGGGTCCGTAACCTGAGGATTATCCTCATTGTTGCACAGAAGAATTATGTCCTTGAAGCACCGCTAGGTGACAAGCCCCCTTCCGCTAATGCAGACGCTTTGAACGTCTGGCAGTCGCGGTCTGATGACTACACGATACTTCAGTGTGCCATGCTTTACGGCTTAGAACCGGGACTTCAACGACGTTTTGAACGTCATGGACCATATGAGATGTTCCAGGAGTTGAAGTTGATATTTCAAGCAAATGCCCGAATTGAGAAATATGAGATTTCCAATAAGTTCTACAGCTGCAAAATGGAGGAGAATAGTTCTATCAGTGAACACTTACTCAGAATGTCTGGGTACTACAATCATATGACTCAACTTGGTTGCAAAGTTGACGAGGATAGTGTTATTGATAGAGTTCTTCAATCACTGCCACCAAGCTATAAAGGCTTCGTGATGAACTATAACATGCAAGGGATGCAAAAGACAATTCCCGAGCTCTTCGCTATGCTCAAAGCTGCGGAGGTAGAAATCAAAAAGGAGCATCAAGTGTTGATGGTTAGCAAGACCACTAGTTTCAAGAAAAAGGGCAAGGGAAAGAAAGGGAACTTCAAAAGGAATAGCAAGTCAGTTGCTACTTCCATGAAGAAACCCAAATCTGGAGCCAAGCCTGAAACTGAGTGCTTCTACTGCAAGGGGACTGGACACTGGAAGCGGAACTGCCCCAAGTATTTGGCGGATAAGAAGGATGGCAAGATGAACAAAGGTATATGTGATATACATGTTATTGATGTGTACCTTACTAATGCTCGTAGTAGTACCTGGGTATTTGATACCGGTTCGGTTGCTAATATTTGTAACTCGAAACAGGGACTACGGATTAAACGAAGATTAGCTAAGGATGAGGTGACAATGCGCGTGGGAAATGGTTCCAAAGTCGATGTGATCGTCGTCGGCACGCTACCTCTACATCTACCTTCGGGATTAGTTTTAGACCTAAATAATTGTTATTTGGTGCCAGCGTTGAGCATGAACATTATATCTGGATCTTGTTTATTGCGAGACGGTTATTCATTTAAATCAGAGAATAATGGTTGTTCTATTTTAATGAATAATATCTTTTATGGTCATGCACCCTTAAAGAGTGGTCTATTCTTATTGGATCTCGATTGTAGTGATACACATATTCATAATATTGAAACCAAAAGATGCAAGGTTAATAATGATAGTGCAACTTATTTGTGGCACTGCCGTTTAGGTCATATTGGTGTAAAACGCATGAAGAAACTCCATAAAGATGGACTTTTGGAATCACTTGATTATGAATCACTTGGTGCTTGCGAACCATGCCTCATGGGCAAGATGACTAAAACTCCGTTCTCCGGAACTATGGAGCGAGCAACAGATTTGTTGGAAATCATACATACTGATGTATGTGGACCAATGAGTATTGATGCTCGCGGCGGGTATCATTATTTTCTGACCTTCACTGATGATTTGAGCAGATATGGGTATATCTACTTAATGAAGCACAAGTCTGAAACATTTGAAAAGTTCAAAGAATTTCAGAGTGAAGTAGAGAATCATCGTAACAAGAAAATAAAGTTTCTACGATCAGATCGTGGAGGAGAATATTTGAGTTACGAGTTTGGTCTTCATTTAAAACAATGTGGAATAGTTTCACAACTCACGCCACCTGGAACACCACAGCGTAATGGTGTGTCCGAACGTAGTAATCGTACTTTATTAGATATGGTGCGATCAATGATGTCTCTTACCGATTTACCACTATCGTTTTGGGGTTATGCTTTAGAGACAGCTGCATTCACGTTAAATAGGGCACCATCTAAATCCGTTGATACGACACCTTATGAACTATGGTTTGGCAAGAAACCAAAGTTGTCGTTTCTTAAAATTTGGGGCTGCGATGCTTATGTGAAAACACTTCAACCTGATAAGCTCGAACCCAAGTCAGAAAAATGTGTCTTCATAGAATACCCAAAAGAGACTGTTGGGTACACCTTCTATCATAGATCTGAAGGCAAAATATTCGTTGCTAAGAACGGATCCTTTCTAGAAAAATAGTTTCTCTCGAAAGAAGTGAGTGGGAGGAAAGTAGAACTTGATGAGGTAATTGTACCTTCTCCCGGATTGGAAAGTAGTACATCACAGGAAATTGTTCCAGTGATTCCTACACCAATTAGTGAGGAAGTTAATGATAATGATCATGAAACTTCAGATCAAGTTTCTGCTGAACGTCGTAGATCAACCAGAGTACGTTCCGCGCCAGAGTGGTATGGCAACCCAGTTCTGGAAATCATGTTACTAGACCATGATGAACCTACGAACTATGAGGAAGCGATGATGAGCCCAGATTCCGCAAAATGGCTTGAAGCCATGAAATCTGAGATGGGATCCATGTATGAGAACAAATTATGGACTTTGGTTGACTTGCCCGATGATCGGCAAGCCATCGAAAATAAATGGATCATCAAGAGGAAGACCGACGCAGACGGTAATATTACTGTTTACAAAGCTCGACTTGTTGCGAAAGGTTTTCGACAAGTTCAAGGAGTTGACTACGATGAGACTTTCTCACCTGTAGCGATGCTTAAGTCTGTCCGAATCATGTTAGCAATTGCCGCATTTTATGATTATGAAATCTGGCAAATGGATGTCAAAACTGCATTCCTAAATGGATATCTCAAAGAAGAGTTGTATATGATGCAACCAGAAGGTTTTGTCGATCCAAAAGGTGCTAACAAAGTATGCAAGCTCCAGCGATCCATCTATGGACTGGTGCAAGCATCTCGGAGTTGGAATATACGCTTTGATGAGGTGATCAAAGCATATGGTTTTATACAGACTTTTGGAGAAGCCTGTATTTACAAGAAAGTGAGTGGGAGCTCTGTAGCATTTCTAATATTATATGTAGATGACATATTGTTGATTGGAAATGATATAGAATTTCTGGATAGCATAAAAGGATACTTGAATAAAAGTTTTTCAATGAAAGACCTCGGTGAAGCTGCTTATATATTAGGTATCAAGATCTATAGCGATAGATCAAGACGCTTAATTGGACTTTCACAAAGCACATACCTTGATAAGATTTTGAAGAAGTTCAAAATGGATCAGTCAAAGAAAGGGTTCTTGCCTGTTTTACAAGGTATGAAGTTGAGTAAGACTCAATGCCCGACCACTGCAGAAGATAGAGAGAAAATGAAAGTCATTCCCTATGCCTCAGCCATAGGATCTATCATGTATGCAATGCTGTGTACCAGACCTGATGTGTGCCTTGCTATAAGTCTAGCAGGGAGGTACCAAAGTAATCCAGGAGTGGATCACTGGACAGCGGTCAAAAACATCCTAAAGTATCTGAAAAGAACAAAGGATATGTTTCTCGTATATGGAGGTGACAAAGAGCTCGTCGTAAACGGTTACGTCGATTCTAGCTTTGACACTGATCCGGATGACTCAAAGTCACAAACCAGATATGTGTTTTTATTGAACGGTGGAGCTGTCAGTTGGTGCAGTTCCAAGCAGAGCGTCGTGGCGGGATCTACGTGTGAAGCGGAATACATAGCTGCTTCGGAAGCAGCAAATGAAGGAGTCTGGATGAAGGAGTTCATATCCGATCTAGGTGTAATACCTAGTGCATCGGGTCCAATGAAAATCTTTTGTGACAACACTGGAGCCATGGCCTTGGCGAAGGAATCCAGGTTTCACAAGAGAACAAAGCACATCAAAAGACGCTTCAATTCCATCCGCGATCTAGTCAAGGAGGGAGACATAGAGATTTGCAAAATACATACGGATCTGAATATTGCAGACCCGTTGACTAAGCCTCTTCCACGGGCAAAACATGATCAGCACCAGGACTCCATGGGTGTGAGGATCATCACTTTGTAATCTAGATTATTGACTCTAGTTCAAGTGGGAGACTGAAGGAAATATGCCCTAGAGGCAATAATAAAGAAGTTATTTGTATTTCCTTATATCATGATAAATGTCTTTTATTCATGCTAGAATTGTATTAACCGGAAACTTAGTACATGTGTGGATACATAGACAAAACAGTATGTCCCTAGTATGCCTCTACTAGACTAGCTCATTGATCAAAGATGGTTATGTTTCCTAATCATAGACATGAGTTGTCATTTGATCAACGGGATCACATCATTAGGAGAATGATGTGATGGACAAGACCCATCCGTTAGCATAGCACTATGATCGTTTAGTTTTACTGCTATTGCTTTCTTCATGACTTATACATGTTCCTATGACAATGAGATTATGCAACTCCCGAATACCGTAGGAACACCTTGTGTGCTATCAAACGTCACAACGTAACTGGGTGATCATAAAGATGCTCTACAGGTGTCTCCGAAAGTATTCGTGGTGTTGGCATAGATCAAGATTAGGATTTTTCACTCCGAGTGTCGGAGAGGTATCTCTGGGCCCTCTCGGTAACACACATCACAATAAGCCTTGCAAGCAAAAGACTAATGAGTTAGTCACGAGATGATGTGTTACGGAACGAGTAAAGAGACTTGCCGGTAACGAGATTGAACTAGGTATAGAGATACCGACGATCGAATCTCGGGCAAGTAACATACCGTTTGACAAAAGGAACAACGTATGTTGTTATGCGGTTCTGACCGATAAAAGATCTTCGTAGAATATGTAGGAGCCAATATGAACATCCAGGTTCCTCTATTGGTTATTGACCGGAGATGAGTCTCGGTCATGTCTACATAGTTCTCGAACCCGTAGGGTCCGCACGCTTAACGTTTGATGACGATCGGTATTATGAGTTTATGAGTATTGATGTACCGAAGGTAGTTCGGAGTCCCGGATGAGATCACGGACATGACGAGGAGTCTCGGAATGTCCGAGACATAAAGATTGATATATTGGACGGCTATATTCGGACACCGGAAGTATACCGGAAAAGTTTCGGATTTATCGGGAATGCCGGAGGGGGTTACCGGAACCCCCTACGAGAGGGGATGGTCCATAGTGGGCCTAAAGGGAAAGAGAGAGGCAGCCCATAGGGCTGGCCGGTGCCCCCACCTAGGGTTCCTAGTTGGACTAGGATTGGGGGGGGGCGCCACCTCTCCTATTCCTTTCCCCCTTCTTCCTTTTGGTGAATCCTACTAGGAATAGGATTGCAATCCTATTCCTAGTAGGACTCCTTCCCTAGCCGCACCAGGAAGGGCCGGCCGGCCTCCCTCCCTTGCTCCTTTATATACGGGGGCAGGGGGGCACCCAAAGACACACAAGTTGAATTGTTTAGCCGTGTGCGGTGCCCCCCTCCACAGAATCACACCTCGGTCATACCGTCGCGGAGCTTAGGCGAAGCCCTGCGCCGGTGAACACATCATATCCGTCACCACGCCGTCGTGCTGACGAAACTCTCCCGTGAAGCTCAACTGGATCAAGAGCTCGTGGGACGTCATCAAGCTGAACGTGTGCTGAACGCGGAGGTGTCGTACGTTCGGTGCTTGATCGGTTGGATCGCAAAGAAGTTCGACAACATCAACCGCGTCACTTGACGCTTCCGCTCCCGGTCTACGAGGGTACGTAGACACACTCTTCCCTCTCGTTGCTATGCATCTGGTAGATAGATCTTGCGTGATCGTAGGAAAATTTTAAAATACTATGTTCCCCAACAAATATGGTGGCTAACTTACGAGTACAAGAATAAGATGAGCATCTACGCAAACGGTCGCGAACTAGCAATGATCACTAAAGATCCTGAACTACCTACGAGTCAAACATAACCCCAACATGTTCCTTTCTCAAAGTGAAAAGAAACAGTCACGGTTACGCACACGGTGGTGTGTTTTACTTCGGATCCTCTGTCAAGTTTTCTACAACTGGACATTAACAAATTCCAATCTGCCACATAACCACAGGCACGGCTTTCAAAAGATTATAACCCTGCAGGGGTGTCCCAACTTCGCCCATCACAAGCTCTCACGATCAGCATAGATAATAATAATATTACCCCTTATCTTAGCGAAGGCCCGATCAGACTCGGAATTCCTGGTGCACAAGACATTTCGACAATGGTAAAACAAGTCCAACAAGACCTCTCGGCGTGTTGACACCCTGATAGTAGCCGCGCGTATCTCGTCTCAGGCCACAACCGGATGGGACATCCTACGAGTAAAACTAGACCTCGGGTTTCCCCTAGGTGGCCCCGCAAGCTGCCCGTTTGGGACCAAGACCATCAGCACTGGCCCCCCTGCTATGTAGAAGAATCCTCAAGGGTGCGACCCCCTATGCAATTTAATTAATTAATTAAGTTATTATTATGTTGCAAATTAAAACCAATGTTGGGCCTTGCTGGATGAGTTTTATTCAAAGACGAACTGTCAAGGGGCCCCATATACCCAACCGTGTAAGGAACGCAAAATCAAGGAACATAACGCCGGTTTATCGGCTCCTAAGGTGGCATGAGTGGAACAAAACACCGAGCAAAAGGCCAAGCCTTCCACCCATTGCCAAGTATATAGGTGTGTTAATAATAATAGTAGATATTGCGATATTCCAATCAACAAGATCCGATATGGATCAATCTTCATCTTCACCTTCAACTAACAACGCTATAAGAGGGGCTGATCAAGCGGGTAACATAGCCAAACAACGGCTTTGCTGGGAAGGTGTCAAAGGTTAGAGGTTTCATGGAAACAAGGAGAGGGGCTGACTATAAAAGATGGGTAGCGCGACATATACTGATAGCATCGAGACAGCTAGCATGGCAATGATAGTAAAGGTATCCAAGGTGATGGTCATCTTGCCTGAGATCCCGCAAGGAAGAAGAACGGGTCCATGAAGAAGACGAAGAAGAAGCCTCGAAGATGGACCACGTGTAGACGAACGAATCCTCACGATCGCAACGGAACAAGCACTAACAAGAAGAAGCAAGCAACACGATAAACACACCACTCAAGAACATGACAAGATGCTCAAACAAGTATGATGCAAGACAAGTCTATATGATGCAATACATGGCAAGGGATGAAGCACACAAGAACAACATCACCCAACAAGTTTAAATGAGGCCGGAATCAACATATAACTATTCCGGTAAGTCCTCATATGCATATTTGTAAATTGGTCCAGATCTGAACAAACCTTAAGTTCAAGTTTTTAAACAGCAAGTTAACATGCACCATGATGATCTACTCGAAATTCTAGTCAAGTTTCATATAAATTTTGTTTAATTCGGAGCTACGACCTAGAAGATATGAGCAAAACAAGACAAGCATGTCAAACATGCAAGATGCAAACAAACATCAAGAAAACTCACTCCAAACAGGTCAACAACCTGATATTATGCTTCTACATGCAAAATCACACAAGTTTCATATAGGACACGCTCAAAACGGAGCAACGGTTCAACACATACACATGAAACAAGATATAACAACAAGTTGTCTAAAATCAGCAACATAGCAACTTTGAAGCAAGGTATATATATGCTACATCACCCAAACATGATAACAAGAGGCATGGATGTGAAATAGACATGATACTTAACAAGCATGAACTTAGAGCACACCCAAAAACTTGCTGGAACACAATTAAACAAGCATGGCAAGTTGCAATAAATTTATCCAGACTTAGTCAAAATCTGGGAAGGCAAAAACATCATCACGATGCTGCCTTCGGAGGCACAAAACAACAATCATATCAACTCTACTAAGTATATAAAGATCATGGACATGTAGTAGACATGGCATACATAGAACAACTCCATTGGAGCAACTCCATAGGAGGCATGGATCTATAACAACAAGCTTCACCAAATTGGTCATGCTAATAAAAATCTGACAGGTACATTTATAGCAACTTGAGAGCAAGAAATAAATAAGCTACAGCAGACCCTATGTGCAAATAAGGGAATGGATGGATAGAGCATAACATGGACAACAAGATATGATCATTTGACATACTAAAACATGCAAGGATTTGAGTGAGGCATCAAGCAAACATAGCATCAGGTTCAACAGTTTCAGACTTAGCAGTTTTTTTAACAAGTCTTAGAAAACAACATCAGCGAGTAGGGTACTTTGCAAGCTTGTTGCAAACACCACAAGGCATATAATGAAAAGTGGATTGCACCACAGCAAAGATGGCATGATTGTGATTCTAAAACATATTGACATGTGGCATGAAAGACAAACACATCAATAGCTATGAACAAGGCAAATCAGCATCTCATAACAAGTTTCAGCACTTAACAACCACATGCACTTTTGCAACAGAGATAAACATGGCAATATGACACCTAACATGAATGCTACAGCAACCATCATGTAGAGCACTTCACAACGATCATTTTGACATATCATATGCTCCATTTGGACCAACATGCACAAAGTTATCATCACCACAAGCATGCAACAAATTTACAGTTATCAGCACTTTTAAACATATAGCACTCTTGCAACGATGATTAGGGCATCAAGATGAACTCAAACAAGCATGCCACAGTGGAACAAAATCAAGAGCATATCACAACTAACATTTGGACATATTATATGCATCAATTGGACAAACACACAAAAAGTTACAGCCACTCAAGCATGCATATAAATTTACAAAACTCAGGGACTTAGTCGTTTTTTGACTTAGGGAAAAAACATAACGAGCGCGACATACTAAACAGCGCACGGAGCGAGGCTTAGGTGCTCACCAGATGGGCATGGCCCATTAGGATTAGGGAGAGGCAGGCCGGGGCGTTGGGCCTGGAGCTCGGCCCTGCAGCTGGGCCTGGCCCACGTCGAGGTACAGGCCGGTCCAGGATGAGGAGGGCAGAGGTGGCTGGGCTAGAGCTGGGCTGGGCCCATGGTGGCTGGATCTGGGGCTGGGTATGGCTTCGGCCCATGTGGCCGGTCCAGCCAGTTAGAGGCCCAGGCGACGCATCGGCGTCCTCCCCCATGATCCCGCCTGGATCGGGGAAGGCAGGGGCGGCGGCGCCACTCCGGCGAGGTGGGGTCCGAGGCGGGCGTCGAAGGTCGGAAACGGGCGGATCCGGCCGGCCTTCGCCGGATCTGGGCATGGCGCGGTGCAGGCAGCGCGCGGGAGCTCCGGCGAGCACCTTCATGTCAGTTTGCGGCGGCGAGGCGGAGTGGGAGGCGTGGAGCGGGGCCGGCGGCGAGCTCGGGGAAGGCTCCAGCGACCGGAGGTCGGGAACGGGCGGGGCTTGGACACGGTGGTGCTCGTCCGGGGATGCGGCGAGCGCTCGAGCAGAGAGCGGGAGCGGAGATGCAGTGGCTGCGTGCGGAGGCAGGGCGGACGGGCCGGACGGGCCCCGCACGGGCCAGAGCGGGCCGCGGCGGTGGAGCAACGTGGAGGCGAGAGGTGGCGGGCGCCGGTTGGAGGAGGCCGGCTGCGCGGTGAGGTGGCAGCGCCTGGTTGGTCCGGGCGCTCCGGCGGCGCTGCCAAGTGGCAGGAGTGGGTTCGCCGGCGTGCAATTTGAGGTGGTAGCGGCTGGGAGGTTAGGGAAGGCTAGGGGGGTTAGGTTTAGGCCAAAAATGGCAGGTGGGGGTGTTTATATAGGGAAGGAGGGCTAGGTTTAGGGGATTTAGGCCGTTTCGGAGCCGTTCGTTCGCCATCGGATGGTCCGGAGTGGAGGGGTAGGTACGTAGGGCCTAGGTGGAATTAGTGGGTTGTTTTGAAGGCCTTGGGCTTAGAGAAGAGAAGAGAGGGAGAGGCCCGCGGGGGTTTTCGCAGACCGAAAACGTCCGATGTTTTAACCGGCTATACTACCACTATATTTTAACAATTGGGCTATCAAACGAGATCCGAATGCGATGAAATTGGCAGGCAGACTATCTACACTATAATGAGACTACACGCCAAGTTTCACCCCATTCCAAGAACATTTTCCAGCCACTCATAAAATAAATATTCGGAGGTGCCGCGGGCGCGTGCAAGTGTGTCTGGGCTCAGAACGGACAACGGAAAGGACAAGCAGACTCGGACGGATGCAAGTTTTTAAAGCATGATGATGCAATGCACACGATGACATGGCAAGATGCAACATGCAAGCAGATGACATGGCAACGGCGATGAATAACTGGCTGACACCTGGCGCACCGGTCTCGGGGTGTCTCGGTTTTCCCTGTTCCGAAGTGGTCTTTCTTTTTCCCACCCTCCCACCCTTTTTCTTCTAGGAGTCGGAATCCTTAATCGAGTATCCATCCTACTCGTGTGAATCATTTGCTTTCTTTCCTCAATTATTGCAACTGGTAAATTCTCATGTAGTTCGTCATTCTTCTCTTTTCTTTTCCCAGTGGATTCAATTCAAGTATTCGGTCTTCTTCATATTCCTTTCCTTGGCTCAAATGGTTCCCCTTGATCGTTCTCCTCTCGCCATTTAATTGTACTGGAGTTCTGAAGACATCTCAAGAGATTCGGTCGTGTTCAAATTTATTGAAGGTTGTCACCTCATTCTTGTCTTTTAACTGTTCTGGTGCATAATCTCCTTTTCAATCCTTTCCAACGGCGTTTTCTCTTAAGTGGGCTCATAACCCACAGGTCTTTTCTCAGGATCTTACCTGACTCTGCTAATTTTCAGGAATTACACCCAAATTCTTTCCAAAAGTGTGGCGTAAGTATGGATTCCATCAGTCATATGCCTTCTCCAAGATCACTTTAAAATTATTTTCATCATTGGTTCAAACTTTTCCTCTTTCATTCTTTCGGAGTATATCAATAATTTTGGTTGTGTTTCTTGTTATCATTCTCAACATTTGAAGACCGAAGAAGAGTTTCCCTCTAAATTTTGTCCGTTCTCTTGAAGGTTCGTGATGCTAGCTTGATGCTATCCTCTTACTTTGTTCCGATCGTGTCAAATTCTTTTCCTCAACCATCCGAAGCATTTCATGAATTGTTTCCATTTGAGATCCTCCGAAGGCCATCATTCAGAAGATTTTCCTCATTCTCAGTTTTCAACTCCGTCCTCTAAATATTCTTAAATGATGCCTCTTTGTTCGTCTCATATTCTTCTGGTGCTTCGTTGATAACCCACAAGTATAGGGGGTCGCAACAGTTTTCGAGGGTAGAGTATTCAACCCAAATTTATTGATTAGACACAAGGGGAGCCAAAGAATATTCTCATGTATTAGTAGTTGAGTTGTCAATTCAACCACACCTGAAAGACTTAATATCTGCAGCAAAGTAATATGGAAGTAACGGTAACAGCGGCAAAAGGAACAGTAGTAGTTTTGTAGTGATTGTAACAGTGACAGTGGAAAAGTAACTAAGCAAGGAGCAATATGTGAAAAGCTCGTAGGCATTGGATCAGTGATGGATAATTATGTTGGATGCAATTCCTCATGTAATAGTTATAATAGAGGGTGACACAGAACTAGCTTCAGTTCATCAATGTAATGTAGGCATGTATTTCGAATATTGTCATATGTGCTTATGGGAAAGAACTTGCATGACATCTTTTGTCCTACCCTCCCGTGGCAGCGGGTCCTATTGGAAACTAAGGGATATTAAGGCCTCCTTTTAATAGAGTATCGGACCAAAGCATTAACACGTAGTGAATACATGAACTCCTCAAACTACGGTCATCACCGACAGTGGTCCCGATTATTGTCACTTCGGGGTTGCCGGATCATAACACATAGTAGGTGACTATTGACTTGCAAGATAGGATCAAGAACTCACATATATTAATGAAAACATAATAGGTTCAGATCTGAAATCATGGCACTTGGGCCCTAGTGACAAGCATTAAGCATGGCAAAGTCATAGCAACATCAATCTTAGAACATAATGGATACTAGGGATCAAACCCTAACAAAACTAACTCAATTACATGGTAAATCTCATCCAACCCATCATCGTCCAGCAAGCCTACGATGGAATTACTCACGCACGGCGGTGAGCATCATGGAATTGGTGATGGAGGAAGGTTGATGATGACGACGACGACGATCTCCACTCTCTGCAGCCCCGAACGGACTCCACATCAGCCCTCCCGAGAGAGATTAGGGCTTGACGGTGGCTCTATATCATAAAACGTGATGAATCCTTCTCTCTCATTTTTCTTCTCCCCGAAAATGAATATATGGAGTTGGGGTTGAGGTCGGTGGAGTATTAGGGGGCCCACGAGACAGGGGCCCCTAGGTGCACCCCCACCCTCATGGACAGGGTGTGGGCCCCCTGGTCTTGATTCTTTTGCCAGTATTTTTTATATATTCCAAAAATATTCTCCGTTGATTTTCAGGTCATTCCGAGAACTTTTATTTTTGCACAAAAATAACACCATGGCAATTCTGCTGAAAACAACATCAGTCCGGGTTAGTTCCATTCAAATCTTGCAAGTTAGAGTCCAAAACAAGGGAAAAGGTGTTTGGAAAAGTAGATACGTTGGACACGTATGAACTCCCCCAAGCTTAAAACTTTTCTTATCCTCAAGCAATTCAGTTGATCAACTAGAGAGTAATAATAATAAAGCTCGGATGACAACACTTTGTCAAAACCATCATAATATGTAACAAGATGGTATCTCGCTAGCCCTTTCTGAGACCGCAAAACATAAATGCGGAGCACCTCTGAAGATCAAGGATTGACTAGACATTGTAATTCATGGTAAAAGAGATCTAGTCACAATCATACTCAATGTAAATTAATAACAATACATGCAAATGACAGCGGTGCTCTCCAACTGGTGCTTTTTTAATAAGAGGATGATGACTCAACATAGAAATAAATAGATAGGTCCTTCGCAGAGGGAAGCAGGAATTTGTAGAGGTGCGAGAGCTCGATTTTGAAATACATATGAATAATATTTTGAGCGGAATATTTTCATTGAAAACATAACAACCAAGAGTTCTTGATATCTTCATGCTACACACATTATAGGCGGTTCCCAAACAGAATGGTAAAATTTATAGTCCCCCACCACCAGCAAGCAGACTCCATGGTTGACCCGAAACAATGGGTACCGTCCATACCAACAACAGCCCTGGGGGAGTTTTGTTTAAATATTTTTGATTTGATTTGAGCATGGGATTGGGCATCCAGGTTACCGGCCATTTTCTCGTGAATGATGAGCGGAGTCCACTCATTGTGAGAATAACCCACCTAGCATTGAAGATATAGACAACCCTAGTTGATACATGAGTTGTTTGAGCATATTAAATAAGATTTCATTTGAAGGTTTAGAGTTTGGCACATACAAATTTACTTGGAACGGCAGGTAAATACCGCATATAGGAAGGTATGGTGGACTCATATGGAACAACTTTGGGGTTTATGGAAGTGGATGCACAAGCAGTATTCCCGCTTAGTACAAGTGAAGGCTAGAAAGAGACTGGGAAGCGACCAGCTAGAGAGCGACAACAGTCATGAACATGCATTAAAATTAATCAACAATGAGTGCAAGCATGAGTAGGATATAAATCACCATGAACATAAATATCATGGAGGCTACGTTGATTTTGTTTCGACTACATGCGTGAACATGTGCCAAGTCAAACCACTTGAATAATTCAAAGAAGGATATCACCCTATCATACCACATCACAACCATTTTAATATCATGTTGGCACGCAAGGAAGACCATTATAAACTCCTAGCTAATTTAAGCATGGCATGAGCAACTATAATTTCTAATTGTCATTGCAAGCATGTTTAATTCATAATAGGCTGAATCAGGAATGATGAACTATTCATATTTATAAAAACAAGATAGGTCGAGTTCATACCAGCTTCTCTCATCTCAATCAGTTCATCATATATCGTCATTATTGCCTTTCACTCGCACGACCGAACGGTGTGGATAATAATTATAGTGCACGTGTATTGGACTAAGCTGGAATCTGCAAGCATTTAATACAAGGGAGAAGACAAAGTAATATGGCTCTTGGTTAAATCAATAGTAATGCATATGAGAGCCACTAAGCATTTTCATCATGGTCTTCTCCTCTTGACACCCAAAGAAAACAAATAAAACTATTTACATGGGAAATCTCCCAACAAGTAAAAGAAGAACGAAAAATCTTTTTGGGTTTTCTTTTAATTATTACTTCTACAGGCATGGAAAGTAAACTAGCTAAAAAGCTACGACTAATATATTTTGTTCTTTTTTTCTTAAGGATTTTCTAATACACAAGGAAAAGACTTCGAAAAGAAAACAAATTAGCATGGATAATACAATGAAAAAGTATGAGCACCGACTACTGGAATGAGTGTGTGAACATGAATGTAATGTCGGTGAGAAATGCGTACTCCCCCAAGCTTAGGCTTTTGGCCTAAGTTGGCCTAGGGCCAGTACTGGCCTGACGGATATCCAAAGTCGTAGTCGGGGTTGTACTGAGATGCAGCGACTATTGCCTTGTAACACCCCCGATGTAACAATTCCATTTATGGCAATATATGCAACATTGACTTCATCTATTCCATTCTGGGCTCTTCCTTCATTTCGGGTTTATTCGTTTTTGTCATGTGTGTGTGTGTGCATATCATCCATGTCATGTCATCATGTGCATTGCATTGCATTCGTGTCGTCACTTGCACCCGTTCATGCTCGTCTATTCCCGTTGTTCGTTTCGAGTTCCGACACTCACACACGTGCCCGTGGCACCTCCGAGTCCTTCTTTCGTATGTGGCCGTAGAACATTCTCGGAATGTGGTGAGACTTGTCGTACGTTGTTATTTTAGTACGGGGAGACCGCTTGTCAAGTTTCGTCTAGTTTGGAGGTCGTTTGATACTCCAACGGTTAACCTCGTGGGTTAAAAGCTCCTCTTTCTTTTGGCCCAACACCCCTCCACAATAGCCCACTAGCCCAGCAAAACCACTCCCATCCTCTCGGTCGTCGGATTGTGATCGTGTGGGCGAAATCACACCCCATTTGGACACTACTAGCTCCCAGAAACTATAAAAAGGCCCCATCCCCTCCATTTCGGGCAAAACCCTAGCTCTCGTCCTCCTCCTGCAGCCGGACGTGTCCTTTCGTCGCCGGACACGTCCAGCCGCCGCGCCCGGATGAATCAGCCGTTGCCACGTGTCCCCGCCGCCGCCAGATTCCACCTCCACCGCGCCGACCAGGCCCCCGCCGGCCCGCACGGGCCTCTCCGCCCCTGGTGCCCGCGCCGCCCACTCCCGCCGCTAGAGCTCGGCCCGTTCCCGCCAGCGTCTGCTGCCGCTCCCTCTGGCGACCGCCGCGCTCCCGCCGGCCACCTCACCTCAGGCGCGGCTGCCGCCGCCTCAAGCTCCCCGGCAGCCTTCATCTTCGCCAACCGCCACCGGCGCACTCCGGCGCCGCGCCGCCGACGAGATCCGGGATCTGTTAAATTTATTGCCCTCTTTGACATGTGGCAACTTTGTGCTCGGTGCTCCGTTTGGCGCATATGATATATCGAGATGTTCGTCTCGTCATGCTCCACATGTTAGCATCAGTTTCATGCATGTTAGAGTTCATCTAGTTGACTTAATCTTCGTGACAAGAGTGCTTCATGATGTAATTGTTTAAGCTCTTGTTGTCTGTGTGAATTTGTTGGCATGTTCGTGAGCTAGTAAATTTGTGCATGTTGGTCCAAATGGAGTGTATGATATGTCCAGATGTTCGTCTTGTGATGCTCTTCATGATGGATGCATTTGCAAGCATGATAGGTTGCATTATCCATGTTTATCTCTGTTGCAAAAGTGCATGTGGCTAATAAGTTTCTGGAATTGTTATGAGATGATGTTTTGTCTTGCTTGTGTATATTAATCCATGTGTCATATGAGCTAGGTGTCAACATGAGTTTTGGTCTTGGGAATTTGCTCTACAGGATAGATTCATTTTCATGACATGATATGTCTTGAGATGAGTGCAACAAGCTTGTTAACATGTCATCGTGATGTTAAATTTCTGCCAAGTGTGAATCTGTAAATTTTTATGCCATGTTCCTATGATGCCACCGTCGTTGTTGTGCATGGTTAGAGTTGTCTAGTGAGTGTTCCTTAATGTATATGTTATGCTCTAGCTATCCATGCTCTTGTTTGCCATGATGCCATGCTCTAGCTTGTTCTTATGAGCCCCTCAAGTTGCTACAAAATGTTTCTGTCAGCATGCCCAGATTTTGCGAAGTCTGGATAAACTTTTGCACTTTTTCCATGATTGGGACATGTTCTAGTATGTTCTAGAAGTAGCCATGCGGTTATTCTTAAAGAGCATGTTATGTATGTTATTGCCATGCCTTTTTCTTGCATGATGTCTTGTTGTAGCTTGTTATTTTCATGCTCTCAACTGGCTATAAAATGTATTTGTCAGCATGTTATCAACAAGTTCAGTTTTTCCATGTGAATAGCTAGTGTTCTATGCATCCTATGATCATGTTCTTGCCATGAGTAGCTTCTCAAATATGTCTTCTTGCTGTTGGTTATCTTCACAAGCCATTATATGCTTTGAGTTGAGTTGCACAAGCTTGTAAACATGCTTACTTGTTGTAATTTCTGCCATGTCTTGTAATTCACTAAGTCTGAGAAATCTGTAAACTTATTGAATCTTGCCATGCTTGTTTAATTGTGTTCCAGGGAGTTTTTGGGTGTGCTCTAAGTTCATGCTTGTTAAGTATCATGTCTATTCCACATCCATACCTTTTGTCTTCATGTTTGGGTTTTGTAGCATATTTGTTTATTGATCAAAAGATGCCATGTTGTTGTAAAGTGTAGTTTTGCATTGCATATTGTTTTGCTTGTCATTTGCAAACCGTGCATCCGTTTCCGGTGATCTTCCCACCTATCCAGTGGCTTGCTTGGTTACCCAAGATGAGTCCATTTCCATCACCTTCTCCTTAGGCTCGAGAGCATCCTCATGCATACGCACATCATACTTGCATCCTATGACATGTCTTGCATCATGTTGATTGTGCATTGCACCGTGTTTGATATTGTGCCATTGTTGTGCCCTTGTGTTGGGTAGAGCGGGAGCCGATACCGAGTTCTAGGATCTTGTCGAGACTGAGTTTGAGGAGCCGTCTTACCATCCCACCGACGACTTACCAAGCAAGATGACTGTTCCCCGATATCACCTCTATCTTTGCCTATGCTAGTTGTATCGCTCTTTAGCTATGCCTCGATGCCTATTCCTGTTTGTCAGCCTCCTATTGTTTCCATGATACACACTTAACGCCTTCCTACCAAACCGTTGATTGGCTAAGTACGCTTTTGCTCAGCCCCTCTTATAGCGTTGTTAGTTGCAGGTGAAGTTTGAAGAGTGCTCCATGATGATCTTGTTTATTGGGATAGCACAATATATATCTATGTTAATCAATGCACATATATATTGGCAATGGGTGGAAGGCTCGGCCTTCTGCTTGGTGTTTTGTTCCACTCATGCCACCTTAGGACCCGATAAATCAGTGTTATGTTCCTTGATTTTGCGTTCCTAACACGGTTGGGGTTTATGGGCCCCCCTTGATAATTCACACTGCTTAAAGCTTTTCCAGCAAGGCCCAACATTGGTACTCCATTTTCCTAACAATAAAACTTGCATAGGGCGTTGCAAACCCGAGTTCTTAATCCACCCCCCGGGCCAGTGCTCCTCATGAGTGTTGGTCCAACCCAGAGTCGTGTGCGGTACCCCCCTTGGCAACTTGGGTTTTGGTCACTGTACGATGTGCTCATCCGGTCGTGGCCTGAGATGAGATACGTGCGGCTACTATCAGGGTGTTGGCACGCCGGGAGGTCTTGCTGGATTCGTTTTACCTTTGTCGAAATATCTTGAGCATGAGATTCCGAGAATACTCGGGTCTTCCCACTTTGAAGTTGCGACTCCGCAGATCGTGAGCTTGTGATGGGGTAAGTTGGGACACCCCTGCAGGGTTTGATCTTTCGAAAGTCGTGCCTGCAGTTATGCGGCAAATGGGAATTTGTTAATATCCGATTGTAGATAACTTGACACTATATTCTGAATACACTACCTGTGTGAGTAACCGTGATGGTCTCTTTCCGAAGGGCTTCGGGATGTGAACACAGTGGGGTTATGAATGAATGGAGTAGCTAGGATCACTTCTTGATCAACTTGGCGACCGTTGGCACATATTCTCATCTCGCTCTGAACTCGTAAGCTAGTTGCTTAGTGCTTGCTGCAAACCCCTTTACTACCCTTCAACACCTATGTCTTTGTTAGTTTTGATACTCGGGAACGGGATTGTTGAGTCCTTCGTGGCTCACAAATTACAACACACAGCAGATGCAGGTATTGTCGAGTACGAGGTAGGAGATGGATCATATCTTCACTGGAAGTTCGATGAAGAGCGTGGTCGTTACTATGTTTCGTATCCCGACGATCAGTAGTGGTTCTTACTAGGAGGATCCGGACTTGTGTTTATGGTATCTTTCTCGTTTTGGATTTCGTCCGTAGTCGGACCCCGTGTTCTTTGGATGATTGTATGTTATTGTATTCAATGGGTGACGTGGCGAGTGTAAGCTAACTATCTTTTACAATTTCATCCCACAACTTTTACATGAGATGTGCAAAGATACCATACTTGAGATCATTCCAGAATGCGCTTATGTCTTTAAGTCGTGCCTCGACACATAGGAGACATAGTCGCATCCTGGGCATTACAAGTTGGTACTCAGAGCCTTCTCCGACCTAGGAGCCCCCTGGTTGATCGAATCGCTCACGGTTTGAGTCTAGGCACACACACAAAATGTTTTGAGTCCTATATATATATATATATATATATATATATATATATATATATATATATATATATATATATATCGGAGAGTAGGATTTCTTTTTACTCCTCATCCCCTTCATCGCTCTGGTGAGGACTCCTGACGTTGTTCTATCTCCTCTACTCTCAAAATTTCACCAAATTTTTTTAGGATCAAGCATGTATTGTTTGGATTGTTTCGATATATTTGTGACGAGAATATTGTTCTCGATGCCTCATGTCATTTAGGGGTTGTGGCAGTGTCCCGAGGGGTTGAGCTCCGAGGTGTTGTCGTCACAAATGTATCATAGCGGCTCTAGAATACCAGAGTCGGCCGACATCGAAAACTCTTCTATGCATGGCTGGTGGTGAGATAACCCCGACGCCACCCAGTACTGGGGAGATAGTTCGGGAGTATTGCCACAGCTAGTATAGGATGCGTTTCGATGGTCCGAGGTAAACAGTTTTCGAGGATGACTGGCTATGTGTTGATGGATGGATACAGCTGGATGTAGGTTTAGAGTTGAGTGCGCGGTGCTTCCCCTATGTCCCCAACACAAGATTGCATAACCGGAAAGCTTCGGGAATTAATAGGTGGGTTTCAAGTAGCTCGTAAGTAATCTTCCAACGAGTGCATGGTATGAGGTTTGGGGTTCAACATCTAGTGAAGAGGTTTCATGGGCGTTGTTCCAATTGGGAGTTGCATCTTAAAGGGTCCTTGGCTATGCTGATCCGGGGATTGCAAGACCCTTTGTAACACGTACCGTGGGGCATTCAGCACGAACATGTGGGACGAAACTTCTATTATGTATTTGTTACATCTGTACCTTGTTGTTTTATCATTTTGTTCTCCCAAGTGGCTTCTCGACAAGTTGTTGTACCATTAAGCTGTGGAATTCATTCATTCATTTTGTTCGAATGTTCATTCTGAGGACTATTGTTGCAAATATCTAGACGTTGATTCATCTTATCTATTTTGCATCAATGGCTAACGGTTGTCATCATATTCAGGATGGCTCCTAAGAAGGTTCCCAACCCAAATCAAGAGGGTGAAGAAGAGCTTCCTCCTTCCCCTCCTCCTCCGTCTGAGGCATGGAGAGCGATTATGCAAGCAACCAACCAGAACACTCAGCTTAATCTCTGTTGCAAAAGTGCATTTGGCTGTTAAGTTCTGAAACTTGTTATGAGATGCTGATTTCAATTGCTCTTTGCTATTGATGTGTTTGTGCTCTTGCCACATGTTTAGTTGTTTTAGAAGCACAATAAGATGGTCTTTGATGTGGTGCAATTAACTTTCCATGATATGCCTTGTGTTGACTTAAACATGCTTGTAAACATGCCATGTTGTTGTTACTGTTCTATACTTAGTGAAATTTCTACTAAGTATGGAATCTAACATATCCTGATGCTATGTTTGCTTGATGCCCTAGACAAATCCATGCTTGTTTTGGAGTGTCCAATGATCATGTCTTGTTGTCCATGTTATTGTCTATCCATTCATGCCCTTACTTGCTCATATGGCCTGCTGAAGCTTATTTATTTCTTGCTCTCAAGTTGCTATAAAATATTACTGTCATATTTTTATCAGCATGTTCAATTTGGTGGAGCTTGTTGCTATTGATCCATGCCTCCTATGGAGTTGCTCCAATGGAGTTGGTTGCTGTAGGATATGTCTACTACATGTCCATGCTCTTTATGTGCTTAGTGGAGTTGATATACTTGTTGTTTTGTGCCTCCGAAGGCAGCATCGTGATGATATTTTTGCCTCCGAAGTCTGGATAATTTTATTGCAACTTGCCATGCTTGTTTAAATGTGTTCCAGCAAGCTTTTGGGTGTGTTCTAAGTTCCTACTTGTTAAGTATCATGTCTAGTTCACATCCATGCTTCTTGTTATCATGTTTGGGTGCTGTAGCTTATATTTATCATGCTCCAAAGTTGCTATGTAGCTGTTAACTTCAGCTTGTTGTTACATCTTGTTTCATGTGTATCTTTTAGCCCGTTGCTCCGTTTTGAGTGTGCCTTATATGAAACTTGTGTAATTTTGCATGTAGAATCATAATATAATATTATTTTCATGTTTGGAGTGATTTTTCTTGATGTTTGGGTGCATCTTGCACCGTTGCCTTGCTTGTCTTGTTTTGCTCATATCTTCTAGGCCGTAGCTCCGAATTAAACAAACTTTATATGAAACTTGACTAGAATTTCGTGTAGATCATCATGGTGCATGTTAAATTGCTGTTTAACTACTTTAACTTAAGGTTTGTTCATATCTGTACTAATTTCAAATGATGCATATGAGGGCTTACCGGATTTGTTATATGTAGTTTCCGGCCTCATTTAAACTTGTTGACTTGTGTTGTTTTTCTGTGCTTCCTACCATGCCATGTATTGCATCATATATAGACTTGTCTTGCATCATACTTGCTTGAGCATATTGTCATGTTCTTGTGTTGTTTTTCTGTGCTTCCTACCTTGCCATGTATTGCATCATATATAGACTTGTCTTGCATCATACTTGCTTGAGCATATTGTCATGTTCTTGTGTTGTGTGTTTAAAGTATTGCTTGCTTCTTCTCGTTAGTGCTTGTTCCTTTGCGATCGTGAGGATTCGTTCATCTTCTCGTGATTCGTCTTCAAGGCTTCTTCTTCGTCTTCTTCATGGATCCGTTCTTCTTCCTTGCGGGATCTCAGGCAAGATGACCATACCCTTGGATACCTTTACTATCATTGCCATTGCTTAGTTGTCTCGATGCTATCGTTGTATGTCGCGCTACCCATCATTATTGTCAGCCCCTCTCCTTGTTGCCATGAAACCTCTAACCATTGAAACCTTCCTAGCAAAACCATTGTTTGGCTATGTTACCCGCTTGCTCAGCCCCTCTTATAACGTTGTTAGTTGTAGGTGAAGATGAAGATCGTTCCATGTTGGAACTTGTTGTTGGAATATCACAATATCTACTATTATTATTAACACACCTATATACTGGGCATGGGTGGAAGGCTTGGCCTTTTGCTCGGTGTTTTGTTCCACTCATGCCACCTTAGGAGCCGATAAACCGGCATTATGTTCCTTGGTTTTGCGTTCCTTACACGGTTGGGTATATGGGGACCCCTTGACACTTCGTCATTGAATAAAACTCCTCCAGCAAGGCCCAACATTGGTTTTAATTTGCCTCATAATAACAACTTAATTAATTAATTAAAATTGCATAGGGGGTCGCGCCCTCGGGTACTCTTTTCTACATAGTAGGGGGGCCAGTGCTGATGGTGTTGGTCACAAATAGGGGGGACTGCGGGGCCACCTCGGGAAACTCGAGGGCTGGCTCCTGTAGGCTCACCAATCCGGTTGTGGCCTGAGAAGAGATACGCGCGGCTACTATCAGGGTGTCGGCACGCCGGGAGGTCTTGCTGGACTTGTTTTACTATTGTCGAAATGTCTTGTGCACCGGGATACCGTGCCTGATCGGATTTCCCTAAGATAAGGGGTAATAATTATTATTACTTCAGCTGATCATGAGAGCTTGTGATGGGCTAAGTTGGGACACCCCTGCAGGGTTATGATCTTTCGAAAGCTGTGCCCGCGGTTATGTGGCAGATGGGAATTTGTTAATGTCCGGTTGTAGAAAACTTGACAGAGAATCCGAAGTAAAACACACAACTGTGTGAGTAACCGTGACCGTCTCTTTTCATTTTGAGAAGAGAACACGGTGGGGTTATGTTTGACTCGTAGGTAGTTCAGGATCTTTAGCGATCACTACTAGTTGCGACCGTTTGCGTAGATGCTCATCTTATTCTTGTACTCGTAAGTTAGCCACCATACATATTGCTTAGCCGCTGCTGCAACCTCACCACTTTACCTCTTCCTACCCTTTAAGCTTTGATAGTCTTGTTACCCATGGTTATGGGATTGCTGAGTCCTCGTGGCTCACATATACTACAACAACAGTTGCAGGTGCTGGTTTCCGATGTCTTGACATGAGAGCGATGATCGTTGTGTTGGAGTTCTTTCTTCTTCTTCTTCAGTCTTGGGTTAGGTTCCTGGTCGGCAGCCTGGGATAGCAGATGGATGTAGTCGGATGCTTTGTATTGATGCTATTGTATTCATGTGACTTGTATGCATTGTTGTATCCCCCATGTATGTATGCAATGGTATGATGTAATGATATCCATCTTGCTAAGCGCCCGAAATGTGGTTGTGCCCCAATCACGTGAGTGTCACGTGATCGGGATAGAATCGCATCTTGGGCCTGACAAGTTGGTATCAGATCCTCGACCGACCATAGGAGCCCCCTTGATTGATCGTAGTTTGGCCGTTGTTGAGTCTAGCAGAAAACTTTTTTGGAGTCTAGTTATATCGGAGAGTAGGAATTCTTTTTACTCCCCTGTCCCTTCGTCTCTCTGGTGAGGAATCTTGACGTATGTGTTTTGAATTACTTCTCTTCCCCTTCAAATTTTTTGTAGGTTCTCGCGGTTAGTTTTTCGTTCATTGTGTTGTCAGTCCTTTCATCTGGTGCATCTCTCGTCAAGTGGATTCGACCCTCTTCTTCTTGCAAGTTCAACGTCGGTTCTTTTCAACCGACGGTGTTTCCCCATCCGATGTGGTCTTTTATTTTCCCACCCGCCCACCCTTTTGCTTCTCGGACCGGAGTCCTTATTCGAGTATCCATCCTACTCGTGTGAAGTCTTTGTCTTCTTTCCTCAATTGTTTCAACTGATGAATTCTCGTCCAGTTCGTCCTTCTTCATCTCCTTTTTCTTTCCGGTGGATCCAATTCAGTTGTTCTCTGTGTTTCTCATATTCTTTTCCCTCGGCTCAGATATTTCATCTTGCTCGTTTGCCTCTCGCCATTTAATTATTCCGGAGTTCCGAAGATATCTCAGGAGATGCATGTTTGCATTCAATTTATTCGAGGTCGTCACCCATTCGAGTCTTTGAATCATTCTGGTGTAGCTTCTCCTTTCAATCCTTTCCAACGGTGTTTTCTCTTCGGTGGGCTCATAACCCACAGGTATTTCCCAGGATCTTACCTGACTCTTCTATTTCCCAGAGTATTCTCAAATTCTTGTCAAATGTGACGTAAGTATAGATTCCATCAGTCTTATGCCTTCTCCAATATCGCTTTCAATTCTTTTCATCGTTGGTCCGACCTTCTTCATCCGGAGTATTCATAAATTCTTTTCTTGTGTTCCTCCGAAGGCCATCATTTCAGAAGATTTCTTCATTCTCAGTTTTCAACTTCGTCCTCCAAATATTCTTCATTGATGCCTCTTCGTTCGTCTCACATTCTTCCGGTGCTTCGTCCAGATATTCTTTAATCAGTTCACAATCTCTTCGTTCTCGTCATTCAATTGTCCTCAAGTGCTTTATTCTTCCCGGAGATTCATTTTGTTGTTTTCACTCAATTTTATTCTTTACGGTGGTCATTCGCTTTCTTCATTCGATTCTAATTATTCCCGGTGGTTCGTTTCTTTTCTTCACTCGGCTTCAATTATTACAGTGGTTCGTTCAACAGTTCTTTTCCGGTGTTATCATATCAATCCATTCATTTTTATTCCAATCCTACCGGTGGTTCAGGAAGACTTTCTCAAGTTTTGTGCTATATCCCTCTTTATTCAATTTCAAACGCGAATATGTGGTATGCGATCCATTGCTTATCATCAATTTAATTGATGGAGGATAAGCATAACATAATTCTTATTCTTTTCATCAAGTTGTTTAATCCCTTCCTTCGGAGTTTATTCTTGATGAATAAATTCTAGCTCCAAGTGCCTTAATCTTTTCTTTCCGGAGTTCAAATTTTCTCGGCTATCTCATCGGATCATCCATTGGAATCATCGCAAGGCCTTATTCTTATTCTTGAATCCTTCACTTCCATATCATCATCCTTTCGTTACCGGAGTTCTTCGTGGAGGTTCATCGTAATTCAAATCATTCATCAATCGTTCATCTAATTCATCTGGAGCAGCTCAAGCATTCTTATTCTTTTGCCTCTCGAGTGCAAATAATTCTCCGTATTATTTTGAAGTGGAGTTAGCAATTCTTCTTTCTCAGCTAATCCGTCTTTTCATTGCGGCGGTATTTCACCTCATGTTTTGAGATGACTTCTATAAGTCCACAACAAGCTCATTCTTTTGTTGTTGATTTTCTTAACAACTACGTTCAAGTCTTTCTCTTATGAATTCTCATTCATGTCACTCGTGCTCAAAGTTGTCTTTTCCTTCTTCGTTCTTTTCACTGCATTTTGTCCATTCTTCCGGAGGCATTGTATCATTCATCTCGTCATGTTTTCGTTTCATCTCCTCAAGTTCTTATCCTATTCCACTAATGTTCAACCGGTGTGCTATTCCTTTCAGTTTTAGCCGGAGTGCTGCTCGAATTCCTTCGTGGAAATTCCTTTTCTATCTCTTATTAACCGGAGTGGTTTCAATGTCTCCCTTGGCATTTAAACTCTTGGTTCTCGTCATATGCTTTGTTACCTCATTTTTCCAGAGCTTCTCGATCTCAATCTTCTCCGTTGTATCCTTTCTTTCAATTGTTCAACCTCTCAAGGTTCTTTGGTTTCACTCTTGTCCTCAAAGAACTTTGTTCTTCCTCCTTCTCTTCCGTCTCGTTCCTAAGATCTCGGGACGAGATCTCTTGTTAGTAGGGGAGTGTTGTGATACCCCGAGATCGGTGCGCCAAGTGTCAGCCAGTTATTCGTTGTCATTGCCATGTCATCTGCTTGCGCGTTGCTTCTTGCCATGTCATCTTGTGTGTTGCATCAGCAAGTTTTCAAAACTTGCATCCGTCCGAGTCCGCCCGTCCTTTCCGTTGTCCATTCTGAGCCCAGACACACTCACACGCGCCGCGGCGCCTCCGGATATTTATTTTATGAGTGGCCGGAAAACGTTCTCGGAATGGGTTGAAACTTGGCGTGTGGTCTTATTATAGCATAGGTAGACCGCCTGTCAAGTTTCGTCGCATTCGGAGCTCGTTTGATAGCCCAACGGTTAACCGCGTTAATCGCCGGAAGCCTTTTCTCTTTTGGCCCAGCACCCCTTTCTCACAGCCCACCAAGCCCATTCTAACCGCTCCATGCTCTTGGTCGTTCGATCACGATCGCGTGGCCGTGAACCGCTCCTCATTTGGACACTCCTAGCTCCCTCTACCTATAAATATGTGGCTCCTCCCGAAATTCCTCGCAGATCAACCCTAACCCTCTTCCCACCACGCGCCGGACATGTCCAGCCGCCTCCACCTCACTCCGTCCAATCATGGCCTGCCACGTCATCCCCGCAGCCTCCTGAGCCACTCCAGCCTCCCCCGCCGCCGCGGCCCGCGGAGCCCATCCGGGGCCCGCGCGAGCCCGCTTTGCCGCCGCCGCATCGCCGCGAGGCCCGAGCGCTCGGACCTCGCCTCCGCCGCTGGAGTCGCTGGAGCAGCTCGTCGTCACCCTTTCGGACTCGCCGCCGCCCTCTGTCAGGCCGCAGGACCTCGTCCGAGGCTCCAACCCACCGGATCCGACCGCGTCGCCATGCTTCATCCGGCCGCCGCCGCTTCAGCCTCACCGGGCTCCGCCCCGAGCTTGTCAACAGCCGCCCGAGCCCGCTTGAGCTCGCCGCCGGTCCTGTTCTAGGCAGATCCAGGCTCCCCTCACCAGACCCGCGCACTCCCGGCCGTGCTCGCATCGTCGGTGGCCGCCGCACCTGCCTCCCCCGATCCAGGCGGGATCGGGCGGAGGAGGACGACGAGGCCCGAGCGTCAGCCCCTCCCTGGGCCCGAGCTCCTGGGCCGGCCTCCTTGGCCTCGTGGGCCTGCCTGCAGCGGCCCCTCTTCCCCGCAGCCCAGCTCCAACCGGCCCGTCTACACCCAGCCGCCGGCCCAGCACCGTGAGACCCAGGCCGTCCTACCTCCTCCTCTACCTACTGGGCCGAATCCCATGGGTGAGCTTCCCACTAACCCTTGCCCCGTGCAGTTTTTAGTATTTAGCGCCCGTTTGTTTTTTTTCCTTCTTAAAAACTGCTAAGTCATTTTCTGTCAGTATTTTATTGATTACTTTGTGATGTTGTAAATTGATGTGTGTATGTCCAAATGATGCAAATGATATGTCAAAATGATCGTGGTGATGTGCTCTACACTTTGTTCCATTGTGCCATGCTTGTTTGACTTCATCTAGATGCTCTAATCTCTGTTGCAAGAGTGCTACTTGTTATAAACTGCTGTTACTTGTTATTTTGTTGCCATGTTTGAGATATGATAACTTGGTGCATGTTTATCCAAATTATGCATATGATATGTCAAAATGTTCCTTGTGAAGTGTATTACATGATGGTTGCTGTATCATGCTTGTTTGAGTCCTTATTGCCATGTTAATCTCTATTGCAAAAGTGCATTTGGCTGTTAAGTTCTGAAACTTGTTATGAGATGCTAATTTCAATTGCTCTTTGCTATTGATGTGTTTGTCCTCATGCCACATGTTTAGTTGTTTTAGAAGCACAATATGATGGTCTTTGATGTGGTGCAATTAACTTTCCATGATATGCCTTGTGTTGACTTAAACATGCTTGTAAACATGCCATGTTGTTGTTACTGCTTTATACTTAGTGAAATTTCTATCAAGTCTGGAATCTGTCATATCCTGATGCTATGTTTGCTTGATGCCCTAGACAAATCCATGCTTGTTTTGGAGTGGCCAATGATCATGTCTTGTTGTCCATGTTATTGTCTATCCATTCATGCCCTTACTTGCTCATATGGCCTGTTGTAGCTTATTTATTTCTTGCTCTCAAGTTGCTACAAAATATTACTGTCAGGTTTTTATCAGCATGTTCAATTTGGTGGAGCTTGTTGCTATTGATCCATGCCTCCTATGGAGTTGCCCCAATGGAGTTGGTTGCTGTAGGATATGTCTACTACATGTACATGCTATTTATGTGCTTAGTGGAGTTGATATACTTGTTTTTTTGTGCCTCCGAAGGCAGCATCGTGATGATCTTTTTGCCTTCCCAGATTTTGGCTAAGTTTGGATAATTTTATTGCAACTTGCCATCCTTGTTTAAATGTGTTCCAGCAAGCTTTTGGGTGTGTTCTAAGTTCCTACTTGTTAAGTATCATGTCTACTTCACATACATGCTTCTTGTTATCATGTTTGGGTATTGTAGCTTATATTTATCATGCTCCAAAGTTGCTATGTGGTTGTTAACTTCAGCTTGTTGTTACATCTTGTTTCATGTGTATCTTTTAGCCCGTTGCTCCGTTTTGAGTGTGCCTTATATGAAGCTTGTGTGATTTTGCATGTAGAATCATAATATCATATTGTTTTCATGTTTGGAGTGATTTTTCTTGATGTTTGGGTGCATCTTGCACTGTTGCCTTGCTTGTCTTGTTTTGCTCATATATTCTAGGCCATAGCTCCGAATTAAACAAACTTTATATGAAACTTGACTAGAATTTCGTGTATATCATCATGGTGCATGTTAAAATGCTTTTTAACTACTTTAACTTAAGGTTTGTTCAGATCTGGACTAATTCCAAATGATGCATATGAGGGCTTACCGGATTTGTTATATGTAGTTTCCGGCCTCATTTAAACTTGTTGACTTGTGTTGTTTTTCTGTGCTTCCTACCTTGCCATGTATTGCATCATATATAGACTTGTCTTGCATCATACTTGCTTGAGCATATTTGTCATGTTCTTGTGTTGTTTTTCTGTGCTTCCTACCTTGCCATGTATTGCATCATATATAGACTTGTCTTGCATCATACTTGCTTGAGCATATTGTCATGTTCTTGTGTTGTGTGTTTACCGTATTGCTTTCTTCTTCTCATTAGTGCTTGTTCCGTTGCGATTGGGAGGATTCGTTCGTCTTCTCGTGGTTCGTCTTCAAGGCTTCTTCTTCGTCTTCTTCATGGATCCGTTCTTCTTCCTTGCGGGATCTCAAGCAAGATGACCATACCCTTGGATACCTTGACTATCATTGTCATTGCTTAGTTGTCTCGATGCTATCGTTATATGTCGCGCTACCCATCATTATTGTCAGCCCCTCTCCTTGTTGCCACGAAATGTCTAACCTTTGAAACCTTCCTAGCAAAACCATTGTTTGGCTATGTTACCCGCTTGCTCAGCCCCTCTTATAGCGTTGTTAGTTGCAGGTGAAGATGAAGATCGTTCCATGCTGGAACTTGTTGTTGGAATATCACAATATCTACTATTGTTATTAACACACCTATATACTGGGCATGGGTGGAAGGCTTGGCCTTTTGCTCGGTGTTTTGTTCCACTCATGCCACCTTAGGAGCCGATAAACCGGCATTATTGCTTAGCCACCTCTTTAGCGATCACTACTAGTTGTGACCGTTTGCGTAGATGCTCATCTTATTCTTGTACTCGTAAATTAGCCACCATACATATTGCTTAGCCGCTGCTGCAACCTCACCACTTTACCTCTAACTACCCTTTAAGCTTTGATAGTCTTGTTACCCATGGTTATGGGATTGCTGAGTCCTCGTGGCTCACAGATACTACAACAACAGTTGCAGGTGCAGGTTTCCGATGTCTTGACGTGAGAGCGATGATCGTTGTGTCGGAGTTCTTTCTTCTTCTTCTTCTTCTTCAATCTTGGGTTAGGTTCCGGGTCGGCAGCCTAGGATAGCAGATGGATATCTTTGTGCTTTTCATGTTTGCATCTGTAGTCCGATGCTTTGTATTGATGTTGTTGTATTCATGTGACTTGTATGTATTGTTGTATCCCCCATGTATGTATGTAATGGTATGATGTAATGATATCCATCTTGCTAAGCGCCCGAAATGCGGTTGTGCCCCAATCACGTAAGTGTCACGTGATCGGGATAGAATCGCATCTTGGGCCTCACAAAAGTCCTTCACAAAGTGTCAATAGAATCCGGATAGGCCTAAGAAGCTACACACTTGATGCAAGTTCGTTGGTTTGGGCCAAGTTTTAATAGCTTCAATCTTAGTTTTATCTACATGCACACCTTTTGATGACACAACAAATCCTAGGAATAAAAATTTGTCTACACCGAATTTGCACTTTTCCATGTTGGCATAAAGTTTTTCCTTGCGGAGGGTTTGCAAAATGGTGCTAAGATGATTCACATGATCTTTTAGAGATTTGCTAAACACGAGAATGCCATCAAAGTAAACTACTCCAAAGACTCCAATATACGGCCTAAGAACATAGTGCATCACTCTCATAAACGTGATGGGTGCTTCGGATAAACCCATAGGCATAACAAGCCATTCATATAACCTGAACTTCGTTTCGAAAGCAGTTTTCCACTTGTCACCCTCTTGTATGCGGACTTGGTAATAGCCACTTTTGAGATCAATCTTGGAAAAGATTGTGGCTCCGCTAAGCTCATCAAGCATATCATCTAAGCACGGTACTGGGTGACGATATCTAACAGTGATAGTATTAATGGGACAGCAATCCGAACACATGCGGTAAGTACCATCTTTCTTGGGGACAAGGATTACCGGAACGACACAAGGGCTCATGCTTTCACGGACATGGCCGTTATCCATGAGTTGTTGGACTTGTCGTTGGATCTCCTTAGTCTCTTCTGGGTTCGCACGGTAAGGTGCCTTGTTAGAAAGAGGTGCTCTAGTGATGAGGTCGATGCGGTGCTCGATGCCGCGAAGAGGTGGTAAGCACGGAGGTAGCTCATCGGGAAAGACATCTTGGAATTCCTGCAACAATTGAGACAACACTGAAGGTAGAGGTGGTGAAGTGTTAGTTGGTTCCGCGTCGCCTTTGCATAAAAGCACAAGGTGATAGACACTCGATAGGTTCTCACACACTTCTCTCATCTCACTTTTGGTGGCAAATAACACTAGTTGCTTCTTCTCGCTCATCGTGGAGGCACACGATTTGGGCTTGTGGCTCTCACTCGCTCACTCTCTCACCATTCTCTCCATGATGTATAGATACTTGCTTGTCGGCGACCGGTTGACTTGGCGACATGGGACGTAGCACAAACTCCTTGCCCTTCATCTTGAAGCTATAATGGTTGGTACATCCGATGTGGATGACTCCGCGATCGTATTGCCATGGCCGTCCAAGAAGGAGGTGGCAAACGGACATAGGTACCACATCACACTCCAATGTGTCCTCATAGGCGCCTATCTTGAAGGATACATGCATGGTGTGCTCGACTCGAATAGTTCCGGTGTTGCTAAGCCATTGGACCTTGTAGGGATGAGGGTGCTTCGTGTTGACCTATTGTAGCTTGTCGCAAAGATCTTCACTTGCCAAGTTATGACAACTTCCTCCATCGATGATAACCTTGACGGAACATCCATTGATGCCGGCCTTATTGTGGAAGGTGTGACAACATTGGTCTTCATCTTGATGATGTTGAAGTGTCAGGACCTTTGAGACAACAAGATTGGGACTCAAGTCATTATCGCAAAAGACTTGATTGTCTTCGTCTTCATTCACTCGACGATGCATGGCCACATGCTCAAGGGCTTCCATCTCGTCATAGCTCGTAGAGTCATAGGATATGTCATCATTGATGATCATGGTTCGAACGGTCTTGCACTCAAATGACTTGTGGCCTCGTCCTTGGCATTTGAAACATTTGATAGAACTCGTCTTTGAGGTATCCTCGGTAGAAGTTGTAGATGATGAAGCTCTCGGCTTGAAGTTGGTTGTAGGAGGACGACTCGATGTAGTCGAAATCTTGTAGCTTGACTTGTCACATATGCTTGTAGATGGTTTGCTAGAGGTAGGAGGTGTCGAAGTAGTTGAAGCTTGGTTGTAGGAGCCGTGGTTCTTGGAAGTGAACTTGGAGAGGTAGTCTTCTGGTACTTGTCGCTCTGCTTTGGTTGCTTGGTGTACTAGCTCGAGGAGATTCGTGTATGGTTGGAAATATGCAATATTCTTGATAGGATAGTTGAGTCCATTCAAGAATATCGCCATAGTTTGCTCTTCATCCTCCGTGATGTTGGCTCTTATCATGGAAATCTCCATTTCCTTGTAGTACTCTTCAACGGACTTGGTTCCTTACTTGAGGACTTGCAACTTTTTAACTGTGATGCCCGAAGACCGATGTCCCAGAAGATTCCAGAAGGTCCCAGAAGATTCCAGAAGATCCCAGAAGATTACAGATGTTCCGGGTTCCCCCTTGTGTTTCTTTTGTGCTTGTGTTATTTATTTTTTGCATTGCATCATGTCATCATGCCATCATGTCATTAATAATTTTGCATCTCAACTTAAATAAATCGTGTGGACCTTCGGTCCATTTAAATCGAGGGAAGGTGACTTCTCTTTATAACATATGAAAGCCTCCCAATAGTAGTAGGGAGCTATATAATAAATATTCCATTTTTTGGAATTCACCCAAACACACTTGCATATTTTCCCCATGCTTTTTCTACTTCAAGTTTCTCCATCTAAACCTTCCCTATATTTTTCTTTTCCCGTTTATCGAGGTTCTTCAAAAAACCCTCCAACAATTTTAATTAATTCCTCACATTTTTGTGAGTCCAGGGAATTTTTCCTCATGCCCTAAGCCTATTCCTAGCTCCTCCTTCCTTTTTCTTTCGTCTTGTTGCTTCTCTGTTTTTTTTTTTTGGAAACAACAACAGTTAAAAAAAAGAGGAAGAGAGCCCAACCGGCCTCTAGGCCATCCCCAGCCGCAGCCGGCCCAGCCTCCATCCCTCTTGGGCCTCCCACCAGCCTTCAGGCCCATCTGGCCTCCCGTAACCCTAAGCCCGACGCTCCTCACCCGCTCGCTCCCTCGATCCTCTCGTTCCTCCCCTGTCCGCCGCCACCCTCTCGCTCTCTCGCAGCCGAAACCCCCTCGCTCAGCCCCGATTCCCTCCTCCTCCTATCGAGCCTCTCCTCTCGCTGCTGCCCTTCGTCCTCCTCCCCGTTGCCCCGCGCCTTCAAGCTCAGCCTCGCCCCGAGCGCCTCCCTCAGGCCGCTGCGCCTCCTTCTTCCTCGCCAGGCGCGTCGTCCGCCTCCCTGCGCCCTTGCCCCGAACGGCTCCCTCCGCGCCATGGGGCCCCTTCCTCGCCTCCAGCGCCAGAGCAACCGGCCGCCCGCTGCATCGTGGCCAGGCCCCGCCGCTCCTCCTTTGGACCTCCTCGCCCCGATCGCCCCTGGGCCGAAGCCAGCGAGGCCGGCCTCCCCGCTCAAGCTCCCGAGGCCAGCCAGGCCGCGCGGCCGCGCCCCTCCTCTTCTCCAGCCAGCGCCAAGAGGCCGCGTCCCGGTCGACCTCCAGCCCCGTCCTCAAGCTGCTCCGCCCCTGCCTCCTCGCCAAGATCGCCACCGCGACAGCACCGACGCCGTCCACTTCTTCCAGCCGCTACTCTGCCTTGAGTTGTCGTGCTGCTGTCCATCGAGGCCCCTTGGCCTTGCTTTGTTTTGGATCGCCATGTTTGTTGCTGCTGCCTCTGTACACAGTCAGGTTTACGTGGATTCACCGAGAACGACTACACACGGGATCCGTCAAGTTTGACTACATCCGATGCGGTTTTTGCCAAGTACCACGACGACCCTCAAGTACCTCTAGGAACGAGTACAACTACCGTCGCCGAAGACCGTGTGTACCTCTACGAACGTGAACAACTACCGTCGCCGAGACCGCAAGTACCTCTACGAATGTGTACCACTACCGTCGCGTGAACGGCTACATAACGTGTTCGACTACTTCCTCTACGACCCGTGTACCACTACTTCCACTACGTCCCTCGACGACTTGAACCCCTCCGAGAATGAACGTTCCGAAGGTATAACCCCGAGACATGCCCGTGGATGAATGCTTGTTGTGTTGTATGAAATGTTTCCCTTGTGTGCATCGTGCCCGTTTCATCTTTTGTCGTGCTCCTCGGTTGCCTCGTCGCCGACCCGTGGGAACCTGGCAACGGGATCACCCCACCTTTCATCTTGTTCCGCTCGCTCTCCGTCATCTTTTGCACCGGTCTCTCGACGAGTTACCGGAACCGAGATGTTGCCATTGCATCATTTTCGGGTTATTGCCGTGGCACCCTTTTCTTTCCACCACGGTGACTAATACTCAGTATCATCTCCTTATCTCTTCATGTTCACTTTTAATAAAAAATTGCATAAAACTTGATCATGTCATCCGCATCATGTTAACAACATTATCAATATGTGAATTGTTGTTGCTTTAGTAATTGCTAAATTGGTCATGGGGATTTTCCGGAATTTGTTGTTGTTATTTCCGGCCTCATTTAAAATGCCTAAATAGTGTAGTTTTATTATGCTTCACATCTTGCTATGTTAAAAACATTTAATCTTGTCTTGTAAATAAACGAGAGTCAATTAAATAATAAAATGTGGTGTTTCGTCAATATGCAACTCGTTGCATATTGAGCTCCACTTAACTTGTAGTGTTGTTTGTGCACTTTGCCATGCCATGCATAATTAAACCGGACATGCATCATACTTGGATGTGCATCGTATGCCATGTTGATGCTTGTGTGTTTACCGTGTTGCTTGTTTCTTTCCGGTTGCTTCTCTTGTTAGCTTCGGATTTGTTCCGGAGTTGTGAGGATTCGCTCGACTATGTTGCTCCGTCTACTTCATGGACTTGTTCTTCTCCCTTGCGGAATCCCAGGCAAGATGATCATACCCTTGGATACCTTTACTACCATTGCCATGCTTAGTTGTCTCGATGCTATCGTTACATGTCGCGCTACCCATCTTTTATGTCAGCCTCTCCTTGTTGCCATGAAACCTCTAACCTTTGACACCTTCCTAGCAAAACCACTGTTTGGCTATGTTACCCGCTTGCTCAGCCCCTCTTATAGCGTTGTTAGTTGCAGGTGAAGATGCAGTTCGTTCCAGGAGGGAACTTGTTGTTGGAATATCACAATATCTATTATTATTATTATTAACACACTTATATACTAGGCATGGATGGAAGGCTTTGCCTTTTGCTCGGTGTTTTGTTCCACTCATGCCACCTTAGGCGCCGATAAACCAGCATTATGTTCCTTGATTTTGCGTACCTTACACGATGGGTGGATGGGGACCCCTTGACAGTTCGACTTTGAATAAAACTCCTCCAGCGAGGCCCAACATTGGTTTTAATTTGCTCATAATAACAACTTAAATAATTAATTAATTTCATAGGGGGTCATGTCCCCAGGTTCTTAATTCTACATAACAGGGGGGCCAGTGCTGATGGTGTTGGTCCCAAACGGGGGTCCTGCGGGGCCACCACGGGGAAACTCGAGGATTGGTATTACCTGTAGCATCGCCCATCCGGTTGTGGCCTGAGACGAGATACGCGCGGCTACTATCAGGGTGTCGGCACGCCGGGAGGTCTTGCTGGACTTGTTTTACCATTGTCGAAATGTCTTGTGCACCGGGATGCCGAGCCTGATCGGATTTCCCTAAGATAAGGAGTGATGATATTATATTTATCACTTCAGCTAATCGTGAGAGCTTGTGATGGGCTAAGTTGGGACACCCCTGCAGGGTTATGATCTTGCGAAAGCCGTGCCCGCGGTTATGTGGCAGATTGGAATTTGTTAATGTCCGGTTGTAGAAAAAACTTGACAGAGGATCCGAAGTAAAACACACAACTATGTGAGTAACCGTGACTGTCTCTTTTCACTTTGAGAAGAGAACACGGTGGGGTTATGTTTGATTCGTATGTAGTCCAGGATCTTTAGCGATCACTACTTTTGCGACCGTTTGCGTAGATGCTCATCTTATTCTTGTACTCGTAAGTTAGCCACCATATTATGCTTAGCCGCTGCTGCAACCTCACCACTGTACCTCTTCCTACCCACAAGCTTTGCTAGTCTTAATACCCATGGTTATGGGATTGCTGAGTCCTCGTGGCTCACAGATACTACAACACCAGATGCAGGTTCAGCCGAGTATGATGCAGGAGCTGGTTCAAGTACTTCACTCGGAGTTCGATGAAGAGTTTGGCCGTATGCTTGTGACGTTTCGACGATCAGTAGTGGTTTCTACTAGGATTCGATCTAGACCTGTGGTTTAACGTTATGTTTGGTATCTTGTCTTTTGGATCTTACCCTTAGATGGGCTGTGATGTTTTGAATGATGTTTTGCTCATGTAATGTATTTGTGTGACGTGGCGAGTGTAAGCCAACTATCTTTTCAGTTTTCCATCCCTATTTTTACATGAGATGTGCAAAGGTACCAAACTTGCGATCATTCCAGAATGGGCTTATATCTTTAAGTCGTGCCTCGACACGTAGGAGATATAGTCCCATCCTGGGCATTACAAGTTGGTATCAGAGCCTTCTCCGACCTAGAAGCCCCCACTGATTGATCGAATCGTTGACGGTTGAGTCTAGGCACACACTTGGAAATGTTTTGAGTCCTATATATATATCGGAGAGCAGGATTTGTTTTGCTCCTCATCTCTTTTCACTCTGCTGAGGACTCCTGACGATTACTTTTATCTCTTCTACTCTAAAAAATGCACCGAATTTTTTTTAGGATCACGCGAGTATTGTTTGGATTGTTTCGATGTCTTTGTGACGAGAACATTATTCTCGATGCCTCCTATCATTAGGGGTTGTGGCAGTGTCCCGGGGAGTTGAGCTCCGAGGTGTTTTCGTCACAAATCCATCGCATCAGTTCTAGAATACTTAAGACGGCCGACATCGAAAACTCTCCTATGCGGTTAGTGGCAAGATAACCCCGACATCACCCAGTACAGGGGAGGTAGTTCGGGAGTATTGCCATAACTTGTATAGTAGATGCATTTCGAAGGTCCGAGGTAAACGGTTTCCGAGAACAACTAGTTATGTGTTGAAGGATGGATACAGCTGGATGTAGGTTTAGAGTTGAGTGCGCGGTGCTTCCCCTGTATCCCCAACACCTGATTGCATAACTGGAAACTTTCGGAAATTAATAGGTGGGTTCATCTAGTAGTTCTAGGCATTCTTCCAACGAGTGCATGATATGAAGTTCGGGGTTCTACATTGAGTGAAGTGGTTTTATGGGCTTGTTCCGATCGGGAGTTGCATCTTAAAGGGTCCTTGGCAATGCTGATCTGGGGATTGCAAAACCCTTTTGTAACACGTTCCATGAGCTTTCAGCACGAAATGTCGGACGAAGCTTCTATCATGTATTTGTTCTTCTGCTCCTTGTTGCTTTTTATTTATCTTTTGTTTTCCAAGTGGCTTCTCGTCAAGTTGATGTACCTGCGTAATTCATTCGTTCAATTCTCTATTCGGATAGATATGTTGCAACATAATCTTCTTCATAAACATATCTATTCTTTGTTTCATTTTGATTCTGGTATTCGAGTTGCTTCGATGTCAAATGTTGATTCCATAGCTTTCATAATCGGCGTTCTCATATTTTCTATGGTAGTACTAATTCTTCTTGATCATCAAGATCTTCATGTTAATCCTTTTCAACCGGTGTGCCTTCTCTTCAAGTTTTTCCAGACAGACGCCGTTGAGAAATCTGACGATTTGTCTATTTCATTCATCCCAAGTTGTCTTTGTTTTCCCCACCCTCCCACCCTTCTTCTTCTTGGAGCCAGAAATTCTTAATCAAGTATCCATTTTATTCATGTGAGGTTCTTCATTCTTTTCCTTCAATGTTCTTATCCGGTGATTTATGAGGAAGATGCTAAAGAGCTTCAAGTTCATCATTCTTTTGTTCTCAAATTCTGCCGGTGGATGTAATTCAAGAATTCGGTGTTGATCTTATACTTTTTCCTCTTTTCACAATGCTTTCTTATTCCGATGCACCAATTAATCATTCTCCTCTTGCTATTCATATCCGGAGTGCTAAAGATTCATAATTCCATTCTTAATATGTTCAAGCTATTTTGAGGATTGTTATCTTATTCAGCCATTTAATTCAACCGGTGCAATATCTTTTAAGCAATCTTTTTCAACGGTGATTTCTTTAGTGAGCCCTAACCCACAGGTCTTTTCCCAGGATCTTACCTGGCTCTTCTTTTCCGGAGTTATTCTCAAATTCTTTTCAAAGTGTGACATGAGAATGATTTCCATCAGTCACAGTCCTTCTCCAAGATCGATTTCAAATTCTTTTCATCGTTGTTTCAACATTTTTATTTCTTCATTCCGGAGTGCTCAACAATTCTTATGGCATTTCTCGTCTTCATTCTCAAAATTTGGAGACCGGAGAAGTGTTTCTCTTAAATCTTGGCCCGTCTTCTTGAAGATTCGTGGTTCTAGCTTCTTGCCACCCTCATTATTGTTCCGTTTGTGAGGAATTCTTTTTATACCCGTCCGAAGCATTTCATGAATTCTTTTCTTTGTGATCCTCCGAAGTCCATCATTTCAGAAGATTTCTTCGTTCTCAGTTTTCAACTTCGTCCTCCAAATATTCTTCATTGATGCCTCTTCGTTCGTCTCCATATTCTTACGGTGGTTCATTCAAGTTTACTCTTCCTTGTTATCGTTTTAATTCACTCATTCTTTTCACAATCCTACCGGTGGTTCGTTGAAGACTTACCCAAGCTTGTGTGAGATCTCTCTTAATCCTTTCCAATGAGAATAAGTAGTATGCCAAATCCTTTGGTTGTCATCAATTTAAATTGGTGAAGGAGATGCATGACATAATTCTTATTCTTATTCCTTCAAGGTGATTTAATTCTTTTGTCTGGAGCTTCTTCATCATATCATATTCTCGGTTCTAAGTTCTCCATCTTGTTTTCTGGAGTTCCAAGTTATTTCAATTATATCATTTCAAAGCTCCATCTAATTCATCGCAGGCCTTGAATCTTATTCTTTTCATCTTTCACTTCTCATGCTTTCATTACCGGAGTTTTCATGGTGGTTCATCATCATGTTTTAATTCATCCTCGAAGTCTTCATCAAGATTCTTGTTGGGGGAGCTCAAATATTCTTCTTCTCGCATTTTGAAGTGCAATTCTTTCTACCTTATCTTTTCAGATGGTGTTATGTCATTCTTGTCAATTCCTTCACGTTTCATGATTCACGGGTTATCAAGAATGAGATATTTAAAACCATCATTTTCCTTGTTCAGGAGATCCTTTCAACCCCTCATTTTTATCTCTTGGAGTTATCTTGGGTTAAAATTCACCTAAAAGCTTTCCCTGAGAATTGTCGCTATTATGGTGCTTATAATGACCCAAGTTCTTCATTTATCCTCCCGGTGAATTAAGTTTATCGTCTCCTTGTTGATCTCAATCCAAGCAATTCGTTCTGTTAGTGGCCGGTTGTCAACTTATAGTTTTGAGATGTTTTCTATAAGTCCACAACGAACTTATTCTTTTCGTTGTTGATTTTTCCAACAACTCTGTTCAACCCTTCTTCGTAAGGATGATTTTTTTCATATTCATTTTGAGAGAAGTTGTCATTTTCTTCTCCATTCTTTTCTTTCATTGATTGATATGCTATTCTTTCATTCCGGAGGCATTGTGATATTGCTCTCTTTAACCATCATCTCCTTTTATCAAGATCATGTTCTTTTCCTTGTTTATCTATTTAACCTGAAGGTTGTATTCTTCATTCAAGTTCCGTCATTTTATCAAGATGTTCCTCTCTTTTCAACCGGAGTGCTGTCTGAAATCTTTCTTACCTCTTGTGCCTTTCTTTCAATTGTTTCGGAGGCAATATGTTGTTGATTTCATCAAATATCATCCCAACTTGGCAAGCTCTTGTTAATTCCTTCCATTTTCAGACGGAGTGCTGTCCAAATTATTTCGTTCTTATTCCTTCTCAATCTTGGTTAACCGGAGTGGTTTTGGAATTCTTTTGTCATCCGTGAGCTCTTCTTTCATGTCTTTTAACCTGCAAGGTTCTCGTGGTGTTCCTTGTTCCTCCTTTTACCGGAGTGCTCTTAACTTCGTTCATATCTGTTGTATTATTTCTTTCAAGATTGTTCTACCTCTCAGGTTCGTGGTTTCACTCGTTTGTCGAAGAAGCAATTTTGTTTTACCTCTTCCTCTTCCGTTTTTACCCGGTGCCATCTCTAGGATCTCGGGTCGAGATCCTCTGTTAGTGTGGGAGAGTTGTGACGCCCGAAGACCGACGTCCCAGAAGATTCCAGAAGGTCCTAGAAGATTCCAGAAGATCCCGAAAGATTCCAGACGTTCCGGGTTCCCCCTTGTGTTTCTTTTGTGCTTGTGTTATTTATTTTTTGCATTGCATCATGTCATCATGCCATCATGTCATTAATATTTTTGCATCTCAACTTAAATAAATCGTGTGGACCTTCGGTCCATTTAAATCGAGGGAAGGTGACTTCTCTTTATAACATATGAAAGCCTCCCAATAGTAGTAGGGAGCTATATAATAAATATTCCATTTTTTGGAATTCACCCAAACACACTTGCATATTTTCCCCATGCTTTTTCTACTTCAAGTTTCTCCATCTAAACCTTCCCTATATTTTTCTTTTCCCGTTTATCGAGGTTCTTCCAAAAAGCCTCCAACAATTTTAATTAATTCCTCACATTTTTGTGAGTCGAGGGAATTTTACCTCATGCCCTAAGCCTATTCCTAGCTCCTCCTTCCTTTTTCTTTCGTCTTGTTGCTTCTCTCTTTTTTTGGAAACAACAGCAGTTAAAAAAAGAGGAAGAGGGCCCAGCCGGCCTCTAGGCCATCCCAGCCGCAGCCGGCCCAGCCTCCATCCCTCTTGGGCCTCCCACCAGCCTTCAGGCCCATCTGGCCTCCCGTAACCCTAAGCCCGACGCTCCTCACCCGCTCGCTCCCTCGATCCTCTCGTTCCTCCCCTATCCGCAGCCACCCTCTCGCTCTCTCGCAGCCGAAACCCCCTCGCTCAGCCCCGATTCCCTCCTCCTCCTATCGAGCCTCTGCTCTCGCTGCTGCCCTTCGTCCTCCTCCCCGTTGCCCCGCGTCTTCAAGCTCAGCCTCACCCCGAGCGCCTCCCTCAGGCCGCCGCGCCTACTTCTTCCTCGCCAGGCGCGTCGTCCGCCTCCCTGCGCCCTTCCCCCGAATGGCTCCCTCCGCGCCATGGGGCCCCTTCCTCGCCTCCAGCGCCAGAGCAGCCGGCCGCCCGCTGCATCGTGGCCAGGCCACGCCGCTCCTCCCTCGGACCTCCTCGCCCCGATCGCCGCTGGGCCGAAGCCAGCGAGGCCGGCCTCCCCGCTCAAGCTCCCGAGGCCAGCCAGGCCGCGCGGCCGCGCCCCTCCTCTTCTCCAGCCAGCGCCAAGAGGCCGCGTCCCGGTCGACCTCCAGCCCCGTCCTCAAGCTGCTCCGCCCCTGCCTCCTCGCCAAGATCGCCACCATGACAGCACCGACGCCGTCCACTTCTTCCAGCCGCTACTCTGCCTTGAGTTGTCGTGCTGCTGTCCATCGAGGCCCCTTGGCCTTGCTTCGTTTTGGATCACCAAGTTTGTTGCTGCTGCCTCTGTACACAGTCAGGTTTACGTGGATTCGCCGAGAACGACTACACACGGGACCCGTCAAGTTCGACTACATCCGATGTGGTTTTTGCCAAGTACCACGACGACCCTCAAGTACCTCTACGAACGAGTACAACTACCGTCGCCGAAGACCGCGTGTACCTCTACGAACGTGAACAACTACCATCGCCGAGACCGCAAGTACCTCTACGAATGTGTATCACTACCGTCGCGAGAACGGCTACATAACGTGTTCGACTACTTCCTCTACGACCCGTGTACCACTACTTCCACTACGTCCCTCGACGACTTGAACCCCTCCGAGAATGAACGTCCCAAAGGTATAACCCCGAGACGTGCCCGTGGATGAATGCTTGTTGTGTTGTATGAAATGTTTCCCTTGTGTGCATCGTGCCCGTTTCATCTTTTGTCGTGCTCCTCGGTTGCCTCGTCGCCGACCCGTGGGAACCCGGCAACGGGATCACCCCACCTTTCATCTTGTTCTGCTCGCTCTCCGTCATCTTTTGCACCGGTCTCTCGACGAGTTACCGGAACCGAGATGTTGCCATTGCATCATTTTCGGGTCGTTGTCGTGGCACCCTTTTCTTTCCACCACGGTGACTAATACTGTGTATCATCTCCTTATCTCTTCATGTTCACTTTTAATAAAAAATTGCATAAAACTTGATCATGTCATCCGCATCATGTTAACAACATTATCAATGTGTGAATTGTTGTTGCTTTAATAATTGCTAAATTGGTCATGGGGATTTTCCGGAATTTGTTGTTGTTATTTCCGGCCTCATTTAAAATGCCTAAATAGTGTAGTTTTATTATGCTTCACATCTTGCTATGTTAAAAACATTTAATATTGTCTTGTAAATAAACGAGAGTCAATTAAATAATAAAATGTGGTGTTTGGTCAATATGCAACTCGTTGCATATTGAGCTCCACTTAACTTGTAGTGTTGTTTGTGCACTTTGCCATGCCATGCATAATTAAACCGGACATGCATCATACTTGGATGTGCATCGTATGCCATGTTTATGTTTGTGTGTTTACCGTGTTGCTTGTTTCTTTCAGGTTGCTTCTCTTGTTAGCTTCGGATTCGTTCCGGAGTTGTGAGGATTCGCTCGACTATGTTGCTCCGTCTACTTCATGGACTTGTTCTTCTCCCTTGCGGAATCCCAGGCAAGATGATCATACCCTTGGATACCTTTACTACCATTGCCATGCTTAGTTGTCTCGATGCTATCGTTACATTTCGCGCTACCCATCTTTTATGTCAGCCTCTCCTTGTTGCCATGAAACCTCTAACCTTTGACACCTTCCTAGCAAAACCACTGTTTGTCTTTGTTACCCGCTTGCTCAGCCCCTCTTATAGCGTTGTTAGTTGCAGGTGAAGATGAAGTTCGTTCCAGGAGGGAACTTGTTGTTGGAATATCACAATATCTATTATTATTATTATTAACACACCTATATACTGGTCATGGGTGGAAGGCTTGGCCTTTTGCTCGGTGTTTTGTTCCACTCATGCCACCTTAGGCGCCGATAAACCGGCATTATGTTCCTTGATTTTGCGTTCCTCACACGATGGGTGGATGGGGACCCCTTGACAGTTCGACTTTGAATAAAACTCCTCCAGCAAGGCCCAACATTGGTTTTAATTTGCTCATAATAACAACTTAAATAATTAATTAATTGCATAGGGGGTCATGTCCCCGGGTTCTCAATTCTACATAACAGGGGGGGCTAGTGCTGATGGTGTTGGTCCCAAACGGGGGTCCTGCGGGGCCACCATGGGGAAACTCGAGGATTGGTATTACCTGTAGCTTTGCCCATCCGGTTGTGGCCTGAGACGAGATACGCGCGGATACTATCAGGGTGTTGGCACGCCGGGAGGTCTTGCTGGACTTGTTTTACCATTGTCGAAATGTCTTGTGCACCGGGATGCCGAGCCTGATCGGATTCCCCTAAGATAAGGAGTGATGATATTATATTTATCACTTCAGCTAATCGTGAGAGCTTGTGATGGGCTAAGTTGAGACACCCCTGGAGGGTTATGATCTTTCAAAAGCCGTGCCCGCGGTTATGTGGCAGATTGGAATTTGTTAATATCCGTTTGTAGAAAAAATTTGACAGAGGATCCGAAGTAAAACACACAACTGTGTGAGTAACCGTGACTGTCTCTTTTCACTTTGAGAAGAGAACACGGTGGGGTTATGTTTGATTCGTATGTAGTCCAGGATCTTTAGCGATCACTACTTTTGCGACCGTTTGCGTAGATGCTCATCTTATTCTTGTACTCGTAAGTTAGCCACCATATTATGCTTAGCCGCTGCTGCAACCTCACCACTGTACCTCTTCCTACCCACAAGCTTTGCTAGTCTTGATACCCATGGTTATGGGATTGCTGAGTCCTCGTGGCTCACAGATACTACAACACCAGATGCAGGTTCAGCCGAGTATGATGCAGGAGCTGGTTCAAGTACTTCAATGGGAGTTCGATGAAGAGTTTGGTCGTATGCTTGTGATGTTTCGACGATCAGTAGTGGTTTCTACTAGGATTCGATCTAGACCTGTGGTTTAACGTTATGTTTGGTATCTTGTCTTTTGGATCTTACCCTTAGATGGGCTGTGACGTTTTGAATGATGTTTTGCTCATGTAATGTATTTGTGTGACGTGGCGAGTGTAAGCCAACTATCTTTTCAGTTTTCCATCCCTATTTTTACATGAGATGTGCAAAGGTACCAAACTTGCGATCATTCCAGAATGGGCTTATATCTTTAAGTCGTGCCTCGACACGTAGGAGATATAGTCCCATCCTGGGCATTACAAGTTGGTATCAGAGCCTTCTCCGACCTAGAAGCCCCCACTAATTGATCGAATCGTTGACGGTTGAGTCTAGGCACACACTTGGAAATGTTTTGAGTCCTATATATATATATATATATATATATATATATATATATATATATATATATATATATATATATATATATATATATATATATATATATATATATATATATATATATCGGAGAGTAGGATTTCTTTTGCTCCTCATCTCTTTTCACTCTGGTGAGGACTCCTGACGAATGCACCGAATTTTTTTTAGGATCACGCGAGTATTGTTTGGATTGTTTCGATGTCTTTGTGACGAGAACATTGTTCTCGATGCCTCCTGTCATTAGGGGTTGTGGCAGTGTCCCGGGGAGTTGAGCTCCGAGGTGTTGTCGTCACAAATCCATCGCATCAGTTCTAGAATACTTAAGACGGCCGACATCGAAAACTCTCCTATGCGGTTAGTGGCAAGATAACCCGGACATCACCCAGTACTGGGGAGGTAGTTCGGGAGTATTGCCATAGCTTGTATAGTAGATGCGTTTCGAAGGTCCGAGGTAAACGGTTTCCGAGAACAACTGGTTATGTGTTGAAGGATGGATACAGCTGGATGTAGGTTTAGAGTTGAGTGCGCGGTGCTTCCCCTGTATCCCCAACACCTGATTGCATAACTGGAAACTTTCGGAAATTAATAGGTGGGTTCATCTAGTAGTTCTAGGCATTCTTCCAACGAGTGCATGATATGAAGTTCGGGGTTCTACATTGAGTGAAGTGGTTTTATGGGCTTGTTCCGATCGGGAGTTGCATCTTAAAGGGTCCTTGGCTATGCTGATCGGGGGATTGCAAAACCCTTTTGTAACACGTTCCATGAGCTTTCAGCACGAAATGTCGGACGAAGCTTCTATCCTGTATTTGTTCTTCTGCTCCTTGTTGCTTTTTATTTATCTTTTGTTTTCCAAGTGGCTTCTCGTCAAGTTGATGTACCTGCGTAATTCATTCGTTCAATTCTCTGTTCGGATAGATATGTTGCAACATAATCTTCTTCATAAACATATATATTCTTTGTTTCGTTTTGATTATGGTATTCGAGTTGCTTCGATGTCAAATGTTGATTCCATACCTTTCATAATCGGCATTCTCATATTTTCTATGGGAGTACTAATTCTTCTTGATCATCAAGATCTTCATGTTAATCCTTTTCAACCGGTGTGCCTTCTCTTCAAGTTTTTCCATACAGACGCCGTTGAGAAATCTGACGATTTGTCTATTTCATTCATCCCAAGTTGTCTTTGTTTTCCCCACCCTCCCACCCTTCTTCTTCTTGGATCCAGAAATTCTTAATCAAGTATCCATTTTATTCATGTGAGGTTCTTCATTATTTTCCTTCAATGTTCTTATCCAGTGATTTATCAGGAAGATGCTAAAGAGCTTCAAGTTCATCATTCTTTTGTTCTCAAATTCTGCCGGTGGATGTAATTCAAGAATTCGGTGTTGATCTTATCTTTTTTCCTCTTTTCACAATGCTTTCTTATTCCGGTGCACCAATTAACCGTTCTCCTCTTGCTATTCATATCCAGAGCGCTGAAGATTCATAATTCCATTCTTAATTTGTTCAAGCTATTTTGAGGATTGTTATCTTATTCAGCCATTTAATTCAACCGGTGCAATATCTTTTAAGCAATCTTTTTCAACGGTGATTTCTTTAGTGAGCCCTAACCCACAGGTCTTTTCCCAGGATCTTACCTGACTCTTCTTTTCTGGAGTTATTCTCAAATTCTTTTCAAAGTGTGACATGAGAATGATTTCCATCAGTCACAGTCCTTCTCCAAGATCGATTTCAAATTCTTTTCATCGTTGTTTCAACATTTTTATTTCTTCATTCCGGAGTGCTCAACAATTCTTATGGCATTTCTCGTCTTCATTCTCAACATTTGGAGACCGGAGAAGTGTTTCTCTTAAATCTTGGCCCGTCTTCTTGAAGATTCGTGGTTCTAGCTTCTTGCCACCCTCATTATTGTTCCATTTGTGAGGAATTCTTTTTTATACCCGTCCGAAGCATTTCATGAATTCTTTTCTTTGTGATCCTTCGAAGGCCATCATTTCAGAAGATTTCTTCGTTCTCAGTTTTCTACTTTGTCCTCCAAATATTCTTCATTGATGCCTCTTCGTTCGTCTCCATATTCTTACGGTGGTTCATTCAAGTTTACTCTTCCTTGTTATCGTTTTAATTCACTCATTCTTTTCACAATCCTACCGGTGGTTCGTTCAAGACTTACCCAAGCTTGTGTGAGATCTCTCTTAATCCTTTCCAACGAGAATAAGTAGTATGCCAAATCCTTTGGTTGTCATCAATTTAAATTGGTGAAGGAGATGCATGACATAATTCTTATTCTTATTCCTTCAAGGTGATTTAATTCTTTTGTCTGGAGCTTCTTCATCATATCATATTCTCGGTTCTAAGTTCTCCATCTTGTTTTCCGGAGTTCCAAGTTATTTCAATTATATCATTTCAAAGCTCCATCTAATTCATCGCAGGCCTCGAATCTTATTCTTTTCATCTTTCACTTCTCATGCTTTCATTACCGGAGTTTTCATGGTGGTTCATCATCATGTTTTAATTCATCCTCGAAGTCTTCATCAAGATTCTTGTTGGGGGAGCTCAAATATTCTTCTTCTCGCATTTTGAAGTGCAATTCTTTCTACCTTATCTTTTCAGATGGTGTTATGTCATTCTTGTCAATTCCTTCACGTTTCATGATTCACGAGTTATCAAGAATGAGATATTTAAAACCATCATTTTCCTTGTTCAGGAGATCCTTTCAACCCCTCATTTTTATCTCTTGGAGTTATCTTGGGTTATAATTCACCTAAAAGCTTTCCCTGAGAATTGTCGCTATTATGGTGCTTATAATGACCCAAGTTCTTCATTTATCCTCCCGGTGAATTAAGTTTACCGTCTCCTTGTTGATCTCAATCCAAGCAATTCGTTCTGTTAGTGGCTGGTTGTCACCTTATAGTTTTGAGATGTTTTCCATAAGTCCACAACGAACTTATTCTTTTCGTTGTTGATTTTTCCAACAACTCCGTTCAACCCTTCTTCGTAAGGATGATTTTTTTCATATTCATTTTGAGAGAAGTTGTCATTTTCTTCTCCATTCTTTTCTTTCATTGATTGATATGCTATTCTTTCATTCCGGAGGCATTGTGATATTGCTCTCTTTAACCATCATCTCCTTTTATCAAGATCATGTTCTTTTCCTTGTTTATCTATTTAACCGGAAGGTTGTATTCTTCATTCAAGTTCCGTCATTTTATCAAGATGTTCCTCTCTTTTCAACCGGAGTGCTGTCTGAAATCTTTCTTACCTCTTGTGCCTTTCTTTCAATTGTTTCGGAGGCAATATGTTGTTGATTTCATCAAGTATCATCCCAACTTGGCAAGCTCTTGTTAATTCCTTCCATTTTCAGACGGAGTGCTGTCCAAATTATTTCGTTCTTATTCCTTCTCGATCTTGGTTAACCGGAGTGGTTTTGGAATTCTTTTGTCATCCGTGAGCTCTTCTTTCATGTCTTTCAACCTGCAAGGTTCTCGTGGTGTTCCTTGTTCCTCCTTTTACCGGAGTGCTCTTAACTTCGTTCATATCTGTTGTATTCTTTCTTTCAAGATTGTTCTACCTCTCAGGTTAGTGGTTTCACTCGTTTGTCGAAGAAGCAACTTTGGTTTACCTCTTCCTCTTCCGTTTTTACCCGGTGCCATCTCTAGGATCTTGGGTCGAGATCCTCTGTTAGTGTGGGAGAGTTGTGACGCCCGAAGACCGACGTTCCAGAAGATTCCAGAAGGTCCCAGAAGATTCCAGAAGATCCCAGAAGATTCCAGATGTTCCGGGTTCCCCCTTGTGTTTCTTTTGTGCTTGTGTTATTTATTTTTTGCATTGCATCATGTCATCATGCCATCATGTCATTAATATTTTTGCATCTCAACTTAAATAAATCGTGTGGACCTTCGGTCCATTTAAATCGAGGGAAGGTGACTTCTCTTTATAACATATGAAAGCCTCCCAATAGTAGTAGGGAGCTATATAATAAATATTCCATTTTTTGGAATTCACCCAAACACACTAGCATATTTTCCCCATGCTTTTTCTACTTCAAGTTTCTCCATCTAAACCTTCCCTATATTTTTCTTTTCCCGTTTATCGAGGTTCTTCCAAAAACCCTCCAACAATTTTAATTAATTCCTCACATTTTTGTGAGTCCAGGGAATTTTACCTCATGCCCTAAGCCTATACCTAGCTCCTCCTTCCTTTTTCTTTCGTCTTGTTGCTTCTCTGTTTTTTTTCAAACAATAGCAGTTAAAAAAAGAGGAAGAGAGCCCAGCCGGCCTCTAGGCCATCCCCAGCCCCAGCCGGCCCAGCCTCCATCCCTCTTGGGCCTCCCACCAGCCTTCAGGCCCATCTGGCCTCCCGTAACCCTAAGCCTGACGCTCCTCACCCGCTTGCTCCCTCGATCCTCTCGTTCCTCCCCTGTCCGCCGCCACGCTCTCGCTCTCTCACAGCCAAAACCCACTCGCTCAGCCCCGATTCCCTCCTCCTCCTATCGAGCCTCTCCTCTCGCTGCTGCCCTTCGTCCTCCTCCCCGTTGCCCCGCGCCTTCAAGCTCAGCCTCGCCCCGAGCGCCTCCATCAGGCCGCCGCGCCTCCTTCTTCCTCGCCAGGCATGTCGTCCGCCTCCCTGCGCCCTTCCCCCGAACGGCTCCCTCCGCGCCATGGGGCCCCTTCCTCGCCTCCAGCGCCAGAGCAGCCGGCCGCCCGCTGCATTGTGGCCAGGCCCCGCCGCTCCTCGCCCCAATCGCCCCTAGGCCGAAGCCAGCGAGGCCGGCCTCCCCGCTCAAGCTCCCGAGGCCAGCCAGGCCGCGCCCCTCCTCTTCTCCAGCCAGCGCCAAGAGGCTGCGTCCCGGTCAACCTCCAGCCCCGTCCTCAAGCTGCTCCGCCCCTGCCTCCTCGCCAAGATCGCCACCGCGACAGCACCGACGCCGTCCACTTCTTCCAGCCGCTGCTCTGCCTTGAGTTGTCGTGCTGCTGTCCATCGAGGCCCCTTGGCCTTGCTTCGTTTTGGATCGCCAAGTTTGTTGCTGCTGCCTCTGTACACAGTCAGGTTTACGTGGATTTCCCGAGAACGACTACACACGGGACCCGTCAAGTTCGACTACATCCGATGCGGGTTTTGCCAAGTACCACGACGACCCTCAAGTACCTCTACGAACGAGTACAACTACCGTCGCCGAAGACCGCGTGTACCTCTACGAACGTGAACAACTACCGTAGCCGAGACCGCGAGTACCTCTACGAATGTGTAGCACTACCGTCGCGAGAACGGATACATAACGTGTTCGACTACTTCCTCTACGACCCGTGTACCACTACTTCCACTACGTCCCTCGACGACTTGAACCCCTCCGAGAATGAACGTTCCGAAGGTATAACCCCGAGACGTGCCCGTGGATGAATGCTTGTTGTGTTGTATGAAATGTTTCCCTTGTGTGCATCGTTCCCGTTTCATCTTTTGTCGTGCTCCTCGGTTGCCTCGTCGCCGACCCATGGGAACCCGGCAACGGGATCACCCCACCTTTCCTCTTGTTCCGCTCGCTCTCCGTCATCTTTTGCACCGGTCTCTCGACGAGTTACCGGAACCGAGATGTTGCCATTGCATCATTTTTGGGTCGTTGCCGTGGCACCCTTTTCTTTCCACCACGATGACTAATACTCCGTATCATCTCCTTATCTCTTCATGTTCACTTTTAATAAAAAATTGCATAAAACTTGATCATGTCATCCGCATCATGTTAACAACATTATCAATGTGTGAATTGTTGTTGCTTTAATAATTGCTAAATTGGTCATGGGGATTTTCCGGAATTTGTTGTTGTTATTTCCGGCCTCATTTAAAATGCCTAAATAGTGTAGTTTTATTATGCTTCACATCTTGCTATGTTAAAAACATTTAATCTTGTCTTGTAAATAAACGAGAGTCAATTAAATAATAAAATGTGGTGTTTCGTCAATATGCAACTCATTGCATATTGAGCTCCACTTAACTTGTAGTGTTGTTTGTGCACTTTGCCATGCCATGCATAATTAAACCGGACATGCATCATACTTGGATGTGCATCGTATGCCATGTTTATGCTTGTGTGTTTACCGTGTTGCTTGTTTCTTTCCGGTTGCTTCTCTTGTTAGCTTCGGATTCGTTCCGGAGTTGTGAGGATTCGCTCGACTATGTTGCTCCGTCTACTTCATGGAATTGTTCTTCTCCCTTGCGGAATCCCAGGCAAGATGATCATACCCTTGGATACATTTACTACCATTGCCATGCTTAGTTGTCTCGATGCTATCGTTACATGTCGCGCTACCCATCTTTTATGTCAGCCTCTCCTTGTTGCCATGAAACCTCTAACCTTTGACACCTTCCTAGCAAAACCACTGTTTGGCTATGTTACCCGCTTGCTCAGCCCCTCTTATAGCGTTGTTAGTTGCAGGTGAAGATGAAGTTCGTTCCAGGAGGGAACTTGTTGTTGGAATATCACAATATCTATTATTATTATTATTAACACACCTATATACTGGGCATGGGTGGAAGGCTTGGCCTTTTGCTCGGTGTTTTGTTCCACTCATGCCACCTTAGGCGCTGATAAACCGGCATTATGTTCCTTGATTTTGCGTTCCTTACACGATGGGTGGATGGGGACCCCTTGACAGTTCGACTTTGAATAAAACTCCTCCAGCAAGGCCCAACATTGGTTTTAATTTTCTCATAATAACAACTTAAATAATTAATTAATTGCATAGGGGGTCATGTCCCCGGGTTCTTAATTCTACATAACAGGGGGGCACAGTGCTGATGGTGTTGGTCCCAAACGGGGGTCCTGCGGGGCCACCACGGGGAAACTCGAGGATTGGTATTACCTGTAGCATCACCCATCCGGTTGTGGCCTGAGACGAGATACGCGCGGCTACTATCAGGGTGTCGGCACGCCAGGAGGTCTTGCTGGACTTGTTTTACCATTGTCGAAATGTCTTGTGCACCGGGATGCCGAGCCTGATCGGATTTCCCTAAGATAAGGAGTGATGATATTATATTTATCACTTCAGCTAATCGTGAGAGCTTGTGATGGGCTAAGTTGGGACACCCCTGCAGGGTTATGATCTTTCGAAAGCCGTGCCCGCGGTTATGTGGCAGATTGGAATTTGTTAATGTCCGGTTGTAGAAAAAACTTGACAGAGGATCCGAAGTAAAACACACAACTGTGTGAGTAACCTTGACTGTCTCTTTTCACTTTGAGAAGAGAACACGGTGGGGTTATGTTTGATTATTATGTAGTCCAGGATCTTTAGCGATCACTACTTTTGCGACCGTTTGCGTAGATGCTCATCTTATTCTTGTACTCGTAAGTTAGCCACCATATTATGCTTAGCCGCTGCTGCAACCTGACCACTGTACCTCTTCCTACCCACAAGCTTTGCTAGTCTTGATACCCATGGTTATGGGATTGCTGAGTCCTCGTGGCTCACAGATACTACAACACCAGATGCAGGTTCAGCTGAGTATGATGCAGGAGCTGGTTACTTCACTGGGAGTTCGATGAAGAGTTTGGCCGTATGCTTGTGACGTTTCGACGATCAGTAGTGGTTTCTACTAGGATTCGATCTAGACCTGTGGTTTAACGTTATGTTTGGTATCTTGTGTTTTGGATCTTACCCTTAGATGGGCTGTGATGTTTTGAATAATGTTTTTCTCATGTAATGTATTTGTGTGACGTGGCGAGTGTAAGCCAACTATCTTTTCAGTTTTCCATCCCTATTTTTGCATGAGATGTGCAAAGGTACCAAACTTGCGATCATTCCAGAATGGGCTTATATCTTTAAGTCGTGCCTCGACACGTAGGAGATATAGTCCCATCCTGGGCATTACATTAACCAGTCACGGTTGTAGTGTGTTGGCGCAAAACGTGCTCTCATGACTGTTGGGGAATGTAGTATTTCAAAAAAAATCCTACGATCACGCAAGATCTATCTAGGAGAAGCATAGCAAAGAGTGAGGAGAGTGTGTCTACGTACCCTCGTAAACCGAAAGCGGAAGCGTCTAGTGACGCGGTTGATGTAGTCAAACATCTTCGCGACCCAACTGATCCGAGTACCGAACGTACGGCACCTCCACGTTCAGCACACGTTTAGCTAGATGACGTCCCATGAGCTCTTGATCCAGTTGAGCGTCACGGGAGAGTTTCGTCAGCACGACGGTGTGGTGACAGTGACGATGAAGCTACCGGCGCAGGGCTTCGCCTAAGCACTGCAACGGTATGACCAAGGTGTGTATCTGTGGGGAGGGGCACCGCACAGGGCTAAAATCAACTTGTGTCTCTATGGGGTGCCCCCTCCCCACGTATATAAAAGAGGGAGGGGAGGAGGAGGAGGCCAAGGAGGAGGGGCGCGCCATGGGGAGTCCTACTCCCACCAGGAGTAGGATTCCTTCTCTTTCCCTAGTTGGAGTAGGAGAGGAAGGAAGGAGGAGAGGGAGAAGAAGGAAAGGGGGGCCGGCCCCCTAGTCCAATTCGGTTTGGGCTAGGTGGGCCGCGCGCCCCTAGCTGGCCGCGCCTTCTCTTCCTCCACTTGGGCCCATGAGGCCCAACAACCCCCCGGGGGTTTCCGATAGCCCCCCGGTACTCTGGTATTTATCCAATAACCCCCGGAACTCATCTGGTGTCTGAATATAACCTTCCAATATATGAATCTTTATGTCTCGGACATTCTGAGACTCCTCGTCATGTCTGTGATCACATCCGGGACTCCAAACTACCTTCGGTACATCAAAACACAAAAACTCATAATACCGATCTTCATCGAACGTTAAGCGTGCGGACCCTACGGGTTCGAGAACTATGTAGACATGACCGAGAATCATCTTAGGTCAATAACCAATAGAGAAACCTGGATGCTCATATTGGTTCCTACATATTCTATGAAGATCTTTATCGGTCAAACCGCATAACAACGTATCATAACAACATACGTTGTTCCCTTTGTCATCGGTATGTTACTTGCCCGAGATTCGATCGTCGGTATCATCATACCTAGTTCAATCTCGTTACCGACAAGTATGTTTACTCGTTCTGTAATACATCATCTCGTGACTAACTCATTAGTCATTTGCTTGCAAGGCTTATTATGATGTGTATTACCGAGAGGGCCCAGAGATACCTCTCCGACACTCAGAATGACAAATCATATTCTCGATCTATGCCAACACCACAAACACCTTCGGAGACACCTGTAGAGCATCTTTATAATCACCCAGTTACGTTGTGACATTTGATAGCACACAAGGTGTTCCTACGGTATTCGGGAGTTGCATAATCTCATAGTCATAGGAACATGTATAAGTCATGAAGAAAGCAATAGCAGTAAAACTAAGCGATCAAGTTGCTAAGCTAACGGATGGGTCATGTCCATCACATCATTATCCTAATGATGTGATCCCGTTTATCAAATGACAACTCATGTCTATGGCTAGGAAACATAACCATCTTTGATCAATGAGCTAGTCTAGTAGAGGCATACTAGGGACACTCTGTTTTGTCTATGTAATCACACATGTACTAAGTTTCCGGTTAATACAATTCTAGCATGAATAATAAACATTTATCATGATATAAGGAAATACAAATAACAACTTTATTATTGCCTCTAGGGCATATTTCCATCAATGACATCCTTCATTTGATTCCAAGTAGTGATAGATGGTTCGCCTTTTGCTTCTCTTCTCTCAATGACTTTCTCCCACCAAATAAGAACATAGTATTGGAACTCAAGGGATGCCATTGTTCTACTTCTCGAGCTTGCGTTATATTCCATCGAAGAGGAAAGGGTGATGCAGCACAGTAGCGTAAGTATTTCCCTCAGTTTTTTAGAACCAAGGTATCAATCCAGTAGGAGACCACGCGCGAGTCCCTCGCACCTGCACAAACAAATAAGAACTTCGCAGTCAACGCGATAAGGGGTTGTCAATCCCTTTACGGTCACTTACGAAAGTGAGATCTAATAGATAGGATAGTATAATGTTTTTGGTATTTTTGGTATAAGAACAAAGCATAAATAAAGCAAATAAGCAACGGCAACAGAAATTGAAGTAAAGCAATATGATAAAGATAGACCGGGGGGGCATAGGTTTCACTAGTGGCTTCTCTCATGATAGCAGAATTCTACGGTGGGTGAACAAATTACTGTCGAGCAATTGATAGAAAAGTGCATAGTTATGAAAATATCTAGGCATGATCATTATATATAGGCATCACGTCCGTGAAAAGTAGACCGAAACGATTCTGCATCTACTACTGTTACTCCACACATCGACTGCTATCCAGCATGCATCTAGAGTATTAAGTTCATAAGAACAGAGTAATGCTTTAAGCAAGATGACATGATGTAGAGGGATAAATTCAAGCAATATGATATAAACCCCATCTTTTTATCCTCGATGGCAACAATACAATACATGCCTTGTTGTACCTGCTATCACTGGGAAAGGACACCGCAAGATTGAACCCAAAGCCAAGCACTTCTCCCATTGCAAGAACTATAGATCTAGTAGGCCAAACCAAACCAATAATTCGAATAGACTTGCAAGGATATTATAATCATACATAAAAGATTTCATAAAATAATCAAATATTGTTCATAGATAATCTTGATCATAAACCCACAATTCATCGGATCTCGACAAACACACCGCAAAAAGATTACATTGAATAGATCTCCTCGAAGATCGAGGAGAACATTGTATTGAGATCCAAAAGGAGAGAAGAAACCATCTAGCTAATAACTATGGACCCGAAGGTCTATGGTAAACTACTCACAACTCATTGGTGAGGCTATGGTGTTGATGTAGAAACACTCCGTGGTAGATCCCCCCTCCGGTGGAGCTCTGGAACAGGCCCCAAGATGGGATCTCACGAGAACAGAAGGTTGCGGCGGTGTAATTAGGGTTTTCTCTGTTGCTTTGATGTTTTTAGGGTACATGGATATATATAGGAGGAAGGAGGGCATCAGGGGAGCCAGAGGGGGCCCACGAGGGTGGGGGCGCGCCTAGTAGGAGGGGGCGTGCCCTGGACCCTCGTGGCCACCTCCTTCGTTCCCTCGCATGTACTCCAAGTCTTCTTGGTAGATCCAGTTCCAAAAATAACTCTCCCGAAGGTTTCATTCCGTTTGGACTCCGTTTGATATCCCTTTTCTGCGAAACTCTCAAATAGGCAAAAAAACAACAATTTGCACTGGGCCTTGGGTTAATAGGTTAGTCCCAAAATAATATAAAAGTGTATAATAAAGCCCATTAAACATCCAAAATAGAATATATAGTGGCATGGAACAATCAAAAATTATAGATACGTTGGAGATGTATCAAGCATCCCCAAGCTTAATTCCTGCTCGTCCTCGAGTAGGTAAATGATAGAAACAGAATTTTTTATGTGGAATGCTAATCGACATAATTCTCAATGTAATTCTCTTTGTTGTGGCATGAATGTTCAGATCCGAAAGATTCAAGATAAAAGTTCATATTGACATAAGAATAATAATACTTCAAGCATACTAACAAAGCAATCATGTCTTCTCAAAATAACACGGCCAACGAAATTTCATCCCTACAAATTCATATAGTAAGGTTATGCTTGATGTCTACTACACAACCTTCTTCTTGTACACGTTGTTGGGCCTCCAAGGGCAGAGGTTTGTAGGACAGTAGCAAATTTCCCTCAAGTGGATGACCTAAGCTTTATCAATACATGAGAGGCGTAGGATGAAGATGGTCTCTCTCAAACAACCCTGCAACCAAATAACAAAGAGTCTCTTGTGTCCCCAACACACCCAATACAATGGTAAATTGAATAGGTGCACTAGTTCGATGAAGAGATGGTGATACAAGTGCAATATGGATGGTAGATATAGGTTTTTGTAATAAGAAAATATAAAAACAGCAAGGTAACTAATGACAAAAGTGAGCATAAATGGTGTTGCAATGATAGGAAATAAGGCCTAGGGTTCATACTTTCATTAGTGGAAGTTCTCTCAACAATAATAACATAACTGGATCATATAACTATCCCTCAACATGCAACAAAGAGTCACTCAAAGTCACTAATAGCGAAGAACAAACAAATAGATTATGGTAGGGTACGAAACCACCTCAAAGTTATTCTTTCTGATCGTTCTATTAAAGAGTCTGTAGTAGAATAACACGAAGATATTCTTTCCATTCGATCTATCATAGAGTTCGTACTAGAATAACACCTTAAGACACAAATCAACCAAAACCCTAATGTCACCTAGATACTCCATTGTCACCTCAAGTATCCATGGGCATGATTATACGATATGCATCACACAATCTCAGATTCATCTATTCAACCAACACAAAGTACTTCAAAGAGTGACCCACAGTTTCTACCGGAGAGTCAAGACGAAAACGTGTGCTAACCCCTATGCATAGATTCCCAAGGTCACGGAACCCGCAAGTTGATCACCAAAACATACATCAAGTGAATCAATATAATACCCCATTGTCACCACAGGTATCCCACGCAAGACATACATCAAGTGCTCTCAAATCCTTAAAGACTCAATCCGATAAGATAACTTAAGGGGAAAACTCAATCCATTACAAGAGAGTAGAGGGGGAGAAGCATCGTAAGATCCAACTATAATAGCAAAGCTCGTGATACATCAAGATTGTGACATCTCAAGAACACGAGAGAGAGAGAGAGAGAGAGAGAGAGAGAGAGAGAGAGAGAGAGATCAGACACATAGCTACTGGTACATACCCTCAGCCCCGAGGGTGGACTACTCCCTCCTCGTCATGTAGAGCGCCAGGATGATGAAGATGGCCACCGGTGAGGGTTCTCCCCTCCGGCAGGGTGCCGGAACAGGTCCAGATTGGATTTCGGTGGCAACAAAGGCTTTCGGGGGTGGAACTCCCGATCTAGGTTATCTTCCAGAGGTTTCAGTATATATATGAGGTGTTGGAGTCGGGGGCAAGTAAAAGGGGTATTCGGGCTGTCCATGAGGCAGGGGGCGCGCCCCCCACCCTCGTGGGAAGCCCGTGGATCTTCTCGTCCCCCTCCGGCACTTCATGGGCTTCTTTAGGTCCAAAAACATCCTCCGTTGAGTTTCAGGTCAATTGGGCTCCGTTTGATATTCCTTTTATGCGATACCCTAAAACAGGAGAAAAATAGAAACTAGCATTGGGCTCTGGGTAAATAGGTTAGTCCCAAAAAATCATATAAAAGTGTATAATAAAGCCCATAAAACATCCTAGAAGGATAATATAAAAGCATGGAATAATAAAAAATTATAGATACGCTGGAGACGTTTCAGCATCCCCAAGCTTAATTACTGCTCGTCCTCGAGTAGGTAAATGATAAGAACAAAAATTTTGATGTGGAATGTTAACCAACATAATTTTCAATGTAGTTCTCTTTATTGTGGCATGAATGTTCAGATCTGAAAGATTTAAGACAAAAGTCTATATTGACATAAGAAATAATAATACTTCAAGCATACTAACAAAGAAATCATGTCTTCTCAAAATACTATGGCTAAAGAAAGTTATCCCTACAAAATCATATAGTCTGGCTATGCTTCCTCTTCATCACACAAAATATTCATATCATGCACAACCCCGGTTTCAGCCAAGCACTTGTTTTCATACTCTATTCTTTCAAACCTTTCAACTTTCACGCAATACATGAGCGTGAGCCATGGATATAGCATTATGGGTGGAATAGAGTGGTGGTTGTGGAGAAGACAAAAAGGAGGGAGATAGTCTCACATCGACTAGGCGTATCAACGGGCTATGGAGATGCCCATCAATAGATATCAATGTCAGTGAGTAGGGATTGCATTGCAACAGATGCACTAGAGCTAAAAATGTACGTAAGCTCAACAAAAGAAACTAAGTGGGTGTGCATCCAACTTGATTGCTCACGAAGACCTAGGGCATTTGAGGAAGCCCATCATTGGAATATACAAGCAAGTTCTATAATGAAAAATTCCCACTAGTATATGAAAGTGACTAAACATGAGACTCTCTATCATGAAGAACACGGTGCTACTTTGAAGCACAAGTGTGGAAAAAAGATAGTAGCATTGTCCCTTTTCTTTTCTTTCTTTTTTCTTGTTTTTTTTTGGGCCTTTCTTTTTTTCTTTGGCATTTCCTTCTTTTTTTTCTCTTTTTTTCTTTTTTTTTCTTTGGGACAATGCTCTACACTTATATTGATTTACAACTCGATATTACAACTCGATACTAGAACAAAGTATGACTCTATATGAATGCCTCCGGCGGTGTACCGGGGTGTGCAATGAATCAAGAGTGACATGTATAAAAAATTATGCATGGTGGCTTTGCCACAAATAGGATTTCAACTACATGATCATGCATGTCAATATGACAATGAAAGTGTGTCACATGAACGGAACGGTGGAAATTTGCATGGCAATATATCTCGGAATGGCTATGGAAATGCCATGATAGGTAGGTATGGTGGCTGTTTTGAGGAAGATATATGGTGGCTGTTTTGATGAAGGTATATAGTGGGTGTATGGAACAGGCGAAAGTTGAGCGGTACAAGAGAGTCTAGCAATGGTGGAAGGGTGAGAGTGCGTATAATCCATGGACTCAACATTAGTCATAAAGAACTCATATACTTATTGCAAAAACTTACGAGTCATCAAAACAAAGCAATGTAGCGACCCGACCCAAATGCATCAAGTCTCTGTGCTTAAGTGTCATCCCTGGATCGGTATGCTGACACACACGGTACTCAAGGATTTATAACGGAGGTAAATCACATGTATAAAGTAACGTAAATACTATTGCCTCAATCAATCATAGCGGAAGCAACAAAGGTTGTGGAGTTCCAACAACACCAACGGCAAAGTTGAGTGTAGACAGCGCAACCCTAACGTAACACTTACCCGTCGAATAATTCCTGCAACATGAGACGTTGCAGCCATGTAGGTCAGTACATTGAATGTACTGGCAAATTCATACTATAGAAGTAATGATGAACAATGCCTACAACTACATGCATATTTGGCCGGTGGTGACTGTAAGGTTGTTTTGGCATAAAGCTGATTTTTCCCTACCACAAAGGAATGCATTTATTTAACTACTTTGTTAAATTTAAATCATGAACAATTGAGAATGGTTCCTCCATCTCAATCCCAAACCAAAGTCATTATTAACCCAACAAATTAATTAAATAGAGTGTTGAGATCAACAAATAATACACTTCTAGATACTCAAAGATGTCCATAACCGGGGGCACGGCTACTCATGAATAGTTTGTACACTCTGCAGAGGTTTGTGCACTTTTCCCCACAAGACTCGATCGCCTCCGTTCGATTTTTCGCATTGGATGATGTTTGAGAAATGGATGACCGAGACACTGTCTTTCAGAAGCATTCACTCTTTACACCAGGTGGACCGGTACACCTACATTCCCCCTACATCTGCTAGTCCACCACTGAAAGAGCTCACACAGCTTACTCATACTATGCCAGAGCCCATAATGGCTTGTGGCTGCACATGGAAGTTTCTAGGCATGAAAATATTATATGATCCCTTTGAGCCTGGGTGGCATTCCAATAGGGTGATCACATGGTTCCTCCGAGATCCCCTAGGACAACACTAGTTCCTCCAAGTGCCTGGCAAACAACTGGGTGCTCCAAGGTGCCACAACCAATCCACCCTGATGTGTATTAAAGTAGCCACCTTAAGTTGAACCATTAATTAACAATCTCACATTTGTCATGGATACTCTCAAACCCAAACCACGTGTACAAGCATAGCATGGCAACCTAAGCATAACGTAGAAGTAACTCCCAGGGGTTTGAAAATATTGCAGGTAATAAGCTCTACCTCGATCTACTTCCCAGACCCACAAGTTAAGAGATCCTACTCATGCAACTGTTTGAGGATATAACTAATGCAATGAAAACTGGGTATTGGAAAGTATGATCAAAGTGTGAACTTGCCTTGTACTGACGTTGTAGAAGTTTCACACTCAGAAATCATGATAGATCTACTCGTCACACTCTGATCAATCTATCGTAAGCAAACAATACTAACCACACATAAGCAATCACTCAGAAGATCGAAAAGAACGAATAAAACACTTCGGAAAACTTCGGAAATGAACGAATGACTCTTGAAACAGAAACCAAATTCTAACAGTACTAAATTTATGTGAATTTGGCCTTATCATAAAGGTTATGTCAAGAGCTTCGATTTGCAAAAATAATCAACTCAATCGGAGTTATAAAACTCAAGTTATCACTAAAATAAGTTTAAATCTAAAACTAGTTGAATTCAAATTTTTAAAACTTTGAAAAACATGTTTCAGTTGTTTTACTGGAAAGAGGGGATCGAAACGAAGACGTGGGCGTTGGTTTCGTTGGATTTGGACCAACGAGTAAAAAGTTGTGGCTCAAAGAAGATCAGGGGCTAAACTATAAAATAAATATTTACAAAGAGGTCCCTGGCCGAAAACTAAAATAAAAAGGATAATTCTACCGAAAGCTAAAGAATGAAACCGTTCACTAAAACTAACTAAACAGAAAACGCTCACTAGTTAACAAAACCTAAAAAATGATCTAAACTAGGGTTTTTTTAAGAACCAGGTCTAGGCGGGTTTGAGACGAACCGGGTCGGGCGTCGGGCGAACCGGACGGATCTGTCAAGCAGCTCCGGCGAGCGGCGCCGCTGCTCCGGCGAGCGAGGCGCGGGCGGCGTGGCTAAGGCGATGGTGGCGGCGGCGCAGAGGCAGTGGCGGCGACGGAGCAAGGCAGCGACGAAGCAAAGGCAGCGGTAGCGGCGATTGAGTGCGGCGGCGGCGACGAAAGTGCGGCGGCGGTGCGAGCGAGGAGAGGAGGAGAGAAGCGGGGCGGCGGTGGCGGCTTTTATGGAGGGGAGGGGGCTGGCTTTGCGTGGGGGAGGGGTTTGGCGGCGGGGTGTCCGGGACGGGGACGGCGCCGGCCGTGGCAGCAGCGGACTCCCTGGAGTCCATCGGGAGGACGAGGGAGGAGACTCGGGTGGGCTGGGTCGCGGCCTGGCTTCGGATGGGCCGGCCTAGTTAGGTCAGAGAGATGTTTTTTTTAAACATAGACATAAAAACATAATAAAACAAATAATATATAATATACTATAGGCATATTATATATCAAAATTTTCAGAAAAAGATTTCCTACCAAGTGAACATTTTTCTACAGTAAAATAAAATGCTTGAAAATTCCAATAAATCAAATAGTGCTACTGTTGCAATAAAATCAAGTAAAAATCATTTTTTTTTAATACCAAAATGACTTCAAATTTATTTCTCTCCAATTTTCTGTTGTAGGGAATCATGTTACCCTATTTTCCATATATTTTATTTTTGGAGAAAAATAATTTGAATAAAAACCAAATAACTCAATATTTGAAAATAATTTCAAAATACTTCAAAGGAACTTCCAACTCATATTTCCTATAATTTGAAGATTTCATTTAATCTTCTCTCGGGAAAATCATTGAGTTGCATAAAGTTTCTGAATTGGGAAAAAATTCGAGGATGGAATTCAAAATCCTTTCAAAACCCCTTTTTCATTTAATAAATGGAAGAAGTCATATTATCCTCACTCTAGGGTTTTGTGTTGGAAAGAATTTGAATTCCTGAAGATCAAAATGCAAAGTGAAAGTTTTGGGAAAATCATTTTATTCCATCTCATTTAATTTTCAAAGTTTGGAATTTCACTCAATTTCACACAGCACATCAAACAAGCAATCAAAACTATCTATTTATTATAACATTCCAAAATTTACAATTATGGGATGTTACAAACCTACCACACTTAAAATAAATCTTGTCCTCGAGATTCGAAGAGGCTAGCAAAAAATAGGTTGGGGTTTGGGGGCCTTCTAGCAAATCCACTGATCGGTATGGTCTAGTGTGCTACGACACTTAGAAGCATAATTACGGTCCCATCAAAACGTAAACACTCCATCCTTTGACAGTATCGGTCCTTTCAGACTTCGGGATAAATCCTTCTCTGGGCTCTTCCGGTAGTGGTATAATCTTTGTCCTTAGTTCTTGTGTCCTTTCATCTTGGTAAGGCTCTTTTGACACTGGTTCTCCTTAGCTGACAGGTCTGGCGCCAATACTAAACAACTATCGATATCTCATGGTGGTCATCATCCAAATTGATGGGGCCACTGCATAAAATGGGTCTGGGCTTTACTCTCACCGTATATCCTACGATTGGCAACACTGCCTCGTGCAGGGGAAAATTTCTATACTATTCTAAGGTTTAAACAAGGTTTTGTCATCGTCGTCTCTCTACTATAGGTAAGTCACTCACATTTACCATCCCGTATAAAAGAGGCGAATAATAAGAGTAAGTAAGTATGGTGATCAATCCATCCCGCACCCAAACCATTACCTTGTATATGGTTTAGTGAATCTCGAATTATAACACTCGGTCATCCTCACAAGCATTGCAGAATTTCTCTTGTCAACGAACTAAGTTCGGATATATCCATTGATTCTGCAAGACAAACAACCATCTATCGTTTCTTCACAACCCTCGGGGTTTGCGTAGCACCTATAAGATTATATGTGGACAAAGTCGTAACTTCTACCAGGGGTTTTCCTTTAGCAAGAGTGTGCTTACTTCTTTGAAAGGTCCTGGGTCTTTGGGTTATGGCTCATCTCACCACTAGTAACACTTGGTCTCATCATCGGTTTGCCACTGATCAGTCTTCCAACATCCAACTTCCTAGCATTCTTAAATCCATCCAATTTGTTTGGTATCCCTTTCTTCTTTGGGTACAAAACCGAGTGTAATTACTCACACTCATCCTTGGGCAGTCCATTCCAAGTCTGACGTAACTAACCACTAGCTAGTGTATTAGGGTAATGGTGTTGGATTCTACCACACTTAAAATGAATAACACTAGTTTTATTCAAAATCTTGATCCATGTATCATGTCTTCACTCATCACTTATGTAGTAACAACTCATAAAATCCAAAATCGATACCATGATGTTAACATTACTGATTCTTAGCTTGTTATCATCTACTGCATTTCCATTGCACGCTTCAACACAACTACTTAGCACAACTCTCCTTCTCCTAGGGATAATCTCTAACAAAGTGCTCTGCTTCACTACAGCAGAAACATATTACTCCTGACAAGTCTCGTGGTTTCCTTATGATTACGTAGCCTCCTTAGGTCCTCGGCTTGGGTCCACTTCCGAACTTGTATATCCTTAATTCATCCTTGGAGTCACTATTGCTCCATACTCCAGCATTACCCCCTCTTTAAATCCAATTGTACTTCTTTCCTTCATAACCTTGGGGTAAGCATCATAAATAAACTCCAACTTATTTGTGCAAACTCTACTCCTTGGAGCAACACTTTCCTTCCTATGGGTCCGGGGTTCACACAGTGAGGTACCACTAAACAAAATGCGATGGTTCATCCGTAATCCATATTCTTCTCATATTAAATCTTTTATTACTTCCTGAACCATTATTCAACACTCTAATTCCAAAGGTGCTTCACTACAAATGTTGCCATCCTCATAGTTGGGTAGGGTCAAGCATTCCTTCAATCTTTATTCCCTTGTCCTAGCTAAGGATGCTTCAGTCCCACTGGAATTGTGCAGTGTGATCCTTAAATTCATCGATCTTTTGCTTCATCCTATTGGTCGTGTGCTTCATCTCCATCATTACTGCATGCATCCTACTCAGGCATTCCTGAGTTCAACTTCATTCTCCATGAAGGGATAACCCTTGTAAACTGCATCTCCTTCCAGGTGAATATGCTTTATCATGTCCTTCAGGATATTTGGGAAATCCTGATCGCTAGTCAGGGTCATGATGGTTTCCAGGTCTTTGAGAAAAGACTCGTAAAGTGTTGTCTTCTATGGGTATAAGACAGGAGGGGTACTCGGGATGAGGTATCTATTTCCTTGGGGAAATGTGGTTGGTTTTCCGAGAAAGGTTTGGGGTCAGCTTCTCCATGGGTTCTAGGTCTTGGTCTGGGCGAGATAGCAAGAGAGGCACTCACAATCATCCAACAAATCATAACATCTCCTTCTTAGATTCCAAAAAAATATCAACTTCTATTTCTTCACAATGTCATTCCATAACTGAACTCAACATCGTAATAAAAGTGTATTCCACATGCTTCATTCCAATATCAAAAATCTCAACTACTCTGTTCAACCTTTCCTCGAGTCTGAACCTTCTCTTGGAAAAATGCCCTACTTCCTTGCAGTGTAAACTAATGAAATAAGACCAATCTAAGGACTTCATGGTGGCTGTCCTGGTTCACTAGGTTCTTCGCTTCCTGGTTGGGCACTTGCTAGCATAATGACATAAATCCTTGCGCCTAAAACATGTGACGTGACTTAGGTCCTTTTTCACCGAAATTGGGTTGTTCCGGGGATACATGCTCTTTCTCTTCTTCGACTTCTTCGTTCCTATCAATTCTTCTATCTTTTGTGGATCAAACTCCACTTCTTCTGTCGGGAAGTCTCCCAGATTCTGATGGCTTTCCTTCGTGCAATACTGTGAAAGATGTCCCTTTTCCCCACATGAGTAGCAAGCACGTGTGTAATATCTGTCTAGTCCTTCTCCATCAGGGTCATCAATATCTTCCTCCATTGCGGATTCCTTTGAAATTTCCTTGAGGACTTCTTTCATTTCATCTTTCTTTTGCTGGACAGTTTGTTGTACCATGGGGTACATGTGACACTGAGCAGGGTAGTGGGTAGTCCCTTCACACAAGAAACAAGTAATCTGCCTAGTTGGCATTCTTCAGCTAGGTGACTTCCTTCACAATTAGGGAATTCATCCTTGTGCTCCTCCTGGGTGTGTCCTATTTCTCCACAAATCCTGCAGGCACAAGGCTTCTTCTTCGGGTTGTCACGACTCTCTCGGATGAGACGGGATCTTAACAGAGTCTTCTTGAATTCCTCCCAACTTTCTGCTCCATTACATCCTTGGATGGCTTGTTGCATCTTCCACCATGTTGCAGCACTTCTTGTAAAGTACTAAAGAGCGTATTGAACCTCATACTTTCTTGCAACCAAATTTTTCCTGAAATGATCCTCCATGTTTTGTATCCATAGCTCTGCCTCCGGCTGGGTCATTGGTCTAGATACTTCAGGTCTATCTTCATTCATCCTCTATTGGGTCCAAGGGTTGTTGGGATGAGATTTGGGAGACAGAGAGGGATACACTCAATACAAACAATAGTTTTGGAAAGATGGGTTTTGTTTGTGGCCGTTGAAAAACATCAAACAAATAACGGCTCACAATCGTCGCATCTAACATAAGCACACAACGGGGGTTTGGTCTTCTAAAGGTCAACATCTCCTCAAAGTCGTCAACTCATCAAATCTTCGGAGTATCCATTGTTGTAGCTTCAACACTTCCAATGCATGGTAAATTCCTCTTTACTCTGAAGTGGCCAAAAATGGGTGAGGGGTAGTCTACCTATTTGAGGAGAATTTGTTAAAGCTCAGAAAAGAAGAGAGGTATAGAATCTTTTTGAACATAAAGTTTTAGAGAGGTCCTTTCCTATGGGCTGGCCAGTTTCTAGGGTCACGTTCCACAGTCAACATGTGCTCTGATACCATCTTGTAGCGACCCGACCCAAATGGATCAAGTCTCTGTGCTTAAGTGTCATCCCTGGATCGGTATGCTGACACACACAGTACTCCAGGATTTATAACAGAGGTAAATCACATGTATAAAGTAACGTAAATACTATTACCTCAATCAATCATAGCGGAAGCAACAAAGGTTGTGGAGTTCCATCAACACCAATGGCAAAGTTGAGTGTAGACAGCGCAACCCTAACGTAACACTTACTCAACAAATAATTCCTGCAACATGAGACGTTGCAGCCATGTAGGTCAGTACATTGAATGTACTATCACATTCATATTGTAGAAGTAATGATGAACAATGCCTACAACTACATGCATATTTGGCTGGTGGAGGCTGTAAGGCTATTTTTGCATAAAGCTGGTTTTCCCCTACCACAAAGGAATGCATTCATTTAACTACTTTGTTAAATTTAAATCATGAACAATTGAGAATGGTTCCTCCATCTCAATCCCAAACCAAAGTCATTATTAACCCACCAAATTAATTAAATAGAGTGTTGAGAACAAAAAATAATCCACTTCTAGATACTCAAAGATGTCCATAACCGGGGACACGGCTACTCATGAATGGTTTGTACATTCTGCATAGGTTTGTGCACTTTTCCCCACAAGACTCGATCGCCTCCGTTGGATTTCTCGCACTGCATGATGTTTGAGAAACGTATGACCGAGACACAGTCCTTCAGAAGCATTCACTCTTTACCTTGGGTGGACCGGTACACCTACATTCCCCTTAAATCTGCTATTCCACCACTGAAAGAGCTCACACAGCTTACTCATACTATGTCAGAGCCCATAATGGCTTGTGGCTGCACATGGAAGTTTCTAGGCATGAAAAGATTATATGATCCCTTTGAGCCTGGGTGGCATTCCAATAGGGTGATCACACGGTTCCTCCGGGATCCCCTAGGAAGGCACTGGTTTCCCCAGGTGCCCGGCAAACCACTGAGTGCTCCAGGGTGCCACAACCAATCCACCCATATGTGTATTAAAGTAGCCACCTTAAGTTGAACCATTAATTAACAATCTCACATCTGTCATGGATACTCGCAAACCCAAACCACATCTACGAGCATAGCATGGCAACCTAAGCATAACGTAGAAGTAACTCCCAAGGGTTTGAAAATATTGCAGGTAATAGGTTCTACCTCAATCTACTTCCCAGACCCACAAGTTAAGAGATCCTACTCATGCAAGTGTTCAGGGATATAACTAATGCAATGAAAAATGGGTATTGGAAAGAATGATCAAAGTGTGAACTTGCCTTGTACTGACATTGTAGAAGATTCGCACTCAGAACTCGTGATATATCTACTCGTCACACTCCGATCAATCTACCGTAAGCAAACAATAGTAACCACACATAAGCAATCACTCAAAAGATCGGAAAGAATGAATAAAACACTTCAGAAAACTTAGGAAACGAACGAATGACTCTTGAAACATAAACCAATTTCTAACAGTACCAAAATTATGTGAATTTGGACTTATCAGAAAGGTTATGTCAAGAGCTTCGATTTGCAAAAAGAATCAACTCAAACGGAGTTATAAAACTCAAGTTATGACCAAAACAAGTTTGAATCTAAAACTAGTTGAATTCAAATTTTTTAAAACTTTCAAAAACATGTTTAAGTTGTTTTACTGGAAAGAGGGGATCGTAACGAAGACGTGGGCGTTGGTTTCGTTGGATGTGGACCAACGAGTAAAAAGTTGTGGCTGAAAGAAGATCAGGGGCTAAACTATAAATAAATATTTATAGATAGGTCCCTGGCCGAAAACTAAAAGAAAAAGGGAAATTCTACCGAACGAACGTTCGCTACTGAACGCTAAAGAACGAAACCGTTCACTAAAACTAACTAAACAGAAAACGCTCACTAGTTAACAAAACCTAAAAAAACAGATCTAAACTAGGGTTTTTTCAAGAACCGGGTCTAGGTGGGTTTGAGACGAACCGGGTCGGGCGTCAGGTGAACGGGACGGATCCGTCAAGCGGCTCCGGCGAGTGGTGGCGCCGCTCCGGCGAGCGAGGCACGGGCGGCGTGGCTAAGGCGATGGTGGCGGCTGTAGGTGGCGGTGGTGCAGAGGCAGCGGCGGCGGCGGAGCAAAGGCAGTGGTGGTGGCGAAGCAACGACAGCGGCGGTGCCGATTGAGTGCGGCGGCGGCGGTGACGGAAGTGCGGCGGCGGCGCGAGCTAGGAGATGAGGAGAGAAACTGGGCGGCGGTGACGGCTTTTATGGAGGGGAGGGGGCTGGCTTTGCGTGGGGGAGGGGCTAGGCGGCGGGGGTGTCCGGGACGGGGACGGCGCCGGTCGTGGCGGCGGCGGACTCCCTGGAGTCCGTCGGGAGGACGAGGGAGGAGACTCGGGTGGGCTGCGCCGCGGCCTGGCTTCGGCTGGGCTAGCCCAGTTAGGTGAGAGAGATATTTTTTTAACACGCCAACATAAAAACAGAATAAAACAAATAATATATGATATACTATAGGCATATTATATATCCAAATTTTCAGAAAAAGATTTCCTACCAAGTGAACATTTTTCTACAGTAAAATAAAATGCTCGCAAATTCCAATAAATCAAATAGTGCTACTGTTGCAATAAAATCAAGTAAAAATCATTTTTAAAAATACCAAAATGACTTCACATTTATTTCTCTCCAATTTTCTGCTGTAGGCAATCATGTTACCCTATTTTCCATATATTTTATTTTTGGAGAAAAATAATTTGAATAAAAACCAAATAACTCAATATTTGAAAATAATTTCAAAATACTTCAAAGGAACTTCCAACTCATATTTCCTATAATTTTAAGAAGTCATTTTATCTTCTCTCGGGAAAATCATTGAGTTGCATAAAGTTTCTGAATTGGGAAAAATTTCGAGGATGAAATTCAAAATCCTTTCAAAAACCCTTTTTCATTTAATAAATGGAAGAAGCCATATTATCCTCACTCCAGGGTTTTGTGTTGGAAAGAATTTGAATTCCTGAAGTTCAAAATGCAAAGTGAAAGTTTTGGGAAAGTTATTTTATTCCCTCACATTTAATTTTCAAAGTTTCGAATTTCACTCAATTTCACACAGCACATCGAACAAGCAATCAAAACTATCTATTTATTATAACATTCCATAATTTAGAATTTTGGGATGTTCCAAGCAATCAACGCATGCTCCTAGGGGGGAAGTTGGTAGGAGTTAACCATCGCGCGCCCCCGACCTCCGCACAAAGGATGACACTCTACAAATACCTCATGCTCTAACTTCGTCACATATCAGTTCACCATACGTGCATGCTACGGGAATCACAAACTTTAACACAAGTACTTCTCAATTTCATAATAACTCCACTAGCATGACTCTAATATCACTATCCTCATATCTCAAAACAATTATCAAGCATCCAACTTCTCATCATATTCAATGCACTTAGTATGAAAGTTTTTACTACATTCATCTTGGATGCCTATCATGTGAAGGCTAGTTTTATAGCCAAAGCACATTACCATGATGTTCTAATAGACACTCAAAAGGATATAAGTGAGGCATGAGAGTTCATCTATTTCTTCAAAATAAAACCACCTCCGTGCTCTGAAAGATATAAGTGAAGCACCAGAGCAAATGGCAAAATACTCCAAAAGATACAAGTGAAGAACAACGAGTAGTTGTATAATTATGTAACTATGTGAAGACTCTCTAATATTTAAGACTTTCATATCTTGGGATATTATTAAAACAGCAAGCAAAACAAAATAAAACAAAAATGACGCTCCAAGAAAAACACATATCATGAGGTGAATAAAAATATAGCATCGAGTAAAGTTACCGATGAACGAAGAAGAAAGACGGGATGCCTTCCTGGGGCATCCCCAAGCTTAGGCTCTTGGTTGTCCTTGAATATTACCTTGGGGTGCCTTGGTCATCCCCAAGCTTTGGCTCTTGACACTCCTTATTCCATAGTCCTCGAATCTTTACCGAAAACTTGAAAACTTCACAACACAAAACTCAACAGAAGACTCTTGAGCTCCGTTAGTATAAGAAAATAAAGCCACCACTTAGGTACTGTTGTGAACTCATTCTAAATTCATATTGGTGTAATATCTACTGTATTCCAACTTCTCTATGGTCCATACTGTCTGATACTACTCATAGATTCATCAAAATAAGCAATCAACACATAGAAAACAGAATCTGTCAAAAACAGAACAGTTTGTAGCAATCTGTAACTTTCGAATACTTCTGTAACTCCAAAAATTCTGAAATAAATTGGTAAACGTGAGGAATTTGTCTATTAATCATCTGCAAAAAGAATAAACTAAATAGCACTCTCCAGTGAAATCTGGTGACTATTCTCGTGAGCACTAACGTTTCTGTTTTTTACAGCAAGATCATATAAACTTCACACAGGTCTTCCCAAAGGTTCTACTTGGCACAAACACTAATTAAAACACAAAACCACATCTAAACAGAAGCTAGATGCAATATTTATTCCTAAACAGAAGCAAAAACAAAGAAAATAAAATTGGGTTGCCTCCCAACAAGCTTTATCGTTTAACGCCCCTAGCTAGGCATAATGAATTCAATGGTGCTCGCATAAAAGATAAGAATTGTAACATAAAGAGAGCATCATGAAGAATATGACTAGCACATTTAAGTATAACCCACTTCCTATGCATAGGGATGTTGTGAGCAAACAACTTATGGGAACAATAATCAACTAGCATAGGAAAGCAAAACAAGCATAGCTTCAAAATTTTAAGTACATAGAGAGGAAACTTGATACTATTGCGATTCCTACAAGCATATATTCCTCCCTCATAATAATTTTCAGTAGCATAATGAATGAATTCAAAAATATAACTATCACATAAAGCATTCTTTTCATGATCCCCAAGCATATAATTTTTTTTACTCTCCACATACGCAAAATTCTTCTCATTCGGAATAGTGGGAGTATCATAAGAGACTTGAATACTATAGATTGTTTCCACATTAAAAGAGTAATGTTCAGAAAAGGGGTAATCATAATCATGACAAGTTTGATAAATATAATCATCACTAGTTTTTTATAGCATAAGTGTCATCACAATAATCATCATAAATAGGAGGCATGCTTTCATCATAATAGATTTGCATATCAAGACTTGGCAGGCTAAAAATATCATCTTCATCAAGCGTAGCATCCCCAAGCTTGGGCCTTTGCATATCATAAGCATAATCACTCTCATCATTAATAGTATGGATAGCAACGATAGTGTAGCAATTATCATTATCACAATGAGTAATAGAAGCAACATCATTTCGAAGGGATACCTTTTTATCTTTGCTTCTTCGTCTTTTCTTTTTTCTTCTTCACATTATGTGCGGGTTTAATCTTCTTTTCGGAGCTCTTTATTAATGAGATTGGTTATATAGAAGGCTCCTCCTCGTTGCCTGATTCATCATAAGAGATAATAGGAGGATATTGGGAGATCCCTTCCCTTTCATTAGTATTCTCTCCATCTCCTATGTGTTTTCTTGTCTTAAGGTAATTGGCAATATAAGGATTGTCAATGCAATTCACCGCACAATACATATATATTTCCTCTAGATCAAAATCAAGAAGTTTATCAAGGGCAAATCCTGGAAGATGCTTAGTTCTACATTTGATTACTTCATAACCCAAAAGCAAGCTAAGTTCATTATGATGTGCAAGAAAAATCAATTCGTCACAATTTTTGGACACGATTCGATCATGAAACAATTTGCATTGGAGAATGAAATGATCATGTTCATTGCAAAGTTCACAAGTACGGCTAAGAAATTTTAAATTTTCAGCACAATCATCTAGACTTTCAAGCAACCATTTAGTTTCTAAATATGTATGCCTCTTGCAAAATCTATCTTCCCTATTTGGTATGTACTTGCCAACTCTATGCACTCCACAAAAATCGACATGGTTATATGAGATATTTTCATCATGACTAGTGCAATCATCATTAGTACTATGGATATTCGAAGAATTCACACTAACAATATTGTAATCATGCTCATCATTCAAGTTTTTAGTGCCAGGCATTCTATGTAATTCTTCTTCTAGTACTTGAGCACAATTTTCCTTCCCATCATTTTCACGAAAGATATTAAAAAGATGGAGCATATGAGGTAACCTTAATTCCATTTTTTTGTAGTTTTCTTTTATAAACAAAACTAGTGATAAAACAAGAAACTTCAATATTCAATTGCAAGATCTAAAGATATACCTTCAAGCACTAACCTCCCCGGCAACGGCGCCAGGAAAGAGCTTGATGTCTACTACACAACCTTATTCTTGTAGACGTTGTTGGGCCTCCAAGTGCAGAGGTTTGTAGGACAGTAGCAAATTTCCCTCAAGTGGATGACCTAAGGTTTATCAATCCGTGGGAGGCCTAGAATGAAGATGGTCTCTCTCAAACAACCCTGCAACCAAATAACAAAGAGTCTCTTGTGTCCCCAACACACCCAATACAATGGTAAATTGTATAGGTGCACTAGTTCGATGAAGAGATGGTGATACAAGTGCCATATGGATGGTAGATATAGGTTTTTGTAATAAGAAAATATAAAAATAGCAAGGTAACTAATGTCAAAAGTGAGCATAAATGGTGTTGCAATGATAGGAAATAAGGCCTAGGGTTCATACTTTCACTAGTGGAAGTTCTCTCAACAATAATAACATAACTGGATCATATAACTATCCCTCAACATGCAGCAAAGAGTCACTCCAAAGTCACTAATAGCGAAGAACAAACAAAGAGATTATGGTAGGGTACGAAACCACCTCAAAGTTATTCTTTCTGATCGTTCTATTCAAGAGTCTGTAGTAGAATAACACAAAGATATTCTTTCCGTTCGATCTATCATAGAGTTCGTACTAGATTAACACCTTAAGACACAAATCAACCAAAACCCTAATGTCACCTAGATACTCCATTGTCACCTCAAGTATCCGTGGGCATGATTATACGATATGCATCACACAATATCAGATTCATCTATTCAACCAACACAAAGTACTTCAAAGACTGACCCAAAGTTTCTACCGGAGAGTCAAGACGAAAACGTGTGCTAACCCCTATGCATAGATTCCCAAGGTCACGGAACCCGCAAGTTGATCACCAAAACATACATCAAGCGAATCAATAGAATACCCCATTGTCACCACAGGTATCCCACGCAAGACATACATCAAGTGTTCTCAAATCCTTAAAGACTCAATCCGATAAGATAACTTAAAGGGAAAACTCAATCCATTACAAGATAGTAGAGGGGGAGAAGCATCATAAGATCCAACTATAATAGCAAAGCTCGCGATACATCAAGATCATGACATCTCAAGAACACGAGAAAGAGAGAGAGAGAGAGAGAGAGAGAGAGAGAGATCAGACACATAGCTACTGGTACATACCCTCAGCCCCGAGGGTGGACTACTCCCTCCTCGTCATGGAGAGCGCCGGGATGATGAAGATGGCCATCGGTGAGGGTCCCCCCCTCCGGAAGGGTGCCGGAACAGGGTCTATATTGGTTTTCGGTGGCAACAGAGGCTTTCGGCGGTGGAACTCCCGTTCTAGGTTATCTTCCAGAGGTTTCAGTATATATAGGAGGTGTTGGAGTCGGGGCAAGTAAAGGGGGTCTCCGGGCTGTCCACGAGGCAGGGGCGCGCCCCCCACCCTCGTGGGCAGCCCGTGGATCTTCTCGTCTCCCTCCGGCACTTCCTAGGCTTCTTTAGGTCCAAAAATGTCCTCCGTCGAGTTTAAGGTCAATTGGGCTCCGTTTGATATTCCTTTTCTGCAATACCCTAAAATAGGAGAAAAACAGAAACTCGCACTGGGCTCTAGGTTAATAGGTTAGTCCAAAAAATCATATAAAAGTGTATAATAAAGCCCATAAAACATCCTAGAAGGATAATATAAAAGCATGCAACACTCAAAAATTATAGATACGTTGGAGGCGTATCAATGCTCCATCTTCGTCACACAAAATATCCCAATCATGCACAACCCCAGTTTCAGCCAAGCACTTTTTTCATACTTAAATATTTTCAAACTCTTTCAACTTTCACGCAATACATGAGCATGAGCCATGGACATAGCACTATGTGGAATGGAGTGATGGTTGTCGAGAAGACAAAAAAGAGGAAGATGGTCTCACATCAACTAGGCGTATCAATGGGCTATGGAGATGCCCATCAATAGATATCAATGTGAGTGAGTAGGGATTGCCATGCAATGGATGCACTAGAGCTATAAATATATGAAAGCTCAACAAAAGAAACTAAGTGGGTGTGTGATGGCTTCTCGCCCCTCGTTGGTTACCCCAAGTGGAAGGTTGAGATGTAGTGTAGCGGCAAATTTCCCTTGGCAAAGATACCAAGGATCGAATCTCGTGAGACTCCGAGGGTCGACAAGTAGGTGTCAACGGCGCCAGAAACTTAGCAGTTGACAGGACCTGCACACAGATACAGATAACTTCGCTCCCAACGAGTACAGAGAGGTTGTCAATCCCTCCGGCCTTGTTGTTTACAAAGGATCAAACACAAGAGATAATAATGATAGCTATGACTGCAACTAGGAAATAAAAACATGAAGTAAATAGAAGGTGTGATCAGCGGTGGTAATATGGACCGGGGTCCCATGATGTTCACTAGTGATGCCTCTCTCCCAAAAGACGATAAAACAGGAAAGCAGAGTAAACAAATTACAGCTGGGCAATTGACAGGATTATGTGCGCGAACCAATGCTTACTATGCTGCAAAGAAAGGTAGAGGCTCAAAAGCATGGGCGGTACGCCAAGGCAAGTAGACCGAAATCCATCTGCATCTACTACTAATCATCGACCTTGAGATATCTATCCAGAACATCTCGCTGGTATTAAGTTGCGAATCCCACCCAAAGTGTAAACTCAAAGCAACAGACAACTGCATTAAAAGAACTTTGCGTAAAGTAAACAATACTTGCACCCGCAAGTACAAGCACCGTTGTTTTCTCCCTTGTGGCAACAGCACATCCCCTAGACTCATGTTTCTGTCACTCAAGCTAGTCATCAGGGGGCATGAACCCACAATCAAGCATAACGCTCCCTCTTGGAGTTACTACCTACTACTTGGCCAAAGCAATAAACAGCAACGGAGAACATGCAAGAATTACTCAAGAACAAAGATATGAAAGAGGTGAATCAAATATATTACTCAAACACAATCTGAACATAGTCTCCTAATCCATCAGATCCCAGCAAACTCAGCAAAGCAACAGCAGGAAAGATTACATATGTGCCTCGATCATATAGGGCAGCTCACGAGGTCTAAACCAGGAAGAGCAAAGAGGGGAGGAGAACATCACATAGCTACTGATCATGGACCCATGGTCCAAGGTGGACTACTCACGACTCATCCGGGAAGCGTCCATGGTGGTGGAGAAGCTCCCGGTGGTGGTTCTCCCCTCCGGCAGGGCGCCGGGAAGAGTTCTCCTGATGCTCCTGATCTTGGAAGCGCTGCAGCGGCGGAACAGAGGCGAGACCGCGAAAAAGGGTTCTATCCTCGAGGGTTTCGGGACGAGAGGAATATATATGCGAAGGGGGGCAGCCAGAGGCGGAGCAGGGGCCCCAGGCGCCCCCCTGGCGCGGCCAGGGGTGGGGCCACGCCAGGTGGCCGCCTGGGCCTCCCCTGGCTCCCCTCTGGCCCCGCTTTGGTTCTTCGTGAAGCTTCCTGTACGCTGATTTTTCCTATATTTTTCCCGGAATTTTTGGAGCACTTTTAATATGGGGGAAACCTGAAATAGAAAAACAGCAGAAAACAGGAACTGGCACTGTGGTGCACCGAGTTAATAGGTTAGTCCAAATATGATCAAAAGTGTATGGAAGTGCATCAATATCATAGCAATATCACACAAAAGAAGCATGGAGCAAGCAGAAATTATAGATACGTTTTGGACGTATCAACATCCCCAAGCTTAATTCCTGCTCGTCCTCGAGTAGGTAAATGATAACAAGCATAATTTCTGTGGTGACATGCTACCAACCATATAAGAACTTTTTAAGTAAAGCAATCAAGGCATGTAATTCAATTCAAGTCATAACAAGCAAGAGTCTATATTAGCATTATAACAAGCAACATAAGAACATAAAGGTGCAAGAGCTCTCGCTGTTCGTGACTCGAATGTCTCCAAATGGTGTTTGCGTGCAAGAAAGGGGATAGGGATATACGAGAGAGTAAAACATAGTTTTTGTATTGTTGAGAACTTAATCTACTAAAGTTTCACACTTGGTCTTCTTTGGAATCTTATCTTGACTCATCCCTAGACCACCAGCCAGGTACAAGTCAAAATGATCCACTCCCTTTCGATAATTTGAGCACTCATGCAATGGATGAGCGTAAGCAAGAAGGTTGACACTTAGGATGGCAAAGAGAGAAAAATGATGGAGGAGGAAGACAAAAAAGGTGTGAAAGGCTCACATCAATGAGGACAATCATAGGCGAGAGAAAGCCAAATGATAGATATGATGTGAGGAGTAGGGATTGCCATGCAACGGATGCACATATGAGCTAAGGTAAGCTCTCCAATGGAACTAGTGGGGGTGCATCCAACTTGCTTGCTCAAGAAGACCTAGAGCTCTTTTGGGGAGGCTCATCATTGGAATATACAAGCCAAGTTCTATAGTGTGAAGGTCCCCACATAGCTATATGCATGAATGATAATCTCTATGGAGTACAAGGTATAAGATGGAGTACGAGTGTGGATCTCTCAAAAGGAATAGTAGTGTGCCCCCTTCTCTCTTTTTATTTCTTTTTCTCTTTTTTCTATATTTTTTTAATTTTTTTGTGGCCTCAATGGCTCTTTCTATTTAACTCTCATTTGTCCTCTTTGGGATCTTTTCCTCACTTTAGGGGCAACACTCAATATATTACAAGAAGTATAGAAGATCTTTCACACTTTACAAAAGTACTCAACATAAAGAAAATGAAACTATCATGATGTATGCAAATGTATGCCTCTGCCAGTGTAGCAGGATATGCAATGATACTAGCGCGTCATGTAGCAATGATTAGGGCAAGGCCCAACTAGCATGCGGCTCATCGATCAAGCAAAAAGCATGTATGACATGAAGATCAAGTCATGAGAAGATGGATGTTGCATGGCAATGTATCTCGGAAAGGCTATGGAAATGCCTTGATAGGTAGGTATGGTGGCTGTTTTGAGGAAGGATATAATGAGGCTTATGATGACAGAGCGTATCGTGCCAAGGATTTGGATGCACCGGCGAAGTATGCGCCAACTCTCGAGGTGAGAAAGGGCAATGCACGGTACCGAAGAGGCTAGAAAAATATGGCTAGTTGGAAGTGTCAACTTTCGAATACTCACATTAGTCCGAAGAACTCATGCACTTATTATCGGTAACTCTCAATCTAATTAGGAGGTTCACAAAGAGACAAGTACCCCGAGGAGGAGTGTATGGGGGTTTGGTTATCCTTGCGCATCCTCGACTCATGGTACGTGAGTGTACTCTAATATTCGATCCCTCCAAAGATTAGTGATCCATCTAGTAGCTAAAGTTCTCAACTATTTGTAGGTTTTCGAAAATAAACACGGATTGCCCAAAATACGACATCTATCACTAATAGGCTAAAGCTCTTGACACCAAAAGTTCAGACATTACTCATGGCAATACCTCAAAACTATTGCAAGTTACTACTAAAATTAAATAGCAACCTCAATTACCTACTTTAAGTTAAGACACACAACTCAGTGCAACAGGCAAACTCTCTTAACAAGATAAACATGAAAACTCAAGAGAGTTCAGCAACCAACTAAACAAAAGCTCTTTAAAAAGAAAAGCATGAAAACTAAGAGCTAAACATGACAGCAACTATGGAAAGACAAAGAACACACACAACAAAGATAAGCATGAAAATCCTATGTTGTGTTCTAGGTTGAAGTGGAGCGTGTTTCTCTCCCACACAAAGAAAGCTGGGTTCTAACTTGTTATGAACAGCAAGCAAAGCTAAAGAAAACTAAAAAAAGAAACTAAGAGCAAGACGCTCCAAGCATAGCACATAACGCATGAAGTGATAAATATAGTGGAACGAAAGACGAACTGATAATTGTTGATGAAGAAGGGGATGCATGGGGGCATCCCCAAGCTTAGACGCTTGAGTCTTCTTGAATATTTCTTGAGGGTGCACAGGGGCATCCCCAAGCTTGAGTGTTTGACCCTCCTGAATCTTCTTTTATCATCTTCCCTCGCACACTTGAAAACTCCCTTCATACATAACTCATCATAATCTGATTAACGAGGTTAGTACCCACAATAAAATAATTTTTCCCTACTGGAAATAAGGATAATCTTGAAGAACTACTGTTTCTCAAGATTGCCAAAAGGTTTTTGCAAAGAAAAAGCAAGCTCAAGGTTTGCAAAACAAAGAAAAGGCAAAACAGGACAGAATCTGTGAAAAACAGACCAGCAGGTAGTAAATAATTTTTTCGGGGCACTTCTGCAACTCAAATCAAAAAACTCAGAACAGACGCTCGAAAGCGAATTGTATAGAGCACGCTGTCAAAAAAATTCAGATCAAAAAGATGATCTGGTGATTTTATTCGAATTTTTCTGTCCAAGGACAGAATCTGTTTTCTGGACAGCACGTCACAACTTTTGAACTTTCTTGTAATCGGAGGCTAAACTTGGCACAAAGCTGAAAAGAAAAGATACAATGATGATGCTACTGTAGTAACAAACATCAAGACACAACAAAAGCAAAATAAAACCTAATTCGTTGTGGGCTGCCTCCCAAAAGCGCTTTCTTTATGCCTTTAAGCTAGGCATGATGCAAAAAGAGAAGATCAAGTTTTATCAAGAGTAAGAGAATAGCTAGCCCGTATAACGTACTCAAAAGGCAACTTAATCTTCTTTCTAGGGAAGTGTTCCATCCCTTTCTTGAGATGGAATTGGAATTTTATATTCCCCTCTTTCATGTCAATGATAGCACCAACGGTGCGAAGAAAAGGACGTCCCAAAATAATTGGACATGAAGGTTCACATTCAATATCCATAATAGTAAAATCAACGGGAACATAATTGTCATTGACAATGATAAGAACATCGTCGATCTTCCCCAAAGGTTTCTTTACGGAAGAATCAACAAGACGAACGCCAAAAGAACAAGGATCAAAAGGTTTCAATTCAAGCATATCATACATTCTTTTGGGCATAACGGAGGTACTAGCTCCAACATCACATAAAGCATAGCAAGAGAAGTTATTCAACTTAATTTTAATCATAGGATCCCAACTATCTTCTAGCTTTCTAGGTATGGAGGCTTCTACCCTAAGCTTCTCCTCCCTAGCTTTGATGAGAGCATTAGTGATATTCTCCGTGAAGGCAAGATTAAGTGTGCTAGTGTGGGGATCTCTAGACATCTTGTGAAGAAAACCAATAACTTTAGAAAGGGTGCAATTATCAAAATCAAGGTCACTACTATCAAGTAAAGTGGTAGTGGTGTCCTTTAGGCTCACTTTGTTTGGTAGCTTCTATGGTCATAGGAGTTTCTTCTTCTACGGTTGAGGTCATAGCATCATCATTAATAGGTCCAATGGGACTAGGAGTGCATTGGGTGCTAAGAGTTTGGATATCCTCAACAACTTGGATAGTAGCAACGGTGTGGTGGGTAGGAAGGCTCTTAATTCTATCTTCTTCCTCCTTTTCTCTAGCCCATCTCTCTTTACGTTTAGCCATCATCCTAATGTTTTCATTAATTTGCACTTGAATAGCATTCATAGGAGTGGTCTTCCTCTCCTCAAGAGGAGAAGTTCTAATTTTAAGCAACTCTACCTCATGGGCTAAATTGTCTACCTTCGAAGAGAGATTATCTAGTTTGTCTAGTTTTTCTTCTACACTCTTATTGAAGGCCTTTTGGGTAGTGATGAAGTCTTTAAGCATAATCTCTAGTTCAGAAGTGGAGTTCTTGGTGCTAGGATAAGTATTGTTGTTTCCATAGGAATTAGAGGGGAACGGTCTAGGGTTGCTACCAAAATTACTCCAATAAGCATTGTTATTGAAATTGTTTCTAGAGATAAAGTTCACATCTACTTGATCTTGAGCAATCAAAGAATTTAAAGGAACATCATGAGGATCAATAGAAGATTCCTTGGAAAGTAGAGACATGATCAAGTCAACTTTTTCATTTAGGGAGGAAATCTCCTCGACAGAGTTTACCTTCCTACCTGTTGGAGCGCGTTCGGTGTGCCATTGGGAATAATTGGTCATCATCTCGTCGAGAAGCTTCGTGGCAGCACCAAGTGTAGTTGACATAAAGGTTCCTCCCATGGCCGAATCTAACAAGTTCCGCGAGGTAAAGTTCAAGCCTGCATAAAAAGTTTGGATAACCATCCATGTAGTCAAACCATGAGTAGGGCAGTTCTTGACAAGAGATTTCATGCGTTCCCAAGCTTGGGCAACGTGTTCATTATCCAATTGTTTAAAATTCATTATGTTACTCCTTAATTGGATAATTTTAGCAGGGGGGTAGTACTTCCCAATAAAGGCATCCTTGCACTTGTCCCAAGAATCTATACTATTCCTAGGCAAGGATGGAAACCAGATTTTAGCTCCTCCTCTCAAGGAGAAAGGAAAAAGCTTAAGCTTAACAATATCACCATCTACTTCTTTGTACTTTTGCATATCACAGAGCTCAACAAAATTATTTAAGTGCAATGCAGCATCATCTCCAGCACCGGAGAATTGATCTTTCATAACTAGGTTTAGTAAAGCAGGTTTAATCTCAGAAAAAGGTGCTGAAGTGGCAGGTGTAGCAATAGGCGTGCAGATAAAGTCATTGTTGTTATGACTAGTGAAGTCACACAACTTGGTGTTCTCGGTGGAACCCATAGCAGCAGCAAGCAAGATAACTATTTTTGTGATTTTTGATAAAGGACACTAAAGCAAAAACTGAAAGGTAAACTAACAAGACTAAAAAGCAAAGATAAAAGATAGCATGCAACTCCCCTATCTTGAAGAGTGGAGTCCCCGGCAACGGCGCAAGAAGCTTGCTTGATGGCTTCTCGCCCCTCGTTGGTTACCCCAAGTGGAAGGTTGAGATGTAGTGTAGCGGCAAATTTCCCTTGGCAAAGATACCAAGGATCGAATCCCGTGAGACTCCGAGGGTCGACAAGTAGGTGTCAACGGCGCCAGAAACTTAGCGGTTGACAGGACCTGCACACAGATACAGATAACTTCGCTCCCAACGAGTACAGAGAGGTTGTCAATCCCTCCGGCCTTGTTGTTTACAAAGGATCAAACACAAGAGATAATAATGATAGCTATGATTGCAACTAGGAAATAAAAACAGGAAGTAAATAGAAGGTGTGATCAGCGGTGGTAATATGCACCGGGGTCCCATGATGTTCACTAGTGATGTCTCTCTCCCAAAAGACGATAAAACAGCAAAGCGAGGTAAACAAATTACAGCTGGGCAATTGATAGGATTATGTGCGCAAACCAATGCTAACTATGCTGCAAAGAAAGGTAGAGGCTCAAAAGCATGGGCGCTACGCCAAGGCAAGTAGACCGAAATCCATCTGCATCTACTACTAATCATCCACCTTGAGATATCTATCCAGAACATCTCGCTGGTATTAAGTTGCGAATCCCACCCAAAGTTTAAACTCAAAGCAACAGACAACTGCATTAAAAGAACTTTGCGTAAAGTAAACAATCCTTGCACCCGCAAGTACAAGCACCGTTATTTTCTCCCTTGTGGCAACAGCACATCCCCTAGACTCATGTTTTTGTCACTCAAGCTAGTCATCAGGGGGCATGAACCCACAATCAAGCATAATGCACCCTCTTGGAGTTACTACCTACTACTTGGCCAAAGCAATAAACAGCAACGGAGAACATGCAAGAATTACTCAAGAACAAAGATATAAAAGAGGTGAATCAAATATATTACTCAAACACAATCTCAACATAGTCTCATAATCCATCAGATCCCAGCAAACTCAGCAAAGCAACAGCAGGAAAGATTACATATGTGCCTCGATCATGTAGGGCAGCTCACGAGGTCTAAACCATGAAGAGCAAAGAGGGGAGGAGAACATCACATAGCTACTGATCATGGACCCATGGTCCAAGGTGGACTACTCACGACTCATCCGGGAAGCGTCCATGGTGGTGGAGAAGCTCCCGGTGGTGGTTCTCCCCTCCGGCAGGGTGCCGGGAAGAGTTCTCCTGATGCTCCCGATCTTGGAAGCACTGCGGCGGCGGAACAGAGGCGAGATCGCGAAAAAGGGTTCTGTCCTCGAGGGTTTCGGGACGAGAGGAATATATATGCGAAGGGGGACAGCCAGAGGCGGAGCAGGGGCCCCAGGCGCCCCCCCTGGCGCGGCCAGGGGTGGGGCCGCGCCAGGTGGCCGCCTGGGCCTCCCCTGGCTCCCCTCTGGCCCCGCTTTGGTTCTTCGCGAAGCTTCCTGTACGCTGATTTTTCCTATATTTTTTCCGGAATTTTGGGAGCACTTTTAATATGGGGGAAACCTGAAATAGAAAAACAGCAGAAAACAGGAACTGGCACTGTGGTGCACTAAGTTAATAGGTTAGTCCAAATATGATCAAAAGTGTATGGAAGTGCATCAATATCATAGCAATATCACACAAAAGAAGCATGGAGCAAGCAGAAATTATAGATACGTTTTGGACGTATCAGTGTGCATCCAACTTGCTTGCTCATGAAGACTTAGGGCATTTGAGGAAGCCCATCATTGGAATATACAAGCCAAGTTCTATAATGAAAATTCCCACTAGTATATGAAAAGTGACTAAACAAGAGACTCTCTATCATGAAGATCATGGTGCTACTTTTAAGCACAAGTGTGGAAAAAGATAGTAGCATTGTCCCTTTTCTTTTCTTTTCTTTTCTTTTCTTCCTTTTTTTCTTTTTTTTTGGGCCTTTCTTTTTTTTTCTTTGGCCTTTCCTTCTTTTTTTTCTTTTTTTTGGGACAATGCTCTAATAATGATGATCATCACACTTACATTGATTTACAACTCAATATTACAACTCGGTACTAGAAAAAGTATGACTCTATATGAATGCCTCCAGCGGTGTACCGGGATGTGCAATGAATCAAGAGTGACATGTATGAAAAATTATGCATGGTGGCCTTGCCACAAATATGATGTCAACTACATGATCATGCATGGCAATATGACAATGATGAGGTCTGTCATAGCAAACGGAACGGTGGAAAGTTGCATGGCAATATATCTCGGAATGGCTATGGAAATGCCATGATAGGTAGGTATGGTGGCTGTTTTGAGGAAGGTATATGGTAGGTGTATGGTACCGGCGAAAGTTGCGCGGTACAAGAGAGGCTAGCAATGGTGGAAGGGTGAGAGTGCATATAATCAATGGACTCAACATTAGTCATAAAGAACTCACATACTTATTGAAAAAATCTACAAGTCATCAAAACAAAGTACTACATGCATGCTCCTATGGGAAGGGTTGGTAGGAGTTACCATCACGCGATCCCGACCTCCACACAAAGGATGACACTCAATGAAATACCTCATGCTTCAAATTTGTCACACCACGGTTACCATACGTGCATGCTACGGGACTTGCAAACCTCAACACAAGTATTTCTCAAATTCACAACTACTCTACTAGCATCAATCTAATATCATCATCCTCATATCTCAAAACAATCATCAAGTATCAAACTTCTCATCATATTCAATGCACTTTATGTGAAAGTTTTTACTATACCCATCTTGGATGCCTATAATATTAGGACTAATTTTATAACCAAAGCACATTACCATGCTGTTCTAAAAGACTCTCAAATAGATATAAGTGAAGCATGAGAGATCAACAATTTCTACAAAATAAAACCACCGCCGTGCTCTAAAAGATATAAGTGAAGCACTAGAGCAAAACTATCTAGCTCAAAAGATGTAAGTGAAGCACATAGAGTTTTCTAAAAAATTCTAAATCATATTTATCTCTCTCAAAAGGTGTGTACAGCAAGGATGATTGTGGAAAACTAAAAATCAAAGACTCAAATCATACATGACGCTCCAAGCAAAACACATATCATGTGGTGAGTAAAAAAAATAGTCTCAAGTATAGTTACCGATAGAAGAAGACGAAAGAGGGGATGCCTTCCCGGGACATCCCCAAGCTTAGGCTTTTGGTTGTCCTTGAATTTTACCTTGGGGTGCCTTGGGCATCCCCAAGCTTAGGCTCTTGCCACTCTTTGTTCCATAGTCCATCAAAGTCATACTCAAAACTTGAAAACTTCACAACATAAAACTTAGCCAAAAATCTCGTGAGCTCCGTTAGTATAAGAAAACAAACCACCACTGAAAGGTACTGTAATTAACTCATTCTTTGTTAATATTGGTGTTAAACCTACTGTATTCCAACTTCTCTATGATTCATACTCCCCAATACTACTCATAGATTCATCCAAATAAGCAAACAACACACGAAAAACAGAATCTGTCAAAAAGCAGAACAATCTATAGTAATCTGTTACTTTCGAATACTTCTGTAACTCCAAAAAAATGAAATAAATTGGTAAACGTGAGGAATTTGTCTATTAATTGTCTGCAAAAAGATTCAACTAAATAGCACTCTCCAGTAAAAAATGACAGCCAATATCATGAGCACTAAACTTTCTGTTTTTTACAGCATGATCATATAAACTTGACACAAATCTTCCCAAAGGTTCTACTTGGCACAAACACTAATTAAAACACAAAACCACATCTAAATAGAAGCTAGATGCAATATTTATTCCTAAACAGAAGCAAAAACAAAGAAAATAAAATTGGGTTGCCTCCCAACAAGCGCTATCGTTTAACACCCCTAGCTAGGCACGATACAAGAATAGATCTAGGTATTGCCATAATGATAAGATAGATCGTGAAAACTCATTTCATATTCCCTACGTTCAGCAGCAAGTTTTCTTTGTGGCAAACAAAAGTAATCAAAAGGGCTAAATTTAATAGGATAAAGGTCCCCCATATCAAGCTCAGGAGGTATAGGTTCCTCCTTTGTCCCCTTATATTGCACAACCAATTCATCATTATAAGCAACCTTTTGGCAAAAGGTCATGAGCTTTCGCTCAAGGGAAAAGCCTAACTTATTTTGAATAGCAAAATCATCATTCAATTCGGAAATTCTATCAACCAATACATCGGTAGGAACCTTTTTTCTAAGGTTTTCATTAAAAGCAACATGATCTAGAGATCGCAAATGCATTATGTCCTCTTGATTGAATAAGATAGCTTCTATAGGAGGATGACCAGCATCCACTCCGTAATGAGCAAAGATTTCTTTGGCCTCTTTCATGATAAATCTGAACTCATGAGCCAAAAAGATAGTAGCTGCGCGCTTAACAGAAGAATGCTCAATATTGGAAAATTCCAGAAAGATTCTCTGAATGCAAGGATGCATATGGATAAATTGCCTTTCAATTTCAACTACAAGCATAGATATGGCATCTGCAAGGCTACTAGTTCTATGAAGAATAGATCCACCCATAGAGGGTAAAGCACCGGCACAAGTAAAGAAGTCTTGAAGAACTCCTTTTCCAATAATATTACCACTACCAACCCGGAACTTCTTAGTATGTAAAGTGGTAGTTTCATCTGGAGAATCAACATAGACGTTGCCCTCAACATTACTACCCTTTTCAAGGATATCTTCCCCCATCTCAGACATGAAAGCAAGCGAACGATAAAACACACGGAAGAAGAAAGCCAAATAAAACGGCAAGGGTGAAGTGGGGGAGAGGAAAACGAGAGGCAAATAATGTAATGCGAAGGATAAGGGTTTGTGATAGGTACTTGGTATATGACTTTTGCGTAAGCCTCCCTGGCAACGGCGCCAGAAATTCTTCTTGCTACTTCTCGAGCATGCGTTGTATTCCCTCGAAGAGGAAAGGGTGATGCAGCATAGTAGCGTAAGTATTTCCCTCAGTTTTTTAGAACCAAGGTATCAATCCAGTAGGAGACTACGTGCGAGTCCCTCGCACCTGCACAAACAAATAAGAACTTCGCAACCAACGCGATAAGGGGTTGTCAATCCCTTTACGGCCACTTACGAAATTGAGATCTGATAGATAGGATAGTATAATGTTTTTGGTATTTTTTGTATAAGAATAGAAAATAAATAAAGCAAATAAGTAACGGCAACAGAAATTGAAGTAAATCAATATGATAAAGATAGACCCGGGGGCCATAGGTTTCACTAGTGGCTTCTCTCATGATAGCAGAATTCTACAGTGAGTGAACAAATTACTGTCAAGCAATTGATAGAAAAGCACATAGTTATGAGAATATCTAGGCATGATCATTATATATAGGCATCACGTCCATGACAAGTAGACCGAAATGATTCTGCATCTACTACTATTACTCCACACATCGACCGCTATCCAGCATGCATCTAGAGTATTAAGTTCATAAGAACAGAGTAATGATTTAAGCAAGATGACATGATGTAGAGGAATAAACTCATGCAATATGATATAAACCCCATCTTTTTATCCTCGATGGCAACAATACAATACATGCCTTGTTGCCGCTGCTGTCACTGGGAAAGGACACCGCAAGATTGAACCCAAAGCCAAGCACTTCTCCCATTGCAAGAACTATAGATCTAGTAGGCCAAACCAAACTAATAATTCGAAGAGACTTGCAAGGATATTATAATGATACATAAAGGATTTCAGAAAAGAATCAAATATTGTTCACTGCGAAACTCTGAAATAGGCAAAAAATAGCAATTTGCACTAGGCCTTGGGTTAGTAGGTTAGTACCAAAAATAATATAAAAGTGTATAATAAAGCCAATTAAACATCCAAAACAGAATATATAATAGCATGGAACAATCAAAAATTATAGATACGTTGGAGATGTATCACATTGCGACTTATTTTTCTTCATCAAAGTTGTGGAGTCGAAAGATCTTGTCAACTTTCAATGCCCATGAGAGATAGTCTTCGGGATCAATGCTTCCTGAGAACTTTGGCATTGTGAACTTGAGCTTGCCATAGTGGTTTTCTTCATTGTTTGCTTGCCTATTGGGAGGGCGTTCTTGACGTTGAGGATTGTCAACCTCATGTTGCTCTTGGTGTGGTTGATGCTCATTGTCATGTTGCTCTTGCCGAACTTGTGGTTCTTGTTGAGCTTGTTGCGCTTGTCTAGGTTGAGGAGGAGCTTGGCGCTGCCTTCTCGCTTGAAAGCGTCTTTCTTGAACTTCATCTTGAAGTGCTTCTTCCTCTTGGCGACTATGTCGGTTGCGTGTTGCAACATTGTGATGTGAGTCACGTAGTGCACTTTGCGCTTCAAGAGCTTGTTCTTCTCGCCGTTGTTGTACTTGACGTTGTGGCTCGGCATCTTGCTCTTCTTGGTGTTGGTGCGCTCTCTCTTCTTCTTGTTTGGCGTAGTCGTTGCCGTTCTTGTGCTTGCTCAAGTGTAGCTTGGTTTTGATGTTGTCGGCATTCTTGTTCTTAGAGATGCTCTTGTGAACTCTTGCCGTGAAGTGGGTTTCGATTGTCATGTCGTTCTTGACGCGCGGCTTGGCAAAGAATGTCTGATGTAGGTGTACTTGAGCCAGAAGTGTAGTTGGTATGATGACTTGAGCGGCTCCGTCTTTGAGATGACGTAGATGAAGAGCGTCGATTGATCATCAAAGTCTGTAGCTCATCAAATTGAGTACACATATTGGCGTTGATGGTGTCGAATTGCTCTTTTGTGCGCGCTTTGGAATGTCGTAAGTCGGTGGCGATTTGTTCAATGCGCTCTTGCATAGCTTCATTCTCTTGATGTAGAGCTCGTTGAACACCAAATAGATGTAGTTTGGTGACGTAGTTGTTCGATTCTTGAGGATCATCAAATAGTGGGTTCGTAGATGTACTTGTCATATCCATCATTGCAAGCAAGGATGTGTGAGTTGGAGAAAGGAAGAACTATACCAAATGTACCTTGACCGAAGTTGAAGATGGATCAATGATCACTCAATATGTAACCCGGAAATAGCACAATTGGTACCAATTCTTGTCGATTCTCACACCTACACAAATAAAGCTTTTGGAGGAGCTCGGTGAGGATAGTGGCACAAAATTTATGCAAATTGTGAGTAAGACTCAATGATGTTGAAAATGATTCGCAAATGAGCAAATATCACAAGAAGACCAATAGCTAGATAGGTACATGGAAACACACGCGCAAATAGATAAATGGGGTCGTGCAAACCAAGGGTGAGCGGGAAATGCTCTTGTTGCACAACACTAGAGAGACGCTAGCATGATTGCACAATAGGCAGATACGAGACTTGTGCACGTCCTACTAGGAAAAAGTGCAACGACTTCTATCCCAAGTATGCTATATGTTTGTTGTTTCTATGCGATGGTCCAAGATGATGAAGTATGAGACCATATGATATGTTGTTATGCGATGCCATGGTTCTTGCTAAAAAGCTCTTTGCTTATCTTTCTCTTTTGCTTAAAAGCTTGTTTGGATCTTTGTCTTTGAGCTCTTTTGCTAGGACACTTATGCAAAACTTCTCGAACCAAGATAGCAATTGTGTTCATGCTATGACAACCTTGTGGCACACGAGATGATGTCAAGATATCATATGACTTCTTGTGAAGCACGATGTATGATGTAGTATGCAATGTCTATGACTATCACTAATGTGCACAAGTGTCGTTGCCCTGCAATACACGAATGGCTAGTCTCGATAGGAAAGCTACACAAAATGGTCGTTGAGGGGTTATCACTTCAAATGCAAGGTAGGATATACAAGGTGTCGTCTATGTTACCGTCTTTGTGGAAGTTGAGCCATGGTGTTGTCGAAGTCGTTCCATTCCAAGTTAGCCTAAACACCCAAGGAAACGGTGAAACCACAACTCAAATCACAAAGACAAATGGTCAGAACCGATAGTGGTGTAAGTTAGAAGGGTATGTGTTGGTAGGGTTAGGTATGTCGAGGGTGTAGCGGAAGTAGGGGTAGTGGTGGAGTGGTGGATGTGGTGGCAGAAATGGCTGCCGAGAAGAACTGCAAAAATGCAGTTTCGTCAGGGTTGTCCGGATGATCCGGGAGGTCGGCCGAATGATCCATGCTCCGGTCGTCCGGATGATCTGGGGGGTGGCCGGATGATCCGGGTGGGTCAACTCGCCCGGGATGAGCTCGGGGAAAATCTGAAAAATCGGTGGAAAACGAAATTTTCGCGGATTTTGGGCAGATTTGAGGGTGGAGGAGGTGGGGTAAAGGTAGATCCACTTGCTACATAGCTAATCCACATATCAAAATCAACCAAATTTCATCAAAACACACAAATCACAAAAAAAATGGTATGGCTGTTTTTGTGGGAATTTTCGAAATTGGACGAAAAACAACAAAATCAAGCTAAAAAACAAGGTGTAGGGCTCTAAATTCGTGATCAACCAAGGCTCGTGATACCATATGCTGAGGGGCTAACCCAATTCTAGGCCGATCTTTCACGGTTGGAGGTGAATCCCACGAAGAACACAAGGGGAAATTAAAACACGAGAGGAACAAGAGGAAAACACTCAAATCAACAAGTTTAGGTCACACATATGCTAAATTCGGGAACCCAAAGAGTGATACACGATCCACGATCAATTAGGGACGATACACGATAACGAGTTCATCTCCGAGAGGACGTCTTGAGCCCACAAGGGGTCATCCCGTGAGGGGTCTTGAATCCACTTGGGGGATCTTCTCTGTAGAGGTCGCGGTCTCTCAAACGAGAAGAACCAAGAGGATGAGCAAAGCTCTATCTCACAAATGAGCTAAACCAATACTAACCCTTGAAAGTGTAGGTGGAGTGGTATATATAGGCTAGGAGGGACGAAGGGGTACATGGGCCTCGGCCCAAAGTCATGCACGTAGACACGGTCCAGATGATCCGGGCTTCGGGGGTCCGGATGATCCGGGGCGTCCTCTGGATGATCCGGCCGGGTCGTTTCTGCAGCGGGGGGTCCGGATGTCCGGGCACAGCCGGATGATCAGGGATGGGATCCGGATGGTCTGACTTCAGTGATGAAGCTTCGGGGTGTCGTGGTGCGCATTAGCCGGACCGTCCAGACTGGGGTCCGGATCATCCGGGCTCTGTCCGGATCGTCCGGGACCTCGTCCGGATCATCCGGCCAGTTTGGGACTTGCCCGTTTCCTCCTCCGTCTTCGCGCTCGTCTTCCTTATTCGATTCCTCTTGCTCCTTAGCTTCTCCATGGCCGACCTCGAGGTACCTGAGTATGCATAGAGTTTCCGTTGAGGGTAGTAGCCATGTCTCATGTGAATCGAGAGGGAGTTGAGAAAGGAGTGAAGTCACCTCGGCTTTGAGAGCTCTTGCACGAGCACGTGTCATGGGTCCACCTGGCACTTGGTGAGACGATGATTGGTCCATGGGGATGACCTTGGGATGCTCCGCATCATAGTAGCTTTGAGATTTATTTCACTAATGATAGCGACATAACGGCCTCTGACCCCCTTGGAAATGTCTGAGACAACTTGCTTGCAATCCGAAGCAACGATGAACTGTTGCAAATTGAGGTCCTCTGCCAACGCTAATGCCTCCCGACATGCAATCGCCTCCAAAACAGTGGGGTCGCAAACGCCAAAGATGACAAGTGAAGAACTACCAAGATAGTTTCCTTGATCATCCCTGCAGACAGCAGGTGCGGACCCTCCACGCTCAAATCTGACCCCGCGTCAACATGAATTTTTGCATAGCCCGCTGAAGGAGCCTTGGGTCTAGCATTAGGAGCCACATGCGATAATGATCATGTGTGATTGGCCGAGTGGATAGCAGCTCGAGATCCGTTTTGGGCTCGCTTAAAGTGATGAATAGCGCTCATGCAATTATCATTGTATGTCATGTCTTTTTTCCCTTTGGGCTTAAAAAAGTTGACATGTTGAATATAAACCAACTCATATTATCCCAAAAAGTTTTCGGAATAGATAAATCCCGAACGTTCGGATTTTAAACATGTGATCCCGAATATTTTTTGATGGCAACTTTAGTTGCTGCGAGGTGGCAACTTTAGTTGTTAACACATGACAGCTTTGTTTCAGTTCGATTTTTTGTCAGAAAATTGCCATGTTTTATCACCATCACCTTAATTAAAGTTACCATGTAAAGAGTTCGAATTAGCATGCCTAAATCCCGAACGTTCGGGACTTATTGAGGTCCAAAGTTTTTTAGAATAACTTTTTCAAGATGATACATATATATACTTCCTGCAAAAAAAAGATGATACATGTATACAAGGAGCAGCAACATACAAACAGGAGTGGTATTATTAGTGGAGCTGCCACGCAATCGCTACTCCCTCCGTTCCTAAATACAAGTCTTTCTAGAGTTTTCAACAAGTGACTACATACGGAGCAAAATAAGTGAATCTACACTCTGAAATATGTCTACATACATCCGTATGTTGTAGTCCATTTGAAATGTATAAAAAGACTTGCATTTAGGAACAAAGGGAGTAATATGTTTTGTACAAATCTTCGACTAGAAATATCATTTTAATTATCCGGACTGGAACTTTCAAAATAGCATATGTATATTTATCTTCTTTTTTTGCTAGAATATTGTAATTTCTTGGGGTTTACACATTTTAATAAAAAATACAAAGTAGTAGTCAATTTTTTATACCATGAAGAACTGCCTTTAAGTGGTTTTGGCTCATGCTGGGCGGGCCATGGCACTGTTTTGTTCCTACGTATCTCCGCCAGTGCCTATAATAGAAGATAGGGTTATCTCTACATTCTGAAAGCAGATGAAACATGAAGCTCTCCTGATGTGCAGCAAGAACATTGCAACATCCACTAATTGCCGAATGCAACAGTATTCTTTCGCTGGAGGTCATTGATGGATTTGCTTTAGCTCTTCGGGCTATTTTTCATAATCTCCAAGCCTCTTCAACCACCGTAAACCGAGGTCAGATCCAGACTCAGCTGCTATTTGGAACTGCTCCTTTGCAAGCTTTACTGGGTCCTGCTGTATGGTCCTTTTTCGCACCTTCCCAGTTGAAGGACTCTTGCCTGAGCTGAACCTGGTAATGACTTCAGGCACTTCAGCACCTGAAATAACCACACTGTAAGCATAAACATATAGGCCTGGAGTAATCTAACAATTCCAGCCAAAATTAACAAAATCAGTTGATCAAAAGCTGTCCAAATTAATGGTGAAACCATAACTTCACAGCCTGTTTATACTCTAACATAGCTATTACAAGAAGGATAATATAAGGACACGCAATTATCTCTTGAAACGTTAGGGTTACTTGTCTGCAAACCTTTTAGAAGAAGTGAACCATATGCAATTGCAGCTCCAGACTGTCCCTGGGATTTTCAAAACTGAGATGTCAGAAAAATAGAAATAACAACATGATTCATGGGTTGCAAGTAAATAAGACAATTTTTGAGTTGATCTATTTCATTTACCACCTTTTCTGAAGCTCTATGGAAACACCACATAGCTGAAGCTATGTCCCTCTTGACACAATCCCCAGTTATATATACAGCACCAAGAAGATACAAAGCACCAGGATGCAACTGCATTCAAAGATATCAAAGCTAAATATGCTTATCAAGAAGCAAAGTAGAAAATATTTGATCAACACTCAGGTGACGAGCATACCTGGTCAACAGCTTTCTCTATATAATGGAAGGCCTGTTGATCAGACTGAACATGATCATTCTACAAGCAACAAAAGGTAACCATCAAATGAGGTGAACACATATTCCAAACAGATGGTATAAAGAATGAAACTATCATTTGCCTAAGAAACAACTAATATTCAATTCATAACGTGCCCCGCAAAAAAAAAAAGAATTCATAGTGGAACAGAAAGGGGCAAAAGGCACATGAAGCGTGAAGACCTCAACTCTTAGCCGACATCCAAGTTCATACTGTGCCTCTGGATCACCCATGTTCGCAGCTTCAACTAGCAAAGCAGCACCACTGCACGCATGAAAAGTGAGAGACAAGCATAATACACATGAAATTTGTGCTGAAGGCAAGTTTTGCTTCATGTGGAGGTAGAGAAATAAATATTCCTACTAAAACGCCACCAAAAAAAGTATGTTTTTGCTCGCTTAATTTTACGATTTAATTGAAAGTCAAAGCAGTAAAAATCGTTCCCAATTTTCTTTTCCAATCAAGCTGCTAATCTCGTTAATCTTCTGTCCTAAACTCTGTTTTCGAGTCGCTCCACTAGTCGTCGACTAGTCGATGAGTCGCACTTCCAGGGTCGACTCAACCTCTCAACTCGACTCTTGGAATGAGTCGAGCGACTAGTCACGACTAGTCGTGGTTTCTGGGTCGAACGGCTCATTTTTTTAGCCCCACCTGTCATGTTTTTCTACTGTATTTGCCTGCCAACCCTCCTGGAAACATAGATCAAACCCTCTCCTTGGCAGCCGCCGCCACCCCTGGTTTGCTGCTCGTCCCCTCCTCCCCTTGTTGCTGCTGCTGCTCGTCCCTCCTCCCCTGGTTGCTGTTGCTGTTGATCTGCTGCCCCCTCCTCCACTGGTTGCTGCTGCTGCTGGTCTATTCCTCCCCTGGTTGCAGCTGCTGCTGGTCTGCTCCTCCCCTGGTACCTACTACCTACTGCTTAAAACATGTCGACTCGTCGCATGTTGACTTGTCGACCATGAGCCTAGACTAGTCACGACTAGTCTAGAGTCGCCCCCCCTGAGCGAC
>LR738714.1:170775635-170858366 GCA_902687465.1 Secale cereale | reverse complement strand
TGCTCCTCCCCTGGTTTGCTGCTCGTCCCCTCCTCCCCTTGTTGCTGCTGCTGCTCGTCCCTCCTCCCCTGGTTGCTGTTGCTGTTGATATGCTGCCCCCTCCTCCACTGGTTGCTGCTGCTGCTGGTCTATTCCTCCCCTGGTTGCAGCTGCTGCTGGTCTGCTCCTCCCCTGGTACCTACTACCTACTGCTTAAAACATGTCGACTCGTCGCATGTTGACTTGTCGACCATGAGCCTAGACTAGTCACGACTAGTCTAGAGTCGCCCCCCCTGAGCGACTCGCCGACTCATCGACTCGAAAACCTTGGTCCTAAATACTAATGCAGCAATTATTGCCGCAACTAATTGGACACATAATGTTAGTAACCACTATTCAGATATATTGTCAGTACCAATTATCTCAAAGCGCCAAGCTCGAGGCATATCAGTGGTTTATTAAACATTTTGACCAAGACAATAAATAAAGTTCAGCTCCAGTTAGGATTTTGATGAGGTTTTGAGTAATTAGAATGGCACTAAAAAAAATTCAAGTTATTTTGATGAGGTTTTGAGTAACTAGATACCAATGCCATCAGGCCATTACCCACATTTCCCAAATGCTGCATACACCTTATAAACATTAATCAAGATTCATAAGCAAAGCTGCATGACATTCACACGAACTTTTAACTTTGTTGGGGAAACTAGTATTTGACATGAGCTGCTAAGCATAGTAGCTACACAAGTAACACGACCAATACAAGTAGCGGCGACTTGTACATCAACAAAGACACACTCTTATGGCAGATTTCTTCACACTGCATGCTATGTAAATATTACTAAAACACTTACAAGGTATACCTACAGCACTAGCCAAATTAAAAATGTAAACAACATTATCCTGCAACTTTGGCTCTGTCAGATAAAACAAACACTAAGAAAGCAAACATGGTATTATCAGCAACTGGTCCATCAGATAAAACAAATAATAAGAAGCATCGTCCCTGGGATCTGATATATCATCCAGAAACAATTCTGGTATGCAACAATCTAACTGAGGTGCAATGCTATCCAGTATTCAGAATCATGGCACTTACACAATAGCCAAGTCGCTTATAAAGGATTCAAATTGAGTCAAAACAACAACATAACTACATAAGTAGCGATAAAACTAGTTGTTTGCATCGCGTTTGCAGATTCCTGGAATAACGGTGAAATAACAAAGTAGTGTACATGCTATATGAGCAGCTTGAACAACACAGCAAAGTAAGTAAATTGCACTAACATCACAGCAGGTAAAATTAACTCACATTGCCTTGCAGGCTCCGGGAACATGGTACTTGAAATGCATCTTGGCCAGCCAACATCGCGCATGAGTATTCATATTGTCGATCTCTAGAGCCAGCTCAAAGTTCTCCTTTGCGCCCTTTGACACCGAGAAAGATTCGCACAACAAAAAGTTAAAACCCCAACAACGGGACACAACAGAGTGATGCCAAATGGAGGAAGAGAAGGAACAAGAATCCAGAGCTGTACCCTTAGAAGTGGAATTAGTCGCTTGTCGTTGCGGTCGGCGAAATCGATGACGCGATCGACCTCCTGTAGGGCGCTCCAACCCTTGGCCACCAGCTCCATTGCCTTCTTGTTCCGGTCGTGAATCCATCTCTGCAACCACAAAGAAGTTTATTCACCGCCTAGCAACGCACTAGAGCATGAAATCAAATAGATATGGAAATCTGAGCGTATCATCCGCGCCACACTCACCTGGTGATTCAGTGCGGAGGCCAGCTGGGAGACACGGCCGAACGGGGAGGAGGAAGCAGTGGCGGCAGCGACCCGCCGCGCCGCCGCGGAGATCATGGCGGGGTGGCGCCCTTCTCCGTGAGCCCGGCTGCAGAGGGGATCAGCCCTAGGGCCTTAGCATCTGTGCAGTGGCGGATCTAGGAATTTAAAATAGGGCGGTCCACCTACAAAAAATATAAAAAAAAGAAATGTGAACATTCTAATTTACCAATAGCACATAGATATAAATCAATATGGTCTTACAAACACGCTAATATTCTCAGTTAAGTCTCAGTTTTGCATAAAAAAGCAACAATTATACAAGAAAAAAAAACACATTTTAACAGTCCCTGTATTAGTATCAATCATAGCTGAACAACAGAAAATGAATCAACCAATATAAGGTTTGAATCTGAAATTGGGAAATTAGGGACCATGGAAATTTGGGATAACCTTACCTGTGTACTGTGTTTAATCGTAGGACGGTGGGAGGGCTGGCTGGTAGCTGGTGGCTGCAGGCTGCTGCTATAGTGCAGGGCTGGGTGCACACGTCATGCGGTCACGCTTGCACACCGCTGACCGCCGGACAGGACTAGTCTGCAGACTGGGCGGCTGGGTGCGGTGAGTGCACGGGCAAGACGGTGGCGTGTGGGGACGGGCACGGCGAGGGAGGGAGCCAAGCTGGGGGCAGCGACGGCGAGTGGTCGGCGAGGAATGGACCACGGAAGTAGGCGGGAGGCAGCGAGTTCGGGTCAGTTCTTTTGACCGCCTTTATGGAAATAAGTTGCTCTAGAAATAAGTCACAGATAAGCTGTTGTGAAAATAAGTCCATGAAGATAAGCTATCCGGTTCTTTTCAGTTTCTGTCATTTAGATACATTATAACTAAGCACCTTTTCATCCCTCTCAGACTATTAGCATTTTCAGTCTTTGGATCATCTGTTTAGAACGTTTTTGGCCGTCAGATTTACTCTTAATCCCGCCTGGAATTGTTGCGTTCGCTAAAATCAAGCGTTTCCTTGCTGGGCCGCTGCTCCGGTCACTATTTTGGATGTCTGGCGTGAAATTGGGCCTAACGGGCTTATACATGTCTCCTTCTGTGCAGCCCCAAGATGCTCCTTCCGCGCACGACCTTCCTTCGCCAACCCTAGGTGTGCCGCCGCACTCCTCCTCCTCCCTTACCAGTCGTCGCCGCTGCCGCCATTCCACCTCCCTCCTCTCGATCTGAAGCTCATGAAGCCCACGACGCTGGGAGGAAGTCGCCGTCAGAGGTGTCATGCCGCTGCGTGGTCAGGGGCCGCCGCCACAGCGAACCAGGGGAGCACATGGGCAGAGGCCGTGGCTGGACGGCTCCCCCATCCTACGTCGTCGCACCTCTTTTCATCCTCCGCAATCCGGATCTGGACCTTGATGGGAAAACGCGCAGAGAGAGATACGGATCGGCGTACTATTGCCCCGCTCGTCTTCCCTGTGTGCGTCTTCTTACCATCCCTCCTGATGCATTGATAATCTTCCATGCCCAGTATTAATTTGAGGTCATGCTTCCACCCATCCCCCATTTGCCTAGCTTCTGAGACCTGACGGGCTATATGTTTTAAAATTGTAGAGTGGTCAACGTTGTGGAGCTAGGTGAATTAGGATCACACATTCAAGTCAATCTGTCAGTGAGCACCAAAATTCAACTTCTGCTCATTCATTCATTTTTCCGTTCACACTGCATGCAGCCATTAGCTTACACACGAAATCTGTAGCCCATTCACATGCTTCTGTGTTTGCACATTGTAACTCACAGCAACACAATTTTTCTTGTTTGCAAACTGGACTATGGTTTCTTATAATGTTTTGCTAATTTTTCTTCTCGCTTATTACAGCACACTTATTTCTGCAATGACATGTTACAGTTTGGATGTGGCGGCTGCACGATTTCGCTTTTGGGCAATTTTATCAAGTAAGGATTTGCTAGTTGGAATATTATGGCAATTCATTCTGCAATCTTTTTTTTTCAGAACTTTCAGCAGAGTCGAATAGTTGCAGCATTTGACAGCAGGTTAAATCTTTCTGTTGGTAGCATGATTACATTCTGCAAACTGTGCCTCATCTAAAGAGAAACAATGCTTTTGTTGGTAGTTCATCTGATAATTCCAATGTTGCAGTAGTATCAAACAGAAAAGGAGGTAAGAGCATTCCAATGTTGCGAGCTTTATTTCTATGAAATAATAATGTTCTGATTATGATGTTCCTTCTCGCAGGAACATCTTGAATGTGTAGGTGATACACACCACGTGGTGTTTATTTTTCATCAATCCTTTGTTTTTAATATCAAGTAAAAAAAGGAGGTACGCTAGACTATTTTTGTCGTGTCACATACTATTAATTAGGCGATTGTAATGTTTAATTAAAGTATGGAATATATCCTAACTTCCATATTATGGAATACTGCAGGTTCTGTACTACTTGACTTCCATGGTCCATTTGCCGATTCATTTATGCATTCATTGGTCGGAACAAGTATCCAAACATGTATTCTCAAGCTTAAGACACGATATCCTATTCAGTGTTAAGGACTCGGGGACAAATGCCGGTGCATATCTGTTTTGACATATTGGTTACATGTGCTTCATGTAACATGCATTTCCTGAAGGTGATATTGATTGCCATCTATGTGCTTTCAGTTGTTAGTTTGCTGTTTTTCGCCAATTTCAGGGGGGTTATGAGCTACAAGACTTTTAAAAAAGGGATGCGTTACAGTACTATAAACTCAATCTGTCTTTATATGTTACCTCACAACAGAAATTTACTTTAACTATCAGCAAGGAAAATGAGGTTTAGACCAATATCTCCGGTAAATCCTTGCCCTCAAGTTGCCTATGATGCAGTGTAACTACCATTAGGAATCACTCCAGGAGGGATAAGATGGGTTATTTCGTGGAAACTGCTACTTTGACTAGAAAAAATAGTCACAATATCATTGTATAGTTAGACTTCCCTTAAAAGCATATACACTTGCACGTGTGACATTTCCATTTTAAATATTGTCGTTAGTTTTTATATGTGTTTCCTATTGCTTTTTTTCCAATTAGGAAACTATCACATGGTAATTCTTGCATTGCCCGTCTCTTTTTGCAGTTCAATTATATTTAACTTTATATGCACTTAACAATCTTATCTCCATATATTGAAAAATATCTGAAAATATGGTTTGATTTTATGTGATTGTACTACTATTTTAGTTGTTCCTACTATTGTGTGTGCCATCAATCCTTAGATTTCGATCAAAATATTATTTATGTGTTGTCTTCTACTTTGTAAGTGAATGATGTTTACGACCGAGACTTCATCCCGAAGATCACTAATCCCAATGTTTATGAATGAATAAAAAAGAGAGGAAAGACTTGATTTTCTTTACTCTTGAACGAAAAATTAGGTATCAACTTGTCATGGAGAAATCTTGGGACATACAACTTAGATGGAGAAACAATGATCAATTCTATGTGATCGTGTTGATGCAAGGACCGGCCGCAATGAGGACAGCGACCAACAACGACGAGGACGGCAAGCACATCCAGCAGCGTGGGGTGGCGGAGGGAGGACATCCAGGTGAGGGGGTGGTGGCCGGCGGACAGGAAGACGTCTAGACGACTGGAGCTGCGCGCGAAGAGGAAGTAGGAGATGGGGAAGTCAACACGACCAGATCGAACAGCTGGGACTCGATGCATCGAGCGGCTGGGATGCGACCGGCCGAACTGTTGGGCCGGCGCACCGGCGCCTAGCACCCACCCTTTTGTTAAGGGCGCTGATCTGCGACGGTGCGTCGGCCCAACTGTTGGGTCGGTCCAGCACCAACCGTCCGATGCGCGAGCTCTAGCCGCACGATGCAGCGAACGCTGCCGTCTGATCCGGGGCCGTTGTCTTCCTCCTATCCCCTTCTTTCCTTCCGCGGAAGCGCGAGCGCCGCCCTCGGGCCTGGGCGTCCTCCCGGCCGCCGGCCCCTCTCCAGCGTCACCGTCACCCGCGTAGCCCGCCCCCGGTCCGCCGTGGCTCTCGCCAGCTCCGCCGCATGCAGCTCCTGCAGGCAAAGATCGCAGCTCCGACGAAGGAGTGCCGCCCCGTCCACCTTGTAGCAACGCTGCTCACCGCCGATGGCCACGTCTCCGCGCGAAGCCGCTAGTAGCTCACCGCCGGTCCCTCGAGTTCGTCGCTGCTGCAGCTCCGCCGTGAAGCCATTGCATCAATGGTGAGGTGCCAGTCCAGCTTTTTGTCGCTGGGTTGAAGCTTTTCAAAAATATGGTTGAAGCTTTTAATGTCAACGGTTGCAACTTTTTTGTTGGGTACTCGCAGATTGAAGCATCCTATAAAGCCAGTTGAAGCATTTTATAAAACCGGTTGAAGCTTTTTAATTCAGTGGTTGAAGCTTTCTCAAAAAATGACGGGTGTGGTCACAGTGGTTCGATGAAACTTCTCTATTCCGTCGTTTGCAGCTTTTCAAACAATGGTTGAAGCTCTTCGTATGAACGGTTGTAGCTTTTTTCAGTGCATGGTGTCCGGTTGAAGCTTGATATACTGCTAGTTGAAGCTCTCTAATTGAATGGTTGTAGCTTTTTTGCACGTCGGTTGCAACATCGGTGGAGGATAAAAAAATGCTTCCATAGTTCGTCTGGAAGCAGATGGTTGCAGCGGTGGGGGAGGAGGTCGCGCACTCGCGCTGTCGTGGTTGAAGCATCTCCCGTGGACGGTTCCAACACAGGGGAGTACGAAAAGCAGCTCGCGGATGGTATATTCCATGGTGGCTTCCAACTCCGGCTCGCCGGGCGCGGAAGGAACCTGCAGCCGGGGGGAGAGGGGATCTGAAGGATGAAGGTGACCTGCACGGGGTTAGAGCTAGCCGGCGGCGGGATCTGAAGGAGGAAGAAGAGGATCGGGAGGAGTGCCCCGCGTACGATGCGCTTTGCCTCGCTTCGATCGAGTGGCCCGCGCGAGACCGGCGGAACGGTTTGGCCGGCGTGCCTTCCTAAACACTTACCTTTTGTTATACCCCTTCGGTTTTACTCCCTCTGTCTATACTAGATGCGCCTATACTAGATGCGCGTTCAGTGGAATGAGATTTTCACGTCGATTATGAGGCGTTTACAATGACTTCATAAAATTTTAAGATAACATGTCGGCTCAGTCTCTTGGACGTGCTCGTATGCGTAGAATGTGCGTGTGTGTTTATAGGGATAAGTGTACACATGTGTGTTCATATATTTGCGTTTGCGTATGTACTATATTGAAAAGACGCTTTTATATTACTTGACGTAAGGAGTAAGTGATAAGCTACGGGAAGCTACTCTCCCTCGTCTTTTTTTCATTGTGAAGAAAAGAGAGGTGGAAATAAGTCAAACTAGCTTCTCAAAACGAGTTCTTTTAGGCTAGCTTATTTTTGCCATAAACTGCCAGAAGCCACAAAAGAACTGATCTTTCAAATCGAGAGAGCCTCACAGAGAACTGAGAGTAATAAGCGACTGGACCACTAGGGCAAGTCCTTTCACATCAAGAATACTAGGCAACTTGCTGCTGCTGGGTTTCTTTGTTTCCCTCCAGCCCATCTCCTCGTGTATGTTTTCTCGCGGTGCCGTAAAGCAATTAATTGAGGAGCGCTCATTCGGAAGCCTCTTTAAGGGTCATTTGAGGAGTTTCCAAAAAAAAGTCACTTGAGGCGGGCTCAGAGCGCATTATTTGGCATGCTCTCAGGCGTTGTCACGTGTCGCATTCTAGGTGCTTCCTTCGGATCTTTTTTTTTATTTTTTCGCATGTATTTTTGGCTTTTTAGTAGAGATTTTTCCTGGGGGTTTTTGGTTTTGATTTTGCTTTTCTTTTTTTTTTCATTCCTGGGAGGCATGATTTTGCTTTCGCGATAGGCATGAATTTGCTTCCATGGGAGGCGCGGCAATGCCTCTCGGAAACAAAAAAAACGCGTTTTCTTTTTTTTCCTTCCGCGAGAGGTATGGGCGTAACTCTCGAAAATGGAAAAAATGTGTTTTCTTTCTTTCTTTCCGTTTGTGATAGGCACATTTTTGTTGGAAATATGACTAGAGACACTAATATTGTATTATTATATTTTCATATTCGTAATTAAGTGTTTATATTTCATGCCATAACTACTATGGTACTGGAATATGTGATTCAATGAAAATCTAGTTCCAAATGAGGTTACCAATAATTTCGAATACGAAAGAGAGGATGTCATTCGGGGCATCCCCAAGCTTAGATGCTTGAGTCTTTCTTAAATATTATCTTGGTATTGATACGTCTCCAACGTATCTATAATTTCTGACTATTCCACGCTATTATAGTATCAATCATGGATGTTTTATATACATTTATATATCATTTTTTTGGACTAACCAATTAACCTATTGCCCAATGTCAGTTGTTGCTGTTTTTTTGCTTGTTTTCGGCTTTTAAAAAAATCAATATCAAACAGAGTCCAAACAAAGAAAAAACTTTGGATCAATTTTTTCTGGACCAGAAGGGAACCTAGAAGGTTCGGGAGAAGACCCGGGGAGTCACGAGGAAGCAACAAGCCCAGGGGGCACCCTCCAGGCTTGTGGGCTCCTCGTTGCACCTCTTGACCTAATTCCGCCTCTATAAATTCCCAAATATTCGAACACATTAGAGAGCCATCTGAAATACTATTTTTGCCGCCACAAGTTTCCGTTCTTCCGCGATCCCATCTGGAGGCCTTTTCCGGTACTCTGTCGAAGGAGGAATCGATCACAGAGGGCTTCTACATCAACCTTGCTGCCCTTCCGATGATGTGTGAGTAGTTTACCACAGACATACGGGTCCATAGCTACTGGCTAGATGGCTTCTTCTCTCTCTTAGATCTTCAATACAATGTTCTCCTCGATGTTCTTGGAGTTTTATTCGATATAATCTTTTTTTGCGGTGTGTTTGTTGAAATCAGACAAATTATGTATTTATTATCAGATTATTCATGAAATATTAATTGAGTTTTCTCTGAATTATTTTATTCGTGATTGTTATAGCTTTGTATTTCTCTCCGATCTATCCGTTTGGTTTGGCCAACTAGATTCACTGGTATGGCGAGCTGCTATATAAATCATTTTTAACCCCTTTCCGCGACGGCATTTTAAACCGCGGTCTTGCTTGTGTGTGCGTTAGGGGGTCATTCTCACACGACCCAGAAACATCGGGGATTGATCCTCCGGTCGCACATGCTGGTAAAAGTGAGCTCGTGTGCGATCGGGCTAGCCATCGCATACAATTATACATGCCCAATCATTTCCGTTCGTAAGTACATCCCACACATTGAACCCCAAACAAACGTTTTTGTTCGTATGTACATCCCACGTTGTGAATCCCAGACAAACATTTTCGCTCGTATGTACATCCAACACAGTGAATCACAGACAAACGTTTATATTCGTATGCACATCCCACACAGTGAATCACAAACAAACGTTTATGTTCGTATCTACATTGCACATAATTTTCTATATAGCCTCGTGTGTGATAGGTGTAACAATCACACACGCTCTGCCTTGGTTAATCGTTTGCGTTATTGAACTATATCGCACACGGTTCGTTGAATAAAACTCTATGACATTGAGCTATCCATCAAACACGCTTTTACTGCTAGAACCATTTGTAAAGTTCCATGACACATTTAGTAGGTTTATTATTTTACTATTAATAATTCAAGTATTAACCAAATTCTCATTTCATATCGAACAGTTGTTTGACAATTTCATATCAGGCACATAAATATATTTTAACATCATAGCACGATAGCTACGTAAAAATAACACAATACAACATATAGCTAGTTCAGCTTCATAAGCACAATATTAGAACAATATATTTGATTCCCTAATCGACTGATGCATGATCAGCTAAGTTCGTCTTCTCCACCTCTACTTTCAGTTTAGTAAGAACATGTTTTGCACTGACCAACTGGAAAAGTGCCTCCTCCTTCGCCAACAACATCTTAGCAAAGTCTAACTTTAAAAATATGAGCTCATTCTCCATCTTCCTCTTTTTTTCGTATCTTAAAATATTCTTTAGCGTTGACAACATTTTCTCTATGCCTATCCCTGTTATCTTCCTCATACATGCTCCAGAGCATTTCTAGGCACATCTTCAAAGACCGGCCACTCTTGGTCAACCCACTCCAGGCAACAACACTTATGTCCATCCTATAATATTTAAAACTAAATCAGTTGCAATAGTAGGGAAAATGCGTTTCTAGCAACATAGAAAATCACCACATACATATTTTTTTTAAACTGAAGAAACACATTAATTATGACATCTTCTCAAAAAGATCAATGTGCAAATGAATTATTTGCTACCGAGACAACAACTAAATTCAGGAACATCACAATCTATAATTAACTTTAACAACGCTACAAGTTCTTAGTTATGTACTATAAATAACAAATTGAACATTTTATGAGGAAGGTAAATTTAACTGCAACAACATAGCGATAGTGTTTTGATGACATCAAAATAATTCTAACAGGTGTGCACATGCACAAATTTAGTAACATATAACTAATAGCACTACGGCCTTCCACTATGTAGGCCAAAACCGGTGTCAAAATAACTGTTACTACATTTGGCACCGGTGCCCTGCACTGCCGAGCCGATGCCAGAGGAAAAATTCACGGAACCGGACTCCGGAGCACCAAGTTGCTCTCATGCCCAGTTCCTTTGTGCCATAAAGTTTTAGTATTTTACTTCTTGGCAGCTCAGATGTGTGGAGCAAAATTGCATGTACAAACTATGAAGCGGTGCCAAATAATTTTCTCAAGGTACCGGGAATGAGATGGCAACATTTTTAGATAAGGTAAAAATTATGACATTGTCTTAATCACATCCAGAATAACATAGCACGGTGACAGTTTCTGAAATCCGAATCATATCTAACAAATGATTTGTAACAATGAAAGTGGGGCTAACCTTCCTACATATGCTAGAAACTTCCTCCCAGTATCTACGGATTCAAAAGCAACTAAATTCACGCATGGAGATTGATGGTGACAACGAGCAAGCAGATCTTCAGCCACCCCGCTCCATTCGTTGCAAGTGATGGTCCTAGGGAGGTACAAGAGAAAGAAATGACTCAAACTGTCCACCGGGTTAAAATTCAATATTCCAATGCATAACCCGAGAGAGAGAGAGAGAGAGAGAGAGAGAGAGAGAGAGAGAGAGGAGAGGCATACCCTACTGATGAAAGAGTCATCGTCATAGGAGGAACTACTGGAGATGTCATTAAAGAAGAACATGGCGACCGTGCCGGTCGGATGCGAGATGACGAGAGTGAGGAAGTAAGCAAGGAAACGGCTATAGCTTGGGAAGGAAGGAATGAGGAAACAGGGGAAATGTGAATTGTGGTCGGAAGAAAAGGGAGAGGGGAGGGGGAGTTAGATATTTCGGCGGTAGTCAAAAATTTCGAAATGTGGAGGGAAACTTTGCGCGCGGTGCCGCCGGGCACCATTCACTTTGAACAAATGTGTGCATCGCAAACAATTCTTCTACTTTACGCGCATGCGATGAGTTTGAACATTCAAATTTTGGTGGAAATTTCTCTGGGTACGGTGCTCATCTACGCCAATGCATAATTTAACATCGCTTGATAATTTGGGCAAACAAAAGAGCCTACATCACACATACCACATTTACCGAATCGAGCAATTTTAGTAATTAAACAGAGCTAGTTAACTCAAACATTGCTCTAACAAAAGACCAGCGTTATAAACAATGGCTAAGTATGCATAATTTTAACAAAGTCGCCGATGCGCCACCCTATGCCTCACAAGTGTAAGATGAGACGTTGATGACTTGTGCTGGCGACATGCCACCGCTGCTGGACTCCATGTCCCCCAGGCTAAAGTCAACCGCGTCATCATCCTTGTCCACGTCCTTGGCGCCGCCCTCAAGGTTGTAGTACTCATAGTAGTGGCTGTGTTAGAGCTCGCGTTGGTACTCCACCACTGATTCCTTGACGGACAGGCTCTTCTCTACGTCCTCCTTATCCATGCGCAACTCCTTCTCCCGGCGCTCCTCGATCTCCGCTGCCTCCTCCATCTCTAGCTCCCACTTGGCGATCTCATGAGGAAGTAGGCGCTCCATGGCCTCCGCCACCTTTTCAGACGCGAGGTGCATGTTGGATTTCGAGGAGGCCTGGAATATCTTGGTGTGGGCATCCTCGATCTTGGCATGGTTGGCCTCGACCCGGGCTAGGACGATATCGACGACACAGATGGCTACTCGAGCGCTCTCGGTGTTTGCGGCCGCCGTCTCGGCTGCTGCAACTGCCTTGTCGGTTGCCGCAGATGCCCTCTCGGTGGATGCGGCCGCACTATCGGCGGAGGCGGTGGAGCTCGGGGAGGACGCAACGACTGTACGGGCCCTAACGAAGCATCACCACAACGTCATTCTTTGCAAGAAGGGGTTGAGGAATGGGATCAAGGATTTGTGCATTCAGGGGGTGACCAACACTTGAGCAGACGAAGCCAGCAAAGCTTATGGACGAAGACATAAATAGACCCATGAATTTTCATCGCAAATGGTTCCTATAACCAGTTGTGTGTCATGTAGTTGATTTTGTATTAGCTATGAAAGACGAATTTGGAGTATAGTGACAACGGATGGTGTTTTAAATGTATGAGAAAATTTTGTATCGTTAACATGCACTAATACAATTATCGTGTTAAAATTTGGTAATTTTCTGGGGCATTTGACCTTTTTAAGAGATTAAGTGATTTTCTAGCAATTTAATGGTCGTAATTCAAATTTGAACTACCAGTACATGCAATGACAAACCATCATGGGGTGGATAATCATATTTGTGTCCTCGTGTGCGAGTTAATGCTTGCATAGTAAATTAAAAGGACTTTGGAACATACTGGTGTCACGGCTTGGAATGAGACATCGAGTGCCATGGCTTTTAAATTCCCCAGAATTTAAAATGATGAGAAATACATGGATCCTTGCTTGATGTCATGGCGTGGCTGGCCTCGACCCAGTCCAGGGAGATATCGACGACACGGACGGCTGCTCGAGTGCTCTCGGCGTATGTAGCCGCCGTCGCAGCAGCTACTGCAGCTGCCCAGTCAGCTGGCATAGACGCCCTCTCGGCGGATGCGGACGCGCTCAATGCGGATGTGCCCGCGCTCTCAGCGTAGGAGATCGTGCTCTCGGCAGAGGCGACGGCGCTCGGGGAGGATGCGATGATCGTACGAGCCCTCATGAAGTGTCTCCATGGCGCCATTCTTTGCAAGAAGGGGTTGGGCAATGGGGATCATGGATTTGTGGATTCGGGGGTGACCGACACGTGAGCAGACGAAGCCAGCAAAGCTTATGGATGAAGACATAGATAGACCCATGAATTTTCACTGCAAACGGTTCCTATAACCAGCTGTGTGTGATGTAGTTAATTTTTTGTATTAGCTGTGAAAGATGAATTTGGAGTACAGTGGCAACAGATGGTGTTTTAAATGTACAAAAATAATGTGACGTTAACGTGCACTAATACAACTGTCATGTTAAAATTTGGAAATGTTCACGGTTCATTTGAACTTTTTAAGAAATCAAGTAAATTTCTAACCATTTAATGCCCGTAATTCAAATTTGAACTGCATGACATGCAACAACAAACCATCATGGGGTGGATAATCATATTTGTGTCATCATGTGCAAGTTAATTCCATGTGCAGCAAATTGGAAGGAATTTTCAAACATATTGGTGTCACGGCTTGGACACAAACATTGAGTACCATGGCTTTTAAATTCGCAAAAATTAAAAAATGACTAGAAATTCATGGAACTTTGCTTGATGTAATGGCATGGAACCAAGATGTTGTAGTAAAAAAATTGGCCTGTTTGATGAAAGTTTGGAGACGCTGTAATGCCCAGAATGCGACTATATCTCCTACGTGTCGAGGCACTAGTTAGAGACATAAGTGCATTCTGGAATGACCGCAAGCGTGGTATCTTTGCACAACTCATGTAATGAACAGGGATGAAAGAGTAAAATAGTTAGCTTACACTCGCCACATCACACAATTAATACAACAGCATACATTCATCCAAATAACACAGGGTCCGACTACGGACGAAATCAAACGAGAAAAGATACCGCAGCCACAAGTCCTGATCGCCCCTAGTAGGAACCACAACTGATCGTCGGGATACGTCACATACATACGGCCGCGCTCTTCATCAAACTCCCACTGAAGTTCTTGTCCATCTCCTGCGTCGTACTCAGTTGTACTTGCATCTGGTGTGTTTTGTAATATGTGGGTCACAAGGACTCAGCAATCCCATTCCCGGGTATCAAAACTATCAATGCCTTATAGGTGTGGAGAGGTAATAAATGTCTGCAGCAAGCACTAAGCAACTAGCTTACGAATTCAGAGCGAGAAGAGAAATGTGCCAACGGTCGCCAAAAGTGATCACTAAGCGATCCTAGCTACTCACGTTCATGCATAACCCTGCCGTGTTCACTTTCCGAAGCCCTTCGAAAAGAGACCATCAAGGTTACTCACACATGTAGTGTATTCTTAAGGATATGGTGTCAAGTTATCTACAACCGGATATTAACAAATTCCATCTCCCACATAACCGCGAGCACGGCTTTAGAAAGTTCATAGCCCTGCAGGGGTGTCCCAACTTAGCCCATCACAAGCTCATGATCGCGAAGTCGCAACTCCATATTGGGAAGACCCGAGTATTCTCAGAATCCCGTGTTCAAGATATTTCGACAAAGGTAAAACTAATCCAGCAAGACCTCCCGGCATGCCGACACCCTGATAGTAGCCGTGCGTATCTCGTCTCAGGCCACGACCGGATAGGTCAGCCTACAGGTATATACCAGCCCTCGGGTTTCCCCAAGGTGGCCCTGCAGTCCGCCTAGTTTGGACCAACACTCATGACGATCACTGGCCTGGGTTGTTGATTAAGAACTCGGGTTAATTACTCCCTGCTACCTCTTGAGCTTGCGATGTATTCCCTCTAAGAGGAAAGGGAGATGCAACACAGTAGCGTAAGTATTTCCCTCAGTTTTTGAGAACCAAGGTATCAATCCAGTAGGAGACTACGCGCGAGTCCCTCGCACCTACACAAACAAATAAGAACTTCGCAGCCAACGCGATAAGGGGTTGTCAATCCCTTTACGGTCACTTACGAGAGTGAGATCTGATAGAGATGATAATTATATTTTTGGTATTTTCGGTTTAATAAAACAGCAAATAAAAGCAAGAAAAGTAAAGTAGATGTAGATTGATATGTTGAGAATAGACCCGGGGGCCATAGTTTTCTCTAGTGGCTTCTCTCATATAGCGGTATTCTAAGGCGGGTAAACAAATTACTGTCGAGCAATTGATAGAAAATCAAATAATTATGAGACTATCTAGGCATGATCATTGTATATAGGCATCACGTCCGATACAAGTAGAACGATTATGCATCTACTACTATTACTCCACACATCGACCGCTATCCAACATGCATCTAGTGTATTGAGTTCATACGAACAGAGTAACGCCTTAAGCAAGATGACATGATGTAGAGGGATAAACTCAAGCAATATGATGAAAACCCCATCTTTTTTATCCTCGATGGCAACAATACAATACGTGGCTTGCTGCCCCTACTGTCACTGCGAAAGGACACCGCAAGATTGAACCCAAAGCCAAGCACTTCTCCCATTGCAAGAACTATAGATCTAGTAGGCCAAACCAAACCAATAATTTGAAGAGACTTGCAAGGATATTATGAGCACACATAAAAAGTTCAGAGAAGAACCAAATATCTTTCATAAATAACCTTGATCATAAACTCACAATTCATCGGATGTCGACAAACACACCACAAAAAGAGATTACATCGAATAGATCTCCTCAAAGACCGAGGAGAACTTTGTATTGAGATCCAGAGAGAGAGAGAGAAGAAGCCATCTAGATACTAGCTATGGACCCGAAGGTCTATGGTAAACTACTCACAACTCATGGTGAGGGCGATGATGATGATGATGAAGGCCTCCGTGATGGATCCCCCTCCCGGAACAGGCTCCAAGATGGGATCTCCATGGGAACAGAAGCTACGGCGATGGAATTAGGGTTTTCTCTCTGCGTATGGAGTTTATGGGCTACGTAGGTATATATATAAAGAAGGAGGGCACCGGGGGCTGTGTGGGCCAGCCTCGAGGCAGGGGGCGCGCCCCCACCCTCGAGGGTTGGTCCCTTGCCCCCTGACTTGGTCCCGACGTTTCCTGAGCATGATTTCCTCCAAAAATATCTCTCGCGAAGGTTTCATTCCATTTGGACTCCGTTTGATATTCCTTTTCTGCAAAACCCTGAAATAGGCAAAAACAACAATTTGGACTGGGCCTTTGGGTTAGTAGGTTAGTCCCAAAAATGATATAAAAGTGAATGATAAATCCCATTAAACATCCAAGACTTCATAAATAATAGCATGGAACAATAAAAAAAATTAGATAAGTTGGAGACGTATCAAGCATCGCCAAGCTTAATTCATGCTCTTCCTCGGGTAGGTAAATGATACAGAAATAATTTTTGATGTGGAATGCTAACCAATATAGTTATTCATTGTAATTCTCTTAATTGTGGCATGAATGTTCAAATCTAAAAGATTCAAGATAAAAGTCTATATTGACATAAGAAATAACAATACTTCAAGCAATACTAACAAAGCAATCATGTCTTCTCAAAATACTATGGCTAAAGGAAGTTATCCCTACAAAATCATATGGTCTGGCTATGCTCCCTCTTCACCGCACAAAATATTCTTATCATGCACAACCCCGATTTCAGCCAAGCACTTGTTTTCATACTCTATTCTTTTCACACCTTTCAACTTTCACGCAATACATGAGCGTGAGCCATGGATATAGCACTATGGGTGGAATAGAAGTGGTTGTGGAGAAGACAAAAAAAGAGGAAGATAGTCTCACATCGACTAGGCGTATCAACGGGCTATGGAGATGCCCATCAATAGATATCAATGTGAGTGAGTAGGGATTGTCATGCAACGGATGCACTAGAGCTAAATATGAATGAAAGCTCAACAAAAGAAACTAGTGGGTGTGCATCCAACTTGCTTGCTCATGAAGACCTTGGGCATTTGAGGAAGCCCATTGTTGGAATATACAAGCCAAGTTTTATAATGAAAATTCCCACTAGTATATGAAAGTGATTAATCATGAGACTCTCTACAATGAAGATCATGGTGCTACTTTGAAGCACAAGTGTGGAAAAAGATAGTAGCAATTGTCCCTTCTCTCTTTTCTCTCATTTTTTGGAGGGGCTTTTCTCTATCTTTTTTTATTTGCCCCTCTCTATATTTTTTTTGGGCCTTCTCTTTTTTTATTGGCCTTTCCTCACACGGGACGATGCTCTAGTAATGATGATCATCACACTTTTTCTTACAACTTGAAATTACAACTCAATACTAAAACAAGTATGACTCTACATGAATGCCTCCGGCAGTGTACCAACATAAGCAATGAATCAAGAGCGGCATATATGAAAAATTATGCATGGTGGCTTTTCCACAACTACGTCAACTACATGATCATGCATGGCACTATGAAAATATGATGCGTGTCATATGAGCGGAATGGTGGAAAGTTGCATGGCAATATATCTCGGAATTATTATGGAAATGCCATGATAGGTAGGTATGGTGGCTGTTTTGAGGAAGGATATATAGTGGCTTTATGGTACCGGCGAAAGTTGCGCAGTACAAGAGAGGCTAGCAATGGTGGAAAGGTGAGAGTGCGTATAATCCATGGACTCAACATTAGTCATAAGAACTCATATACTTATTGCAAAAATCTACGAGTCATCAAAAACAAAGCAATCAACGCATGCTCCTAGGGGGGAGGTTGGTAGCAGTTAACCATCGCGCACCCCTGACCTCCACACAAAGGTTGGCACTCTACAAATACCTCATGCTCTAACTTCGTCACATAGCGGTTCACCATACATGCATGATACGGGAATCACTAACCTTAACACAAGTATTCTTCAATTTCATAATAACTCCACTAGCATGACTCTAATATCACCTATCCTCATATCTCAAAACAATTATCAAGCATCCAACATCTCATTCTATTCAATGCACTTGGTGTGAAAATTTTACTACATTGACATTGGATGTTTATCATGTGAAGACTAGTTTCTTTAGCCTAAACACATTACCATGCTGTTTTAATAGACTCTCAAATAGATATAAGTGAAGCATGAGAGTTCAAAAATTTCTACAAAATATTACCACCACCAGGCTCTAAATGATATAAGTGAAGCACTAGAGCAAAAACTATTCAACTCAAAAGATATAAGTGAAGCACATAGAGTGTTCTAATAATTTCTAGGCCATATTTAACTCTCTCAAATAGGTGTGCCCAGCAAGGATGATTGTGGCAAACTAACAAGCAAAGACTCAAATTATACAAGACACTCCAAGCAAAACACATAGCATGTTGCGAATAAAAATATAGCTCCAAGTATAGTTACCGATGGACGAAGACGAAAGAGGGGATGCCTTCCCGGGGCATCCCCAAGCTTAGGCTTTTGATTATCTTGATTTTAATTGGGGTGCCATGGGCATCCCCAAGCTTGGGCCTTTGCTACTCCTTGTTCCATAGTCCATCAAAGCAATACTCAAAACTTGAAAACTTCACAACACAAAACTTAGACAAAAATTCTCGTGAGCTCCGTTAGTAAGAGAAAGCAAACCACCACTCAAAGGTACAACAAGGAATTCATTATTTGTTTATATTGGTGTTAAACCTACTGTACTCCAAGTTCTCTATGATTGGTATCCTCCAATATTACTCATAGATGCATCGGAATAAGCAAACAACACACGAAAAACAGAATCTGTCAAAAACAGAACAGTCTGTAGTACTCTGCTGGGTTCGCCTACTTCTGGAAATCCAAAAACTTCAAACTAAATTGGTAAATTTGCGCACTTTCTCTACCAATCAGCAGTAAAAAGAATCAACTAAAAAGCACGCTCCAGTAAAATCTGAAGACTACTTTAGCGAGCGCTAACGATTCTGTTTTTCACAGCAAGATCGAATAAACTTCACACAAGTCCTACCAAAGGTTCTACTTGGCACAAACACTAAACAAAACATGAAAACACATCTAATCAGAGGCTAGATGCAATATTTATTCCCTAACAGCAACAAATCAAAAAACATAAAATTGGGTTGCCTCCCAACAAGCGCTATCATTTTACGCCCCTAGCTAGGCATGATACAAGAAAATCTAGGTATTGCCATCCTTGGAAGGCAATCCATAAGTGGCTCTCATGATAGATTCATATGGTAATCTGATTTTTTTATAGAAAAGTGTTCCATGCCTTTCCTTAATGGAAATTGGAATCCAATATTTCCTTCCTTCATATCAATAATTGCACCAATCGTTCTAAGGAAAGGTCTACCAAGAATAATAGGACATGAAGGATTACAATCTATATCAAGAACAATGAAATCTATGGGCACATAATTCCTATTGGCAACAATAAGAACATCATTAACTCTTCCCATAGGCTTCTTAATAGTGGAATCCGCAAGATGCAAATTTAAAGAACAATCATCAAGCTCATGGAACCCTAGCAAATCACACAAAGTTTTTGGGATAGTGGAGACACTTGCACCCAAATCACACAAAGCATAGCATTCATGATGTTTTATTTTTATTTTTATAGTAGGTTACCATTCATCATAAAGCTTTCTAGGTATAGAAACTTCCAACTCAAGTTTTTCTTCATAAGATTGCACCAAAGCATCAACTATATGTTTAGTGAAAGCTTTATTTTGACTATAAGCATGTGGAGAATTTAGCACGGATTGCAATAAGGAAATACAATCAATCAAAGAGCAATTATCATAATTGAATCCCTTGAAATCCAAAGTAGTGGGTTCATCACTATGCAAAGTTTTAATCACTTCAATCCCACTTTTAACAAATTTAGCATCAAGATATAAAAACTCCGAATTATTGGGACACCTTAAAGAATAATCATCTCCAATCCTATTCTCATCAAGTTTATATCTAGAAAACAAGGATCTAATAGGAGACACATCAATAACTTTCAGATCTTCATCTTTATTTTCACGATAACTAGAAGAACACGATTTAATATAATCTTCTCTTTTAGCACGCATTCTAGCGGTTCTTTCTTTGCATTCATCAATGGAAATTCTCATGGCTTTGAGAGACTCATTGATATCATGCTTAGGTGGGATAGATCTAAGTTTCAAAGAATCAACATCAAGAGTAATTCTATCCACACTTCTAACCAATTCATCAACTTTAAGCAATTTCTCTTCAAGCATAGCATTGAAATTCTTTTGCGGGATCATAAACTCCTTAACACTAGTTTCAAATTCAGAAGGCATCTTTCCATAAGAGTTGTTGTACGAATTACCATAATTATTAGAGGAATTACTAGGAAAAGGCCTAGGATTAAAATTACCTCTATAAGCATTGTTACCAAAATTATTCCTACCAACAAAATTCACATCTAAAGATTCATTGTTATTCTCAATCGAAGTGGACAAAGGCATATCATTAGGATCAGAAGAAGCACTTTTAGCAGCAAACAATTTCATAAGTTCATCCATCTTTCCACTCAAAACACTAATTTCTTCGATAGAATGCACTTTTTTACTAGTAGATCTTTCAGTGTGCCATTGAGAATAATTAACCATAATATTATCTAGGAGTTTGGTGGCTTCTCCTAAGGTAGTTTCCATGAAAGTGCCTCCGTCGGCCGAATCTAAAAGATTTCTAGAAGCAAAATTCAAGCCAGCATAAAAGTTCTGAATAATCATCCATAGATTCAAACCATGTGTAGGGCAATTACGTATCATTAATTTCATTCTCTCCCAAGCTTGTGCAACATGCTCATGATCTAGTTGCTTAAAATTCATAATATCGTTTCTAAGAGAGATGATCATAGCAGGAGGGAAATACTTAGAGATAAAAGCATCTTTGCACTTATTCCACGAATCAATACTATTTCTAGGCAAAGAGGAAAACAAAGTTTTAGCACAATCTCTAAGTGAAAACGGAAATAACTTCAATTTGACAATATCGTTATCTGTATCCCTTTTCTTTTACATATCACACAAATCAACAAAGTTGTTTAGATGGGTAGCGGCATCTTCACTAGGAAGGCCGGAAAATTGATCTTTCATGACAAGATTCAACAAAGCAGCATTGACCTCACAAGATTCAGCATCGATAATAGGAGCAATCAGAGTGCTAATAAAATCATTGTTGTTGCTATTGGAAAAGTCACACAATTTGGTATTGTTCTCAGCCATAGTGACAAGTAAGCAATCCAAAACACACAAGCAAACAAGAAACAAGCGAACGAAAAAAACACAGTGGAAGAAGGGTGAATAAAACGGCAAAGGTGAAGTGGGGGAGAGGAAAATGAGAGGCAAATAAATGTAATGCGAAGGATAAGGGTTTGTGATAGGTACTTGGTATATGACTTTTGCGTAAGCCTCCCCGGCAACGGCGCCATAAATTCTTCTTGCTACCTCTTGAGCTTGCGTTGTATTCTCTCGAAGAGGAAAGGGAGATGCAGCACAGTAGCATAAGTATTTCCCTCAGTTTTTGAGAACCAAGGTATCAATCCAGTAGGAGACTACGCGCGAGTCCCTCGCACCTGCACAAACAAATAAGAACTTCGCAGCCAACGCGATAAGGGGTTGTCAATCCCTTTACGGTCACTTACAAGAGTGAGATCTGATAGAGATGATAATTATATTTTTGGTATTTTTGGTTTAATAAAACAACAAATAAAAGCAATAAAAGTAAAGTAGATGTAGATTGATATGTTGAGAATAGACCCGGGGGCCGTAGTTTTCCCTAGTGGCTTCTCTCATGATAGCGGTATTCTACGGCGGGTAAACAAATTACTGTCGATCAATTGACAGAAAAGCGAATAATTATGAGACTATCTAGGCATGATCATTGTATATAGGCATCACGTCCGAGACAAGTAGACCGGAACGATTCTGCATCTACTACTATTATTCCACACATCGACCGCTATCGAGCATGCATCTAGTGTATTGAGTTCATACGAACAGAGTAACGCCTTAAGAAAGATGACATGATGTAGAGGGATAAACTCAAGCAATATGATGAAAACCCCATCTTTTTATCCTCGATGGCAACAGTACAATACGTGCCTTGCTGCCCCTACTGTCATTGGGAAAGGACACCGCAAGATTGAACCCAAAGCCAAGCACTTCTCCCTTTGCAAGAACTATAGATCTAGTAGGCCAAACCAAACCAATAATTCGAAGAGACTTGCAAGGATATTATGAGCACACATAAAAAGTTCATAGAAGAACCAAATATCTTTCATAGATAACCTTGATCATAAACTCACAATTCATCGGATCTCGACAAACACACCGCAAAAAGAGATTACATCGAATAGATCTCCTCAAAGACCGAGGAGAACTTTGTATTGAGATCCAGACAGAGAGAAGAAGCCATCTAGATACTAGCTATGGACCCGAAGGTCTGTGGTAAACTACTCACAACTCATGGTGAGGGCGATGATGATGATGATGAAGGCCTCCGTGATGGATCCCCCTCCCGGAACAGGCTCCAAGATGGGATCTCCACGGGAACAGAAGCTACGGTGGTGGAATTAGGGTTTTCTCTCTACGTATGGAGTTTCTGGGGTATGTAGGTATATATAGGAAGAAGGAGGGCACCAGGGGCCGTGTGGGCCAGCCTCGAGGCAGGGGGCGCGCCCTGGGAAGGGGTGTAATGCCCCATTTGTAACACTTTCCAATAATGGCAATAAAGCTTCCTCATTTGATCCTTGGGGGTTCTTGTCTTTTATTTTATTTGCATTGCCGTATCAATTTTTTTGCATCATTGCATTGCTCATCATCATATCATCATGGCATCATAGTTTACTTTATTTTGTGCATGTGTGAGACCTTTGTGATGTTGTTGTGTGTGAGGTTTAGCTATGCCTAGCTAACCTACCCCCCCCTTCTCCTTCTTCTTCTTCTTCTTCTTCTTCTTCTTCTTCTTCTTCTTCTTCTTCTTCTTCTTCTTCTTCTTCTTCTTCTTCTTCTTCTTCTTCTTCTTCTCCTTTCTTTTCTTTTCTGGCCTTTTCTTTGCTTTATTCTGCAAGCCACCTAGCCAAGTGCCTTAGTGATTCTTTCTTCTCCTTTAAATCTTGCTCCATGTGAACAACCTCGCCACCAAATATCAGGCCTTTTGAAAATGATTTGGTTGCGTTTTAAAATATCAAGAGTTTGAACCATATTCAAACTCCTTTTATTTTTCTGCCTCTAAAAATGTCCAAGTCAATTTATTTAAATAGGGCATAAATAACTGAGCTTGGGGATATTTTTCTTTTCCCCTAACTCTTATTATTTATTTTGGTGCCTTTATTTTTCTTTTTCTGCCTGAAGAAATAAAGAAAAAGGAGAAAAGCAGCAGCCAGCTCAGTGGCATGGGCTTCCTCTCCATCTCTCCCTTCCCCAGGCCCATTTCCTTTTTTCCCTCTCAGCGCAGCCTAACTCCACCCGCAGGCCCAGCCAACAGCCGCACCATCGCGCCGTGGCCTTTTTCCCCCACGGCCCCACCTGTCTGTGGCATAGGCCGCGTCGCCGTCTTCCTCCGTCAGCCAAAACAGAGCACGCCCGCGCTCACCGTCGCGTTGTGAGTTCACGGACGTTGAGGCCGTCGCCGCCCCCTTTTTAAACCCGCAGGTCATCCTCTCCCTTCTCCTAGGGTTCCCCTTTCCCCTCGTCGCCGCCTAGAGAGCCGAGCACCCCCAGATCCGTCGATCCAATTGATGCCCGAGCGCATCTGAGAGCGCGACCACGTCGCCGGCGAGCCCCGCGTCGACCTCAGCCTCGCCAACTCTGTCCGTCTGCTTCCACGACATCGCCTACTTCGTCTATGTCGACTACGCGGACCCGAGCGCCTCCACGACGAGCTCTTCTTCCTCTCCGGCAGCCGTAGGTGTTCGAGAGCCGCCGTCATCAACTCCGTCCATGACTGGGCCAGCCGAGCACACCGCCGTGCTCGTGGTGAGCTCCTCTCTCTCCTCGTGCCCTTTTCCCCTTTCTGCGTGCCCTCTAGCCCCTAGTGTTGGGGAACGTAGCAGAATTCAAAAAATTTCCTACACTTCACCAAGATCAATCTAAGGAGTCATCTAGCAACGAGTATAATGGAGCGCATCTACATACCCTTTTGTAGATCGCGAGCGTAAGCGTTCGAAGGAACGTGGATGAAGTAGTCGTACTCTTCACGATCCTCGTCACCGATGATCCCAGCGCCGAACGGACGGCACCTCTGCGTTCAACACACGTACGGTACAGCGACGTCTCCTCCTTATTGATCCAGCAAGGGGGTAGGAGAGGTTGACGGAGATCCAGCAGCACGAGGGCGTGGTGGTGGATGCAACAGGAAAACCTGCAGGGCTTCGCCGGCGCCCTGCGAGAGGAGTAGGAAGTGTGACGGGAGGGGGGAGAGGCGCCAGAGGCTTGGGGTGCCGCTGCCCTCCCCCCATTATATATAGGGGCCAGGGGGGGGGGCGGCCCTAGGGAGATCAGATCTCCAAGGGGGCGGCGGCCAGGGGGGTAGACTTGCCCCCCAAGGCATAGGGGGCGCCCCCTTCCCCTAGGGTTTCAACCCTAGGCGCATGGAGGGGGGGCATGTGGTGCGCCAGCCCACCAGGGGCTGGACCCTTCCCCCTTGCGGCCTATGGGACTCATCGGGATGGGTGGCCCCACCCGGTGGACCCCCGGGACCCCTCCGGTGGTCCCGGGACACTCCCGGTGACCCCCGGAATTCACCCGATGGCCGAAACAGGACTTCCTACATATCATTCTTTACCTCCGGACCATTCCGAAACTCCTTGTGACGTCCGGGATCTCATCCGGGACTCCGAACAACATTCGGGTTTCCATGTGCATGTATCTCTACAACCCTAGCGTCACCGAACCTTAAGTGTGTAGACCCTACGGGTTCGGGAGACACGCAGACATGACCGAGACGACTCTCCGGTCAATAACCAACAGCGGGATCTGGATACCCATGTTGGTTCCCACGTGTTCCTCGATGATCTCATCGGATGAACCACTGTGTCAAGGATTCACTCAATCCCGTATGTTATTCCCTTTGTCTATCGGTACGGTACTTGCCCGAGATTCGATCGTCGGTATGCCCGATACCTTGTTCAATCTCGTCATGGCAAGTCTCTTTACTCGTTCCGTAATCCATCATCCCGTGACTAACTCCTTAGTCACTTTGAGCTCATTATGATGATGTCTTACCGAGAGGGCCCAGAGGTACCTCTCCGTCATACGGAGTGACAATATCCCAGTCTCGGTTCGTACCAACTCAACAGACACTTTCAGAGATACCCGTTGCGTACCTTTATAGCCACCCAGTTACGTTGTGATGTTTGGCAGACCCAAAGTATTCCTACGGTATCTGGGAGTTGCACAACCTCAGGGTCTAAGGAATAAATACTTGACACTAGAAAAGCTTATGCATTACAAACTATACGATCTCGTGCTAGGCTCAGGATTGGGTCTTGTCCATCACATCATTCTTCTAATGATGTGATCCCGTTATCAATGACATCCAATGTCCATGGTCAGGAAACCGTGACCATCTGTTGATCAACGAGCTAGTAACTAGAGGCTTACCAGGGACACGTTGTGGTCTATGTATTCACACATGTATCGCTGTTTCCGTACAATACAATTCAAGCATGAATAACAGACAATTATCATGATCAAGGAAATATAATAATAATCCTTTTATTATTGCCTCTAGGGCATATTTCCAACACCTAGTTCACCGAGCGCCCGATCGCGTCGCCGTCGGACCTCGTCGCCGACGAGTGTTCCGACATCTCTAGGTCGTGCGGTGCTGCCCGTTCGCTCCAGTGAGTCGCGTAGGAGATTCCTCTCTAGTCAATGCTCCGCCTAGGGCTTTGCATTGCCTCGCTGTCGCTCCGTCGCCGCCGTGCTGTCGTTGCTCGCCGCCGGTGCTGCAGTAGTCGTTAGGTGCTGCTAGCGTGCTGGATGGATGCGGAACTCCTCCAGGAGCATCTCGCACCCCTCCGCCGTGCTGTTTGGTCGCCGGAGCAGCTCCGACGGGCCAGTGCTTCCCCTGCCTTCTGCTTCTGCTGTTTATTCTTCAGACGTGCTACCTGTTATCTGTCGAGTTCCTTTCAGTAGCGCAGTGGTTCGTCTCCTCGTCAGATAGTGAGCGGTCGTGGGTTCGATTCCTCGAACGGGCAGGTGTATTCGCCCCCTTTTTGCATTTTCGCCTGAGGCTGACAGCAGGGCCCCACCTGCCAGCCTCACAGCGCACTCTCCACCACGCGCACACCCACGTTGCCAGCTTAGCCCCGCCAGGCCCCCGCTGTTAGTGACTGGGGCTAGCTGAACCAGGGTCGATCTGGACCCTTGTGACTGTTTGTTTTATTTTCTTTTTCTTTTCTGTTTTTCTTTTTTATTTAATATCTGCATAAATATGTTTCTGATGAATTTGAGTTATATATGAAAAGTGGTTAGAATTTTATGTAGATTATGAATATGCTACTTGCTGCCATGTTTAAAAACATTTAAAATGCTTTTTGAATTTAAACTTGTTTTAAAAATACTTAAACCTCTAAAAATCATAACTAAATATCTACAACTCCAAATTTAACAAAATTTATATGCATTTGGGGTAGAAAAATGTGTAGAATATTTTGGTGCTGTTGTTTAGCATGTTTGACAACTCTATCACAGAAGTTTTTTAGATCTGTCCCAAATGCAAATAAATTAATATGGGAGTTTCTGGATATTGTTTTATTTAATTCTAGCCCATTTAAATGTGCTAGCATGTTGCTGTTATGTTAGTTGCACCCTTGCCATGTTAACCAACTTCTTTAAAACATGTTGCATGCTTGTTTGGAAAACAACATAAACTTGCTAAGTTGTTCCTTGGCTTGTTTCATGCTTGTGGTTGATCTTGTTTGGTTATGATGTTGATGCACTCTTGTGACCCCTAGGCCATGCATAATTTCTCCCATGCTCATATGCTTCATGTTCATGCATCATGTGGTTGAGCACTGCATGTTGATTGATTTTTTTCCGTTGTTGCATTGTCGTGTTTGGTTAGAGCCCGATGACGATACGGAGTACGAGGTTTCTACCGAGGTTGAGTGTGAGGAGCAAGGTTACCTTCCCTCCAAGGATTCAACAGACAAGATGACCTTACCCAGATATCACTACTATCTTTGCCTATGCTAGATGCCTCGCTCTTTAGCTTATTGCCTCGATGCATATGTCTATTTGTCAGCCTCCTATTGTTGCCATGAAACTCTCTAACCATACAACCTAGCAAACCTTTGATTGGCTACGTAAGCTTCGCTCAGCCCCTCTTATAGCATTGTTAGTTGCAGGAGAAGATTTGAAGATTCTTGCTTCATGTTGAATTTATTATTGGGTTATCACAATATCTAATCTGTTAAACTAAATCACCTATATTTTTGGCAATGGGTGGAAGGCTAAGCCTTTGCTTGGTGTTTTGTTCCACTCATGCCACCCTAGGAACCGTTTAAACCGGTGTTATGTTCCTTGATTTTGTGTCCCTAACACAGTTGGGGTTTATGGGCCCCCGTGATAACTCGCTTAGTGCTAAAGCTTTTCCAGCAAGCCCCAACATTGGTTTTACATTTTCCTAATAACTAAAACTTGCATAGGGAGTTATAAACCCTTTTCTTAATTAACAACCCGGGCCAGTGCTCCACATGAGTGTTGGTCCAAACTGGGCGTGCTACGGGGCCACCTCGAGGAAACTCAAGGGCTGGTAAAAACCTGTAGCTTGTCCCATCCGGTCGTGGCCTGAGATGAGATACGCGCAGCTACTATCAGGGTGTCGGCACGCCGGGAGGTCTTGCTGGATTAGTTTTATCTTTGTCGGAATATCTTGAGCATGGGATTCCGAGAATACTCGGGTCTTCCCACCTTGGAGTTGCGACTCCGCAGATCGTGAGCTTGTGATGGGCTAAGTTGGGACACCCCTCCAGGGTTTGATCTTTCGAAAGTCGTGCCCACGGTTATGTGGCATATGGGAATTTGTTAATATCCGGTTGTAGAAAACTTGACACCATGTTCATAATACACTACCAGCGTGAGTAACCGTGACGGTCGCTTTCCGAAGGGGTTCGGGAAGTGAACATGGTGGGGTTATGTTTGACGTGCTTAGATAGGATCACTTCGTGTTCACTTTTTCGATCGTTGGCATTTTCTCTTCTCGCTCTAAACACGTAAGCTAGTGCTAGTGCTGCTGCAACCTTGTTTTCAGCCTTGTTCCACACCCAAGGCTTTGATAGTATTGCTACCCGAGAACGGGATTGCTGAGTCCTCCGTGGCTCACAGATTCTACACAACACCAGATGTAGGTACCATTGAGAACTACACAGCTGGTGGTTCAGAGTAGTATTGGGAGTTCGATGAAGAACGTGGGCAATACTACGTGTCTTACCCAGAGGATCAGTAGGGCTGTTACTAGGATGATCGGGACCTTGTGTTGCTTTATTTATGGTATCTTTCATTTCGATCTTCGTCCGTAGTCGGACTCTGATGTTATTGGATGATGTATGTTAATGTATTACATTGTGTGACGTGGCAAGTGTAAGCCAACTACTCTTTTTCAATTTCATCCCTCTTTTACATGAGTCGTGCAAAGATACCATACTTGAGATCATTCTAGTATGAGATTATGCCTTTAAGTCGTGCCTCGACACGTAGGAGGTATAGTCTCATACTGGGCAGTATAAGTTGGTATCAGAGCCTTCTCCGACCTAGGAGCCCCCACTGATTGATCGAATCGTTGATGATTGAGTCTAGGCACACACATGAAAAATGTTTTGAGTCGTATATATATATCGGAGAGTAGGATTTCTTTTACTCCTCATCCCTTTATCACTCTGGTGAGGACTCTTGACGATGATTCTATTTCTTCTACTCTAAAAAATTCACTATTTTTTTAGGATCATGCGAGTATTGTTTCGATTGTTCCGATGTCTTTGTGACGAGAACATTGTTCTAGATGCCTCCTGTCATTTAGGGGTTGTGGCAGTGTCCCGGGGAGTTGAGCTCCGAGGTGTTGTCGTCACAAATCTATCGCAGCAGTTCTGGAATACTTAAGACGGCCGACGTTGAAAACTCTTCTATGCGGTTAGTGGTAAGATAACCCCGACATCACCTAGTACTGGGGAGGTAGTTCGGGAGTATTGCCATAGCTTGTATAGCAGATGCGTTTCGAAGGTCCGAGGTAAACAGTTTCCGGAAATAACTGGTTATGTGTTGAAGGATGGATACAGCTGGATGTAGGATTAGAGTTGAGTGCGCGATGCTTCCCCTGTATCCCCAACACCCAATTGCATAGCCGGAAACTTTCGAAAATTAATAGGTGGGTTCATCAAGTAGCTCGTAGGCATTCTTCCAATGAATGCATGATATGGAGTTCGGGGTTCTACATCGAGTGAAGTGGTTTTATGGGCGTTGTTCCGATCGGGAGTTGCATCTTAAAGGGTCCTTGGCTATGCTGATCCGGGGATTGCAAAACCCTTTTGTAACACGTTCCATGAGCTTTCAGAACGAACATGTGGAACGAAGCTTCTATCTTGTATTTGTTCTATCTGCTCGTTGTTGTTTTTATTTACCTTTTGTTCTCCCAAGTGGCTTCTCGAGAAGATTGTTGTACCATTGAATTGTGGATTACATTCGTTCATTTTGTTCGAATGTTCTTGTGAAGACTTATGTTGCAAGTTCTAGCCGTTGATTCAGCTCATATATTTCAATCAATGGCTAATAGTTGTCATCTCATTCAGGATGGCTCCTAAGAAGGTTCCCAATGCCTGATCGTCCTCCTTCCCCTCCTCCTCCGTCTGAGGCCTGGAGAGCAATTATGCAAGCGACCAACCAGAACACCTAGATGCTTATGCAAATGATGCAGAACATTCAAGCCAACCAAGAAAATCAAGGTGGTCATGGGAACCAAGGCCAAGGCAATCTGTTCAATCAACCTCACTTTGCAACTCTCAAATAATTCCTGGCAAACAAACCGAAGTCTTTCAGTTACTGTGTGGATCCGCTAGATGCTGAAGACTGGATAACAGACATCAAGAAGCACTTTGAATGCAGTAACGTGAGACCTGAGGATTATGTCAAGTTTGCCGCCTTCCAACTCAAGGATCAAGCTGCTGATTGGTGGCAATAGTACAAAGATTCTAGAGGTGGACGTGAAATCTTGTGGACCGACTTCTGCAAGGATTTCCGCTCTCACCACATTCCAACTAGTGTCACCGAAGGCATGCGTGAGCAATTTCGCAACCTGAAGCAAGGCACCATGTCCGTCTATCAATACAATGTCAAGTTCCAGAACCTTGCCTGCTATGCCAAGCAAGACATCCCAGATGCCAAGAGCAAGATTTATCAGTTCCATGGTGGTCTGAAGGATGAACTCCAACTAGCTCTCACCTTGTTCGAGCCGGATGAATTTGATCAATTCTATAACATGGTTCTTAAGCAAGAGGCAGCCCAGCTCAAGGTTGAAGCTTCCAAAAAGAGGATTAGAGATGCGGTTAACTCCTCCTCTTCTTCCCAAGTGGTTGCAAAGCAGCAGAAGTTTTGGCTTCCGCCTCCTCCAGTGCTCCGCCCTCCAAACAACAACAAGCACTCTGGTGGCCGTGGTTTCTCCCACCCACCCAACCCAAGCAATCAGTCCAAGACTCAGTTCCAAGCTTCAAAGTCAAGTGGTCCTTATCACCGTCCTCTCTCAGAAGTGGTTTGCAACAAGTGCACTCAAAAGGGTCACTATGCTAATAAGTGTCCCAACCCAAGGCGCCTTCCGACTCCTTCACCTGTCAGCACTGCTATTGTCAAGCACAATCCCAAGGTTGCAAGAGTGAATCTGATGAATGCAGCTCAAGCAGAGAACTCTTCAGATGTGATACTTGGTAACCTTCCAGTCAACCTTAAACCTGCTAAAGTCTTGTCTGATTCTGGTGCATCACATTCTTTCATGTCATATCCATTTGCATCCAAGCACAATGTGGGCACAATGGCTTTACCAAGGGAGTTATCAATTACTTCTCCGGGAAAGCAAATGAATTCTAGCTTGTATGCTCTGGATATATCTATTCACATGGGTGACTACAGCTTTCTGGTTTCTCCGGTTATTCTCGGTAACTCCGACATTGATCTTATTCTTGGGATGGATTGGCTTTCCAAGCATGATGCACACATTGATTGTGCAAATAATGAAGTCAAGCTTACTCATCCTGGTGAAGACGTGATTATCTTCGCCTCTCGAGATAACACAATCAGGCTATTCTCTCTCAATGACAAGGGCGAGATTAATGCCATCTCTCAGATTCCGGTGGTCAATGAATATGAAGATGTTTTCCTTGAAGATCTTCGAGGCATGCCTCCGCATCATCAAGTTGAATTCGTCATTGAACTCGAGCCCGGTACCAAGCCAGCATGTCGACGTCCGTACAAGATTTCCCCTGATGAGTTGAAGGAGCTGAGGAAACAACTCGATGAGCAAGAGCGTATGGGTCTAATCAGGCCTAGTACTTCTCCTTGGGGTTGTGGTGTTCTATTTGTCAAGAAGAAGGATGACACGGAACACCTTTGCGTTGATTACCGACCATTGAACAAGAAGACAATAAAGAACAAGTATTCGCTTCCCAACATCAATGAATTGTTCGAGCAGCTCAAAGGAGCAAATGTGTTCTCAAAGCTCGATCTCCGGATGGGTTATCACCATATCCGTATCCGTGAAGAAGATATTCCCAAGACCGCATTCAGAACGAGTTTTGGCTCTTATGAATACACGGTCATGTCTTTTGGCCTCGCAAATGCTCCACCCACATTCTCGAGGATGATGCACTTCATATTCAACCCCTACACCAATGAATTTGTTCTCGTCTATCTGGATGATATCTTGGTATTCTCCAAGAATGAAGTAGACCATGCCAAGCACCTCCGTTTGGTTCTGGACAGGCTCCGTGAACACAAGTTCTATGAGAAGTTCTCCAAATGTGAATTCTGGCTAGATAAAGTCTTATATCTTGGTCATATCATCTCTGCCGAGGGTATTTTTGTGAACCCCGAGAAAGTTGAAGCTATTGTCAACTAGGAACCCCCGCAGAATGTCAAGCAACTCCGAAGCTTCCTTGGTATCGCTAACTATTGCAGAAGGTTCGTTGAGAACTTCTCCAAGATTGCAAAGCCTCTTTCCAACCTATTGCAGAAGAATGACAAGTACTCCTGGACTCCTAATTGTGATGTGGCATTCAAAACACTCGAAGAGATGCTCATTTCTGCTCCGGTTCTTACTCCTCCGGATGAGTCCAAGCCCTATGAAGTCTTTTGTGATGCTTCTTTGCAAGGACTTGATGGTGTTCTCATGCAAGACAAGAAGATTGTGGCATACATGTCACACCCTGCATTTTGTAACATGTTATTTGTAACTTTGAAGCATGAAAATTTGGACCAGCAATTTTTTTTAGCATCATTTGGCTTTTATTTGGAATTGAGTTTCTTCATTTGCTTTTCATGTGCTCATTAAAGTCAACTATGATCCCTTGTAGATCTCATCTCCTTATCCAAAACTTCTGCCCAATGATCATGCTAAGTGATATATAGCAGTATAGTATTTTCTTACAAAAATAATTTGGCCAAAAAGTATTTTATAAAATTAGTTTTCCCAAAACCCCTGAATTGAGATTTGCACTGCAAGTACTTGATTAAGGGTGTGAAAATTATTTCAAAAGGTTTATTTGAGACCTAGTAGTCATAGGACTCCCAGAAACCACAAAGGTATATTTTTAAAAGTTATTTTCCTATTTTATTTAAAAGCTTTTTCTTAAGGCCAGAAATGGTCTTTAATAGGAGAAAATTATTTAACTATTTCAAAAATATTTGCCAAAATTCAGAGAGACTCATAGGACATATATTGTCCATATATGAGAGTTTCAACACTTGGTCATGTTCAAAATAATGGGCTAGACCCTCTAAAACCCTTTCTGGATATTTCAAGCTTTTGAAATATTTACAAAGGAATTTTTCTCCAAAAATTATAGGGAAATTCTATCATGTCATATATGACATACTTGATGATCTTGCCAAGTCCCATGCCTTGGGAAGCAAGAAAACCTCCTCAAACCCCTTCATAACCATTCTGTCCATATTTAAAGTTTGAGCAACTCTACATTGCCAAACTTGTCCAAATGCTCTCAAACTTGGTGCACATGCTAGAATGGCCTAATAAGGAACCTAGACCAAATGGCACAAGAATTTGAATAGGGCAACTTGATCAGATCACCTCAAAACCCTTTCTGTTCAAATGCAAGTTTGAACAACTTTACATTACCAACTTTTTATCTGGAGCCTCAAACTTTGTGAGCATGATCAATACCCCAAATGAGGATGCTACACCAAGTGGTGCATCAAGGGGAGATGATTAGCTTGACTCAATCAAGATGAAACTGTTTCTGTTGATTTCTAGGGTTCACCAAAGTTACATTGGCTAGTTTCTTCAAATGGGCCAAAATTTGGTGAAGCACCCTATTTTCTCATGCCTTTCAACCCTGTCAAGTGCCATGTCAAGTGGACTTCATTTGCTTGATCAAACACAGATCAAACACCTTCTGCAGAAATTCTAAAACCTCCAACTTGACCATTTTCACCTTTCTCCATAGCCTCAACTTCTTACCACAGGCCCATTGATTTACCAGCAACCTCCAGTAACTCCCCCAGCACCTCAGCTCCATGATTGAGGGGTGAAACCTCAGCTTTACCTTGCTGTACAGCCAACATTCATCTTGTTACCAGCCCTCCCCTCTCTCTCTCTGCACCCCAGAGCATCCAAGGCCTCAGGGCAATTCTTTACTACCCCCTCATCACCCCAGACACTGTTGGACACGCTGGGACGGGCCAAACTAGCGAGAGCACGCTGATGCCGGTCATACGCGCGCTCCAGAGCGCGTGAACAGTGCACCTCGCACGCTGGCTCGGGCCAATCGCCGCTCCCCGACAGCCTCGGGCCTCCCACTCGCGCCAGTCGAGACGTCTCGACGTCCGCGACCTCCCCGGCGCTGTCCCCCCTCCTCCTGCGCCCTCCAGTAGCCGCCGTCGCACGCGCGCTGGCCGCCCGCGGCAGCCACTCCTCTGCCTCGCACGCGCGCGCCTCCCTGTTGCTCCCCCGCTCCTCCTTTTACCTCAGCTGGACGTAGAGCACGTCCAGGAACTCCCCAGACTCACTCCCCAAGCCTCCCGTGCGCTGTAGCCTCGCCGATGAGCTCACCGGCGCACTGGACCACGGGTCCCCGTCGGGCCCCTATAAATAGACCTCCTCGAGCTCCTCCAACACCACCACCAGCCTCACAACTCTCCACTGATCCCTCCTGCATCACTAGTTCGACCCCGGAGCGCCCCAGTGCTCGGGATCGACCGAAGCTCCGCCGCGTCGGGCCGCCGGCGATCTCGAGGTACAGGCCTCCCCTGCCTCTCCTTCCGCTCATTTCGGAACCGCAGCACACCACTGAACCTTTCCCCTCTATTTCCCCCTCTGTTTGCAGTCGGAAACGGCCGCAGCAACTCCCCTCCGACGAGCCTCCACCGTCGCACCTCGCCGCCGGTGAACCAGGGCTCCCCGCCATGCCGCACTACCACCGCTACAACCGCAACACGCCGCTGAGCTCAACCCTGCCCTCTGTTGCCATCGCCGTGGCCGGAATCGTCGCCGGTGAGCTCGCCGCCGCCGTGACCGCGGGGTTAGAGATGACAGGCAGGCCCCGCCTGTCATCCCCCCACCTCTCTCCCCTCCTCTGTGCCGCTGACCCACGGGCCCCGCCCGTCAGGTTTGAAACCTGACGTGCGCGCGCGCTGGCTCCGTGCGACTGGGCCAGTCTACCTGGGCCGTGCACTGTGGCCTCTTCTGGCCCAGTGCACAGGACCCTTTTTCTCTTTTTCTTTTCTGTTGATGTTTTAAACATTTATGCAGAAAAGAATATTGATCCAAATTAATTATTTCCAACTCCTAAAATCTTGCAATATTCCAACCTATTTAATGGTACTACTTTCACTCAAATCCACGAAACTTTTCTGTACTGTTCAAATTTAAATTCAAATTTGAGCAGTATAACTCCTGTTCAAAAATCAATATATCCTATTTTGTAACTCCAAAACTCCAACTAAGAGTTTTCCCCATCTTAGAAATCCCTCTAGTATTTTACAAAAATGAGTTGACATTTTTCTGAGCACTTTGGGTTTTCTGTTTTATTTGTATTCTTATTTTTCCGTGGTTATTATGCGATGTATAGATCCCGTATTTGACGAAGTTGCTGTGGAAGAAGAAGGAGAAGGACTTGAAGACTTTGAAGACCAAGCCAATCCAGGCAAGCAGCCCTTTGACCATGATACACTTGTTCTTCGGAACCCGTTGGTTTCCGATGCATGATGATTAGGGTTACGATGGTAACCTAGATGAACCACCACATGATGCATGCCTTATTGTTGATCTTGCTATATGCTAGATGACATGCAATAGGTGGTCATGATGCTTATATGATGCACGACATGATCTTGATCTTGGTATATGCTAGATGACTTGCATATGGTTAGTAGTTATGGAAAGTGATGCATGAGTGGCATGAACCTTCATGGTTGAAGTCTTTACATAAAACCCCATCGGGTGCCATTTATGCCCGAGGGAGATGATGATGATGAGTTGGTTGACCACTTGATGACGAAGTGGTGTGCCAAGGCAAGTGTGTGTGTTTTTCAAACGGATTGGTTGAAGTTGCGACCGTTATTCCAACCATACATGTGCAACCACACTACCCCTTATGGGACGGGGCTTTATTGATTACTTAGGTCGATACTAGCATGGTGCCCGCATTACTTGTGACGGGAAGACTTGAAGTCTTTCCCGGGACGGGATCGTGCTTGGATAGACGGCCATGACTGTTTTTACAGGGCACCGGACACACCGTTGGTCCCTTCGGGTACGCGTGAACATTGAAATTTGGGCAGGTCCCGTGATCTATTGTTTGTACCCGAGGGCCGTGTGCCAACGAGTGGACTCTATGTTAGTGTCGTCTAAGGAAAGGTAATGACCGGGTGGTTACCCCGGGTACTTGAGGTACCGCGGGTCGTGGATGACACGGAAGTTCCCCGGATCTTGTGGGTAAAGTGTACAACCTCTACAGAGTGTCAAACTATTCGAATAGCCGTGTCCACGGTCAAGGACAGTTGGGTAACCGCTCTTGGGCTATGTCCAATGTTTGTGAAACCATGCTTGTGTGTGATGAGTCAAGGTGGTGACTTGACTCAATGAGATGAATCATATTCATATTGATGTCGGTAACCTGTTCTCGAGGTTACGCGAAGTTGTTGATGCATAACTTGATGATAGCATATTGTTCTAGCCTCCTGCTAGATTGTTCATTATTATTCAATTGCATTGTTACTCGAACCACATCATGGGTTGCTTGCGAGTACATTCAAAGTACTCATTGGCTTGCCACTGGTTATTTAATTGGCCAGGCATGGAAGAGCAGGATTATGAGGAAGAGTTCTTTGGAGACGACCATGCGAACTAGGACGCTATCCCAGTCAGAATGCCTGTAGGGTTAAGGCAGATGGCATGGGTTCTGCCCGTTTTATCGAAGACTTCCGCTACTTGAGTTATTTGCCATTCAGCCCGTGAGGCTCTATCTATGTAAGACTTGGCCATAATGGCCTTAATTCGTGTAAGACTATTTGTATGGATGTAAGACTCTTGTTATTTCAGCTTCTGTGTGTTCAGTGAGCATTGATCTCTGGGATCACTGTACACGTGCATTCGGTGATCTCGACTTCCAAGTCGGGGTCCCCACAGAGCTGGTATCAGAGCCATCCTGACTGTAGGAAGCCTTAGTTAGCATGGGCGTTAGTTAGTTGAGACCCCTTTTTCAAAACCTTCTGAATCTCTCTTCTTTTCTAAACCTGAGATTTCCTCAGCTTATTAACCCCTCCTATTCCACCTTGTAGATGGCCGCTGTTCCCGAAGAGCACCTGACCACTGGGTTTCCCCTACTTCTCGAGGATAGCCTCCAGGAGTGTCAGTTCCACCGAGCACCCATCCTCACCTACCTCGAGCATTGGGTGAGCGATACTGAGGTAGAGTACCATGTGGAAGTGATCGTGAAGGCAAACGATCCTCCCACAAGTTGGTTCTTCGAGGGACCCCAGATGGCGACACTACCACTCGCTGCCGAGGCTGCTGCACTCAAGGCACTAACCCGTCTCCGCGAGCTTCTTCCGGAGATGGCAGCCAAGATGGCAACTCGCTTCTTACCTTACCGGAAGGAAGGTGACGAAGAAAGCAGCGCACTAGCCCCTCCACTGAAGGATGGACTCTCGCTTCGGTTCCAGACCTACTTCAGTCTATGTGCCGACAGCTTGGCACAAGACTTGGCCTCGGAATCAATAAAGCTTCGAGAAGAACTTCACAAGACCAAGGCACTCCTTCGTCGAGCTCAAGAGAAGGCAAACATGATCAAGAAGGAAGGAGCACCTTCTGGTCAATCCGCTATCGCATATCGAGGCGGAAGGCCCTCCGAGGATGTATCTTCCAAGGGTGAGGAACCACCTCGGCGACGCCGGATGACAGCAAGGGAATACCGCAAGCTTTTCCCTGCACCACCGTCGAAACACCGACGTATCCAACTCCTCCAGTCCCCCATTCCCTCAAGTGACAAAGGAGCCCAGACAGATGAAGACAAGGAGGAAGACCCAGAAGAGCCGGAATACGCGACCGAGCATTCCGCCGCTTAGGCATTATTCGCTACTCGGATATGCCCGTTGTAACCCCTACGGTAGGATAGGTCGTGTAACCCCTATGCGCAGTCGAGTCCTTGTATGGTTCACATGTAACCACCTAGCGTTTGCTTTTGTTGTGTCTGAATGTATGTCGTATTCTTCCTTCGGGAAGGTGTAAACGACTACATCACCCATCTGGATTTTAATGAATGAGTTTTGGCCTCTCGGCCCTTGCATGATTTGATTTAGTGTCACACCCACCCCCCTTACTAGGCACCCATCTATCTTGCTTTTCCTCTTCTGAGTCATGACACGTTTTATCGCTCCAACAGGATGCCTGTTGTAACTCGTACTGGTACCTCTACCCAGCAGCCCGAAGCCGGAGCATCCTCTCAGCCAGAGGCAGACCACGACCAAACCAATGACCAAGCTCCACCACCACCTCCTCCAAGCATGGACATGGCTCAGCTTCTCCAAGCTTTCCAAGAGGAACGCCAAGCCAACACTGCAGCTCTCCAGCTGATTGCTCAAGCTATCGCCAACAACCGCCAGCCGGCGGGGAATGGCAATGGACGTTCCACGTTGGCAGAGTTCAAGAAGCATGCACCGCCAACCTTCATCGAGACTGCTGAACCCCTGGATGCAGACGACTGGGTCCGTTCCATTGAGGAAACCCTGGAGCTAGTCGGATGCACCGAAGATCGTGAGAAAGTGGCTTATGCAGCCCACTGCCTCGGGGGAACCGCAAGAGCTTGGTGGGATGGATTCAAGGTCATGCATGCTGAACAAGACATCACTTGGGTTAACTTCAAGGCAGAATTCCGCAAGGCCCACATTCCTTCTGGAGTCATGGCTATCAAAAAGCGCGAGTTCCGAGCCCTGAAGCAAGGAAGTGGCACTGTCAAGGAGTACATGCAGAAGTTCAGTATTTTGTCAAGGTATGCCCGTGAGGATGTCAGCACAGATGCTGCCAAAAGGGAGCGCTTCATGGAAGGCCTTAATCAAACTCTGCAATATTCGCTTGTCGTGTGCGACTGCCCGTCCTTCCCTGACCTGGTGAACAAGGCACTTATGCTTGAAGACAAGCGGCGTGCTTTGGAAGACACTCGCAAGCGCAAGTTGGTCAGTAAGGGAAGTTCCAGCAACCAGAAGCCTCGTCCGTGGCAGTCAGCCCCGGCCAAGCCAACCTATCAGCAGCCAAGAGCTCCTGCACCTCGTGCCAATCCTCAGCCTCAGCAGTATGCCAACCCCAGGCCAGCTTTCAACCCCAATACCAGTGGTGGCAACAAGATCAACACTCCAAATCAAGTCACTTGTTTTGGGTGTGGTCAGCCCGGACACATCTCCAGGGTGTGCCCCAACAAGAAGCCTGATGCCCCGCGCCCCAATGCGCAGAACCAGGGTCAAGGCCGTGGAATGCCACCAAGGAACCCAGCTCCTCGCAATCCACTGAACTATGGGAAGGGGCGTGTGAATCACGTCACTGCTGAAGAAGCCCAGGAAGACCCGGACGTCGTGCTGGGTACGTTCCTTGTCAACTCAGCACCTGCAACTGTCTTGTTTGATTCTGGAGCAACACATTCATTTTTCACTCAAAGATTTGCATTAAAAAGTGGCATGACCCCTACACCCCTGAATAACCCTATGGTGGTACAAACCCCCGGAGCCGAGATGAGAGCCAAGATAGGCTGTAAAGGAGTCAGTATTACCATTAACGGTGTAGACTTCCTAGCAGACCTTATCGTCCTGAGATTGCAAGGCTTGGATGTGATCCTAGGTATGAATTGGCTCAGCAAGCACCAAGGCTTGTTAGACTGTGCCAATCGGACAGTCACTGTGACCAATGACCAAGGAGTAGAAGTCAAGTTTGCCCCCAACTCCTCTTCCGCTCAAGCCGCTAAAGTCAACTGTCTGTCTGAAGTTGGGCTAGACCAAGTACCGGTGGTATGTGAGTATCTTGATGTCTTTCCGGATGAACTGCCGGGAATGCCCCTGACCGTGACATTGAGTTCATCATCGAGCTCGTGCCCGGAGCAGGACGCTTCTATAAGAAGCCTTATAGAATGGGGACGGAAGAATTAGCCGAGTTGAAGAAGCAGCTAGAAGAGCAGCTAAGGAAGGGATTTATCCGCCCGAGTGCCTCCCCTTGGGGATCTCCTGTTCTGTTTGTGGCAAAGAGGGACGGTACCATCCGCTTATGCATTGACTATCGTTCCCTCAATGAAGTTACAATCAAGAACAAGTACCCACTTCCCAAGATCGAAGATCTGTTTGATCAACTCAGCGGAGGCAAGGTATTCTCCAAGATCGACCTCAGATCTGGGTATTACCAGCTGAAGATCAGGCCCCAAGATATTCCGAAGACGGCATTCGTAACCAGATATGGCCTGTACGAGTGCACGGTCATGTCTTTTGGGTTAACCAATGCCCCAGCTTACTTCATGTATCTCATGAATAAAGTCTTCATGGAATATCTGGACAAGTTCGTTGTTGTCTTCATTGATGACATCCTTGTGTTCTCGAAGTCGGAGGAAGAGCATGAGCAGCATCTGAGAATGGTCTTAGACAAGCTTCGTGAGCACCAACTGTATGCCAAATTCAGCAAGTGTGAGTTTTGGCTGCACAAAGTTGGATTCTTAGGTCATGTCTTGACCGAGGAAGGATTATCTGTTGATCCTGCAAAAATCGAAGCTGTGACCCAATGGCAATCTCCAACGACCGTCAAGGAAGTCAGAAGCTTCCTCGGATTGGCGGGCTATTACCGCAAGTTCGTGGAAGGATTCTCTAGCATTGCACGACCAATGATTCAGCTCCTCAAGAAGGACAAGAAGTTCGAGTGGACGCCAAAATGCGAAGAGAGCTTCCAAGAGCTCAAGAAGAGATTGACCACCGCCCCAGTTCTGGCAACACCTGATATTCACAAGGAGTTCGTGATATATTGTGATGCCTCTCGAACCGGATTGGGAAGCGTTCTGATGCAAGAAGGCCGCGTCATAGCATACCTCTCCAGGCAGCTACGACCCCATGAGGAGAACTACGCTACTCACGATCTTGAGCTAGCGGCAGTAGTTCATGCCTTGAAGACATGGCGGCATTACCTCCTAGGGAAACGGTGTGAGATTTACACAGACCACAAAAGTCTGAAGTATATTTTCACCCAAAAAGAGTTGAACATGAGGCAGCGGAGATGGTTGGAACTCATCAAGGATTATGACCTCAGTGTTCAGTATCACCCTGGGAAGGCCAACGTGGTGGCCGATGCCTTAAGCAGGAAGGCTTGCTCTTTGAATGTCATTATTCAAGAGAGGCAGCCAACCTTGTTTAAGGAGATCGAACAATTCAGTCTGGAATTGGTCACCCCCGGATTTCTGGATCATTTGGAAGTCAGACCGACCCTGATGGACGACGTCAAGAAGGCTCAAGATGGACATGCAAGCATCAAAGGTATCAAGAGGAAGATGAAGATGGGCAAGGCCCCAGGATTCTCCGAAGACAAGCACGGGATTGTTTGGTACAAAGGTCGTCTCTGCGTACCAAACAACACCGAGCTAAAGACGCTGATTCTGCAAGAAGCCCACGACACCCCGTATTCCATTCACCACGGAGGAACCAAGATGTACCAAGACTTGAAGGCACGATTCTGGTGGCACGGTATGAAGAGAGAGATTGCAACCTATGTTGCAAAGTGTGATGTGTGCCAAAAGGTCAAGGCTGAATATCAGCGACCCGCTGTATTGCTTCAACCACTCAAGGTTCCTGAGTGGAAGTGGGATAAAGTCGGAATGGACTTCATCACTGGGTTACCAAGGTCGAATAGAGGACATGACTCTATCTGGGTCATAGTCGATCATTTGACCAAGGTGGCTCATTTCATTCCTGTCAAGACTACCTACTCAGGCAACCAGTTGGCAACTCTCTATATCAACCGAATCGTAAGTCTTCACGGTGTTCCCAAGCAGATTGTGTCAGATCGAGGCACCCAGTTCACTTCAAGGTTCTGGAAGAGATTCCAAGAAGCCTTGGGAACCAAGTTGTCTTTCAGCACAGCTTTCCACCCACAGACCGGAGGTCAAACTGAGCGAGTCAATCTGATTCTCGAAGACATGCTCCGAGCCTGTGTCCTGGCATATGGAGCCAAGTGGGAAGACTGTCTCCCTTTTGCCGAGTTCTCCTATAACAACAGTTACCAGTCAAGCCTTCAGATGGCACCATTTGAGGCGTTGTACGGACGCAGATGTCGCACACCCCTCAACTGGTCAGAGACTGGAGAAGGACTAGTCTTTGGACCGGATATTCTCCGCGCAGCAGAAGAGCAAGTCCAACTAGTCAGAGAGCGATTAAAGGCAGCCAAGTCAAGGCAGAAGAGTTATGCTGACACTCGACGCCGAGACATGAATTTCCGTGTCGGAGATCATGTGTATCTGCGGGTAACTCCTCTGAAGGGAACCAAGCGTTTCCACGTCAAGGGGAAGCTCGCACCAAGGTTCATTGGCCCTTTCAAGATCACCGACCGACGAGGAGAAGTGGCTTATCAGTTGGAACTACCACCTGAGCTATCCGATGTGTACAATGTGTTCCATGTGTCACAACTCCGGAAATGTCTCCAGGTTCCAAACAAGCCCAGTCTCTACAAGGATGTGGATCACCAAGCCATTGATCTGCAGCCTGACTTGACCTACCGCGAGAAGCCCATTCGTATTCTGGACGAAGCAGAACGACGTACGCGGAGCCGTACCATCAAGTACTTCAAGGTCCAGTGGAGCAACCACACCGAAGCAGAAGCAACCTGGGAGCGAGAAGACTATCTTAGATCCGAGTTTCCCGACCTCTTTCAAGCCCTAGTTTAGGAATCTCGGGGACGAGATTCTTGTAAGGGGGGTAGGTCTGTCACACCCTGCATTTTGTAACATGTTATTTGTAACTTTGAAGCATGAAAATTTGGACCAGCAAAATTTTTTAGCATCATTTGGCTTTTATTTGGAATTGAGTTTCTTCATTTGCTTTTCATGTGCTCATTAAAGTCAACTATGATCCCTTGTAGATCTCATCTCCTTATCCAAAACTTCTGCCCAATGATCATGCCAAGTGATATATAGCAGTATAGTATTTTCTTACAAAAATAATTTGGCCAAAAAGTATTTTATAAAATTAGTTTTCCCAAAACCCCTGAATTGAGATTTGCACTGCAAGTACTTGATTAAGGGTGTGAAAATTATTTCAAAAGGTTTATTTGAGACCTAGTAGTCATAGGACTCCCAGAAACCACAAAGGTATATTTTTAAAAGTTATTTTCCTATTTTATTTAAAAGCTTTTTCTTAAGGCCAGAAATGGTCTTTAATAGGAGAAAATTATTTAACTATTTCAAAAATATTTGCCAAAATTCAGAGAGACTCATAGGACATATATTGTCCATATATGAGAGTTTCAACACTTGGTCATGTTCAAAATAATGGGCTAGACCCTCTAAAACCCTTTCTGGATATTTCAAGCTTTTGAAATATTTACAAAGGAATTTTTCTCCAAAAATTCTAGGGAAATTCTATCATGTCATATATGACATACTTGATGATCTTGCCAAGTCCCATGCCTTGGGAAGCAAGAAAACCTCCTCAAACCCCTTCATAACCATTCTGTCCATATTTAAAGTTTGAGCAACTCTACATTGCCAAACTTGTCCAAATGCTCTCAAACTTGGTGCACTTGCTAGAATGGCCTAATAAGGCACCTAGACCAAATGGCACAAGAATTTGAATAGAGCAACTTGATCAGATCACCTCAAAACCCTTTTTGTTCAAATGCAAGTTTGAACAACTTTACATTACCAACTTTTTATCTGGAGCCTCAAACTTTGTGAGCATGATAAATACCCCAAATGAGGATGCTACACCAAGTGGTGCATCAAGGGGAGATGATTAGCTTGACTCAATCAAGATGAAACTGTTTCTGTTGATTTCTAGGGTTCACCAAAGTTACATTGGCTAGTTTCTTCAAATGGGCCCAAGTTTGGTGAAGCACCCTATTTTCTCATGCCTTTCAACCCTGTCAAGTGCCATGTAAAGTGGACTTCATTTGCTTGATCAAACATAGATCAAACACCTTCTGCAGAAATTCTAAAACCTCCAACTTGACCACTTTCACCTTTCTCCATAGCCTCAACTTCTTACCACAGGCCCATTGAGTTACCAGCAACCTCCAGTAACTCCCCCAGCACCTCAGCTCCATGATTGAGGGGTGAAACCTCAGCTTTACCTTGCTGTACAACCAACATTCATCTTGTTACCAGCCCTCCCCTCTCTCTCTCTGCACCCCAGAGCATCCAAGGCCTCAGGGCAATTCTTTACTACCCCCTCATCACCCTAGACACTGTTGGACACGCTGGGACGGGCCAAACCAGCGAGAGCACGCTGATGCCGGTCATACGCGCGCTCCAGAGCGCGTGAACAGTGCACCTCGCACGCTGGCTCGGGCCAATCGCCGCTCCCCGACAGCCTCGGGCCTCCCCCTCGCGCCAGTCGAGGCGTCTCGACGTCCGCGACCTCCCCGGCGCTGTCCCCCTCCTCCTGCGCCCTCCAGTAGCCGCCGTCGCACGCGCGCTGGCCGCCCGCGGCAGCCACTCCTCTGCCTCGCACGCGCGCGCCTCCCTGTTGCTCCCCCGCTCCTCCTTTTACCTCAGCTGGACGTAGAGCACGTCCAGGAACTCCCCAGACTCACTCCCCAAGCCTCCCGTGCGCTGTAGCCTCGTCGATGAGCTCGCCGGCGCACTGGACCACGGGTCCCCGTCGGGCCCCTATAAATAGACCTCCCCGAGCTCCTCCAACACCACCACCAGCCTCACAACTCTCCACTGATCCCTCCTGCATCACTAGTTCGACCCCGGAGCGCCCCAGTGCTCGGGATCGACCGGAGCTCCGCCGCGTCGGGCCGCCGGCGATCTCGAGGTACAGGCCTCCCCTGCCTCTCCTTCCGCTCATTTCGGAACCGCAGCACACCACTTAACCTTTCCCCTCTATTTCCCCCTCTGTTTGCAGTCGGAAACGGCCGCAGCAACTCCCCTCCGACGAGCCTCCGCCGTCGCACCTCGCCGCCGGTGAACCAGAGCTCCCCGCCGTGCCGCACTACCACTGCTACAACCGCAACACGCCGCTGAGCTCAACCCTGCCCTCCGTTGCCATCGCCGTGGCCGGAATCATCGCCGGTGAGCTCGCCGCCGCCGTGACCGCGGGGTTAGAGATGACAGGCGGGCCCCGTCTGTCATCCCCCCACCTCTCTCCCCTCCTCTTTGCCGCTGACCCACGGGCCCCGCCCGTCAGGTTTGAAACCTGACGTGCGCGCGCGCTGGCTCCGTGCGACTGGGCCAGTCTACCTGGGCCGTGCACTGTGGCCTCTTCTGGCCCAGTGCACAGGACCCTTTTTCTCTTTTTCTTTTCTATTGATGTTTTAAACATTTATGCAGAAAAGAATATTGATCCAAATTAATTATTTCCAACTCCTAAAATCTTGCAATATTCCAACCTATTTAATGGTACTACTTTCACTCAAATCCATGAAACTTTTCTGTACTGTTCAAATTCAAATTCAAATTTGAGCAGTATAACTCCTGTTCAAAAATCAATATATCCTATTCTGTAACTCAAAAACTCCAACTAAAATTTTTCCCCATCTTAGAAATCCCTCTAGTATTTTACAAAAATGAGTTGACATTTTTCTGAGCACTTTGGTTTTTCTGTTTTATTTGTATTCTTATTTTTCCGTGGTTATTATGCGACGTATAGATCCCGTATTTGACGAAGTTGCTGTGGAAGAAGAAGGAGAAGGACTTGAAGACTTTGAAGACCAGGCCAATCCAGGCAAGCAGCCCTTTGACCATGATACACTTGTTCTTCGGAACCCGTTGGTTTCCGATGCATGATGATTAGGGTTACGATGGTAACCTAGATGAACCACCACATGATGCATGCCTTATTGTTGATCTTGCTATATGCTAGATGACATGCAATAGGTGGTCATGATGCTTATATGATGCATGACATGATCTTGATCTTGGTATATGCTAGATGACTTGCATATGGTTAGTAGTTATGGAAAGTGATGCATGAGTGGCATGAACCTTCATGGTTGAAGTCTTTACATAAAACCCCATCGGGTGCCATTTATGCCCGAGGGAGATGATGATGATGAGTTGGGTGACCACTTGATGACGAAGTGGTGTGCCAAGGCAAGTGTGTGTGTTTTTCAAACGGATTGGTTGAAGTTGCGACCGTTATTCCAACCATACATGTGCAACCACACTACCCCTTATGGGACGGGGATTTATTGATTACTTAGGTCGATACTAGTATGGTGCCCGCATTACTAGTGACGGGAAGACTTGAGGTCTTTCCCGGGACGGGGTCGTGCTTGGATAGACGGCCATGACTGTTTTTACAGGGCACCGGACACACCGTTGGTCCCTTCGGGTACGCGTGAACATTGAAATTTGGGCAGGTCCCGTGATCTATTGTTTGTACCCGAGGGCCGTGTGCCAACGAGTGGACTCTATGTTAGTGTCGTCTAAGGAAAGGTAATAACCGGGTGCTTACCCCGGGTACTTGAGGTACCGCGGGTCGTGGATGACACGGAAGTTCCCCGGATCTTGTGGGTAAAGTGTACAACCTCTGCAGAGTGTCAAACTATTCGAATAGCCGTGTCCACGGTCAAGGACAGTTGGGTAACCGCTCTTGGGCTACGTCCAATGTTTGTGAAACCATGCTTGTGTGTGATGAGTTAAGGTGGTGACTTGACTCAATGAGATGAATCATATTCATGTTGATGTCGGTAACCTGTTCTCGAGGTTACGCGAAGTTGTTGATGCATAACTTGATGATAGCATATTGTTCTAGCCTCCTGCTAGATTGTTCATTATTATTCAATTGCATTGTTACTCGAACCACATCATGGGTTGCTTGCGAGTACATTCAAAGTACTCATTGGCTTGCCACTGGTTATTTAATTGGCCAGGCATGGAAGAGCAGGATTATGAGGAAGAGTTCTTTGGAGACGACCATGCGAACTAGGACGCTATCCCAGTCAGAATGCCTGTAGGGTTAAGGCAGATGGCATGGGTTCTGCCCGTTTTATCGAAGACTTCCGCTACTTGAGTTATTTGCCATTCAGCCCGTGAGGCTCTATCTATGTAAGACTTGGCCATAATGGCCTTAATTCGTGTAAGACTATTTGTATGGATGTAAGACTCTTGTTATTTCAGCTTCTGTGTGTTCAGTGAGCATTGATCTCTGGGATCACTGTACACGTGCATTCGTTGATCTCGACTTCCAAGTCGGGGTCCCCACAATACACTTCTCGTCAATTGAAACCAAATGAGAAGAATTACCCCACACATGATCTCGAGCTAGCAGCAGTTGTACATGCCTTGATCACGTGGAGACACCTTCTGTTGGGCAGAAAAGTGGACATCTTCACCGATCACAAGAGCTTGAAGTACATCTTCACACAGCCTTACCTGAACCTTCGCCAGACTTGTTGGGTTGAGATGATCCAAGAGTATGATCCAAGCATTGAGTACACACCTGGCAAGGCCAATGTCATTGCAGATGCCTTGAGCAGAAAGGCGTATTGCAACAGTCTCCTTCTCAAACCGTTCGAGCCTGAACTTTGTGAATCATTCAGGAAGCTCAACCTCCAAGTTGTTCCGCAAGGCTTTCTTGCAAACCTTCAAGTTCCTTCTACCTTGGAAGATCAGATCCGTGAGGCCCAACTAAGTGATGCTATGGTGCAGAAAGTGAAACATGGTATTGCTAAGGGTACTCCCAAATACAAGTGTTATCGTGTTGATGAGAAAGACACCTTGTTCTTTGAGGACAGAATTGTGGTTCCCAAGGGTGATCTCAGGAAACTCATAATGAACGAAGCACATGACTCCCTCCTCTCGATTCATCCCGGAAGTTAAAAGATGTACCAAGACCTCAAGCAATCGTACTGGTGGACTCGCATGAAAAGGGAGATTGCCCAATTCGTGAATGAATGTGATGTCTGCAGAAGAGTGAAGGCAGAGCATCAATGTCCAGCCGATCTCCTCCAACCTCTACCTATTCCCGAGTGGAAATTCGACCACATTGAAATGGATTTCGTCACTGGGTTTCCTAAGTCCAAGAAGGGGAATGATGCTATCTTTGTAGTGATTGACAAGCTAACTAAAGTAGCTCACTTCCTTCCCGTCAAAGAGTCCATCAACGCAGCTAAGTTGGCAGAGTTGTACACTTCCAGAATTGTTTCGTTGCATGGCATTCCTCAAGTCATCTCCTCAGACCGTCGAAGTTTGTTCACATCCAAGTTCTGGGACTCCTTTTAGTCAGCCATGGGCACTAAGATTCGTTTCAGCACTGCGTTTCACCCTCAGACTAGTGGTCAATTCGAAAGAGTGAACCAGATCCTTGAAGACATGCTCAGAGCTTGTGTCATCTCTTTTGGCATGAAGTGGGAAGATTTTCTCCCGTTTGTCGAATTCTCTTACAGCAACAGTTTCCAAGCAAGTGCTGGCAAAGCTCCTTTCGAAATCCTCTATGGCAGAAAGTGCCGTACCCCTCTCAACTGGTCCGAGACTGGTGAACATCAACTTCTTGGCAATGATTTGATCTCAGAAGCCGAAGAGATGTGCAAAGTCATACGTGAGAATCTCAAAGCCGCTAAATCGCATCAAAAGAGTTACTATGACGGCAAGCATCATGATTTGGCTTTCGACATTGGAAATCATGTCTATCTCCGTGTTTCTCCTATGAAAGGAACCCAAAGATTCGGTATCAAAGGAAAGCTTGCTCCTAGATACGTGGACCCTTTCAAGATTCTTGGAAAAAGAGGCGATCTAGCCTATCAACTTGAGCTTCCCTCCAACTTTGCAAATGTTCATGATGTGTTTCACGTGTCTCAACTCCGCAAGTGCTTCAAGACACCTGAACGCACCATTCCATTCGAGGAGATTGATCTTCAACAAGACTTGTCTTATTGTGAGCACCATGTTGCTATTCTTGAGGAAACTGAGCGCAAAACCCGCAACAAGTAAATCAAGTTCTTGAAAGTTAAGTGGTCACACCATACCGACCGAGAAGCTATGTGGGAACGAGAAGATCACCTTCGTTCCGAGTTTCCTTCCTTCTCCGAGTCCTAGATCTCGGGACGAGATCTATTTGTAGTGTAGGAGAGTTTGTAATGCCCCATTTGTAACACTTTCCAATAATGGAAATAAAGCTTCCTCATTTGATCCTTGTCATTATGCTTGGGGGTTCTTGTCTTTTATTTTATTTGCATTGCCATATCATTTTTTTGCATCATTGCATTGCTCATCATCATATCATCATGGCATCATAGTTTACTTTATTTTGTGCATGTGTGAGACCTTTGTGATGTTGTTGTGTGTGAGGTTTAGCTATGCCTAGCTAACCTACCCCCCTTCTCCTTCTTCTTCTTATTCTTCTTCTTCTTCTTCTTCTTCTTCTTCTTCTTCTTCTCCTTTCTTTTCTTTTCTGGCCTTTTCTTTGCTCTATTATGCAAGCCACCTAGCCAAGTGCCTTAGTGATTCTTTCCTCTCCTTTAAATCTTGCTCCATGTGAACAACCTCTCCACTAAATATCTGCCCTTTTGAAAATGATTTGGTTGGGTTTTAAAATATCAAGAGTTTGAACCATATTCAAACTCCTTTTATTTTTCTGCCTCTAAGAATGTCCAAGTCAATTTATTTAAATAGGGCATAAATCACTGAGCTTGGGGATATTTTTCTTTTCCCCTAACTCTTCTTCTTTATTTCTGTGCCTTTCTTTTTCTTTTTCTGCCTGAAGAAATAAAGAAAAAGGAGAAAAGCAGCAGCCAGCTCAGTGGCCTATGCTTACTCTCCATCTCTCCCTTCCCCAGGCCCATTTCCTTTTCCCCTCTCAGCGCAGCCCAACTCCACCCGCAGGCCCAGCCAACAGCCGCGCCGTAACGCCGTGGCCTTTTTCCCCCGCGGCCCCACCTGTCTGTGGCACAGGCCGCGTCGCCGTCTTCCTCCGTCAGCCAAAACAGAGCACGCCCGCGCTCACCGTTGTGCCGTGAGTTCACGGACATCAAGGCCGTCGCCGCCCCCTTTTTAAACCCGCAGCTCGTCCTCTCCCTTCTCCTAGGGTTCCCCTTTCCCCTCGTCGCCGCCTAGAGAGCCGAGCACCCCCAGATCCGTCGATCCAATTGATGCCCGAGCGCATCTGAGAGCGCGACCACGTTGCCGGCGAGCCCCGTGTCGACCTCAGCCTCGCCAACTCTGTCCGTCTGCTTCCACGACGTCGCCTACTTCGTCTATGTCGACTACGCGGACCCGAGCACCTCCACGACGAGCTCTTCTTCCTCTTCTTCCTCTTCGGCAGCCGTAGGTGTTCGAGAGCCACCGTCATCGACTCCATCCACGACTGGGCCAGTCAAGCACACCGCCGTGCTCGTGGTGAGCTCCTCTCTCTCCCCGTGCCCTTTTCCCCTTTCTGCGTGCCCTCTAGCCCCTAGTTCACCGAGCGCCTGATCGCGTCGCCGTCTTACCTCATCGCCGGCGAGTGTTCCGACCCCTCTAGGTTGTGCTGTGCTGCCCATTCGCTCGAGTGAGTCGCGTAGGAGCTTCCTCTCTAGTCAGTGCTCTGCCTAGGGCTTTGCATCGCCCCACCGTCGCTCCGTCGCCGCCGTGCTGTCGTTGCTCGCCGCCGGTGTTGCAGTAGTCGTTAGGTGCTGCTAGCGTGCTGGATGGATGCGGAACTCTTCCAGGAGCATCTCGCACCCCTCCGCCGTGCTGTTTGGTCGCCGGAGCAGCTCCGACAGGCCAGTGCTTCCCATGCCTTCTGCTTCTGCTGTTTATTCTTCAGACGTGCTACCTGTTATCTGTCGAGTTCCTTTCAGTAGCGCAGTGGTTCGTCTCCTCGTCAGATAGCGAGCGGTTGTGGGTTCGATTCCTCGAAGGGGCAGGTGTATTCGCCCCCTTTTTGCATTTTCGCCAGAGGCTGACAACAGGGCCCCACCTGCCAGCCTCACAGCGCACTCTCCACCCCGCGCGCACCCACGTTGCCAGCTCAGCCCCGCCGGGCCCCCGCTGTCAGTGACTGGGGCTAGCTGAGCCAGGGTCGATCTGGACCCTTGCGACTGTTTGTTTTATTTTCTTTTTTTGTTTTTGTTTTTCTTTTCTATTTTTCTTGTCTATTTAATATCTGCATAAATATGTTTCTGATGAATTTGAGTTATATATGAAAAGTGGTTAGAATTTTATGCAGATTATGAATATGCTACTTGCTGCCATGTTTAAAAACATTTAAAATGCTGTTTGAATCTAAACTTGTTTTAAAAATGCTTAAACCTGTAAAAATTATAACTAGATATCTACAACTCCAAATTTAACAAACTTTATATGCATTTGGGGTAGAAAAATGTGTAGAATATTTTGGTGCTGTTGTTTAGCATGTTTGACAACTCTATCACAGAAGTTTTTCAGATCTGTCCCAAATGCAAATAAATTAATATGGGAGTTTCTGGATATTGTTTTATTTAATTCCAGCCCATTTAAATGTGCTAGCATGTTGCTGTTATGTTAGTTGCACCCTTGCCATGTTAACCAACTTCTTTAAAACATGTTGCATGCTTGTTTGGAAAACTACATAAACTTGCTAAGTTGTTCCTTGGCTTGTTTCATGCTTGTGGTTGATCTTGTTTGGTTATGATGTTGATGCACTCTTGTGACCCCTGGGCCATGCATCATTTCTCCCATGCTCATATGCTTCATGTTCATGCATCATGTGGTTGAGCACTGCATGTTGATTGATTTTGTTCCGTTGTTGCATTGTCATGTTTGGTTAGAGCCCGGTGACGATACGGAGTACGAGGTTTCTACCGAGGTTGAGTGTGAGGAGCAAGGTTACGTTCCCTCCGAGGATTCAACAGGCAAGATGACCTTACCCAGATATCACTACTATCTTTGCCTATGCTATATGTCTCGCTCTTTAGCTTATTGCCTCGATGCATATGTCTGTTTGCCAGCCTCCTATTGTTGCCATGAAACTCTCTAACCACCCAACCTAGCAAACCTTTGATTGGCTACGTAAGCTTCGCTCAGCCCCGCTTATAGCATTGTTAGTTGTAGGAGAAGATTTGAAGATTCTTGCTTCATGTTGAAGTTATTGTTGGGTTATCACAATATATAATCTGTTAAACTAAATCACCTATATTTTTGGCAATGGGTGGAAGGCTAAGCCTTTGCTTGGTGTTCTGTTCCACTCATGCCACCCTAGGAACCGTTTAAACCGGTGTTATGTTCCTTGATTTTGCGTCCCTAACACGGTTGGGGTTTATGCCCCCCCCTTGATAACCCGCTTAGTGCTAAAGCTTTTCCAGCAAGGCCCAACATTGGTTTTACATTTGCCTAATAACTAAAACTTGCATAGGGAGTTATAAACCCTTTTATTAATTAACAACTCGGGCCAGTGCTCCACATGAGTGTTGGTCCAAACTGGGCATGCTGCGGGGCCACCTCGAGGAAACTGAAGGGCTGGTAAAAACCTATAGCTTGTCCCATCCGGTCGTGGCCTGAGACGAGATACGCGCGGCTACTATCAGGGTGTCGACACGCTGGGAGGTCTTGCTAGATTAGTTTCACCTTTGTCGTAATATCTTGAGCACGGGATTCCGAGAATACTCGGGACTTCCCACCTTGGAGTTGCGACTCCGAAGATCGTGAGCTTGTGATGGGCTAAGTTGGGACACCCCTGCAGGGTTTGATCTTTCGAAAGCCGTGCCCGCGGTTATGTGGTAGATGGGAATTTGTTAATATCCGGTTGTAGAAAACTTGACACCATGTTCATAATACACTACCAGCGTGAGTAACCGTGACGGTCGCTTTCCGAAGGGGTTCGGGAAGTGAACACGGTGGGGTTATGTTTGACGTGCTTAGATAGGATCACTTCGTGATCACTTTGTCGATCGTTGGCATTTTCTCTTCTCGCTCTAAACACGTAAGCTAGTGCTAGTGCTGCTGCAACCTTGTTTTCAGCCTTGTTCCACACCCAAGGCTTTGATAGTATTGCTACCCGGGAACGGGATTGCTGAGTCCTCCGTGGCTCCCAGATTCTACACAACACCAGATGCAGGTACTTTTGAGAACTACACAGCTGGTGGTTCAGAGTTGTATTGGTAGTTCGATGAAAAACATGGGCGATACTACGTGTCTTACCCAGAGGATCAGTAGGGCTCTTACTAGGATGACACCTTGTGTTGCTTTATTTATGGTATCTTTCAGTTGGATCTTCGTCTGTAGTCGGACTCTGATGGTATTGGATGATGTATGTTAATGTATTACATTGTGTGACGTGGCCAGTGTAAGCCAACTACTCTTTTACAATTTCATCCCTCTTTTACATGAGTCGTGCAAAGATACCATACTTGAGATCATTCTAGTATGAGATTATGCCTTTAAGTCGTGCCTCGACACGTAGGAGGTATAGTCTCATACTTGGCATTACAAGGGGGGCGCGCCCCCACCCTTGAGGGCTTGTACCTTGCCCCCTGACTTGGTCCTGACGTTTCCCGAACGTGATTTCCTCCAAAAATATCTCTCGCGAAGGTTTCATTCCGTTTGGACTCCGTTTGATATTCCTTTTCTTCAAAACCCTGAAATAGGCAAAAAACAGCAATCTGGACTGGGCCTTTGGGTTAGTAGGTTAGTCCCAAAGATGATATAAAAGTGGATGATAAAGCCCATTAAACATCCAAGACTTCATAAATAATAGCAAGGAACAATCAAAACTTATAGATACGTTGGAGACGTATCACTCCCTATGCAAGTTTTAGTTGTTAGGAAAATGTAGTACCAAAGGTGGGCCTTGCTGGAAAAGCTTTAAGCAGTGCGAATTATCAAGGGGGGCCCATAAACCCCAACCGTGTTAGGAACGCAAAATCAAGGAACATAACACCGGTTTATCGGGTCCTAAGGCGGCATGAGTGGAACAGAACACCAAGCAGAAGGCCAAGCCTTCCACCCATTACCAATATATATGTCTATTAATTACTTAAGATATATATTGTGTTATCCAAAAAACAAGTCCAAACATGGAGCAATCTTCAAACTTCACCTGCAACTAACAATGCTATAAGAGGGGCTGAACAAAAGCGTACTTAGCCAATCAACGGTTTGCTAGGAAGGCGATTAGAGTGTTTCATGGCAATATAGGAGGCTGATAAGACAAGAATAGGCATCGAGGCATAACTATAGAGCGAGGCAACTAGCAAAGCAAAGATAGAGGTGATATCGGGGAACGGTCATCTTGCCTGGGATCCTGCAAGGAAGAAGAATGCGTCCATGAAGTAGTTGAACAAATACTCACAACTCCGGAATGAAACTGAAGCTAACGAGAGAAGCATACCAGAAAGAAGCAAACAACATGGTAAACACACAAGCATAAACATGTCATATGATGCACAACCATGTATGATGCATGTCCGGTTTAATTCTGCATGGCATGGCAAAGTGCACAAACAACACTACAATTTAAGCGGAGCTCAATATGCAACGAGTTGCATATTGACGAAACACCACATCTAATTATTTAGTTTGCTCTCGGTTATGAACCCAACAAGTTTAAATGTTCTTCAACATGGCAAGAGGTGAAGTATGAGCAAACTACACTATCTGGACATTTTTAAATGAGGCCGGAAATAACAACAACAATTCCAGAAACTCCCCATTTCATATTTAGCAATTGTTAAAGAAAACAACAATTTAAACATTTTGAGGTTGTTATCATGATGCAGATGACATATACAAGTTTTATGCAATTTTTATTTAAAAGTTGACAAGAAGATGATATGGAGCATTTGTCACCGTGGTAGAAAGGAAGGGGTGCCATCGCTACGAATCCGAAAATGATGCCACGGCAACATATCGGTTCTGGTAGCTCATTGAGAGGCCGGTGCAAAAGAAGGACGGAGAGCGTGTCATGCAAGATGATGGGGTGCTCCCGGTTTCCCGGTTCCCATGGGACAATGACATGACAACAAGGAGGAACATCTCAAGCGATGATTCGGGCACGGTGCAAACATATGGTGCATCTCATACAACAAGCATTCATTCACGGGCGCCGTCTCATGGTGTACCTTTGAAGCCTGCGTTTTCGAAGCGGTTCGAGTCGTCGAGGGAAGTAGTGGAAGTAGTCGTTCTCGCGACGGTAGTAGTGGTACTCGCGATGGTAGTGGTACACGTTTCATAGCCATTCGGGGGGCACGACGAGGAACTTGACGTCCACAGAGTCGACGGTAGTGGAACTTGGCGTTTTTTTAACCCGGGTCTTCGGCGACGGTACTTGTACACGTGGCGTCGGGGTCGTCGTTGACATAGGGGTACATGTTTTTGTAGTCGAACTTCGCGATCCGAAGGGTACTTGGCATCGTGGTACTTGGCGCTTGCATTACACGAGTCTTGTGTAGAGGTACTTGGCTCGGTCGATGAACTTGATGAAATCTTCAACGATGGAACTTGGTGAAAACCTCGGAGGCGCTGCTCGTTGGACTTGGCGATCCGGAGACGCGTGGAGGCAACACGAGCCGCTGGTTGTTGGTGCATGGCTGAGCAGTGGCTGGAAGAAGTGGACGACGTCGCCATTGCATGAAGCAGGGAAGCGATGGCGAGGTCCAGGTGTGCAGGAAGTTAAGGAAGGCGACGGGCTTGAGGGACGATAGCACAAGGCGGTGCAGAGGCGAGCCGGCGAGGGGATCGGGTATAGGGAGCTCCTCTCCCTGGCTTGATGCGTGCGTGTGTGCGTGAGAATGGCGGCGCAGCGGCGACGCTGACCCGTGGCTGGAGGGCGCCGAACCACGGCGGTGGCGAGGCGGAAGACGGCACGGCGGCGGGCTCTAGTGGCCTTGGCGAGGGCGTTGGGGTGGAGCAGCTTGGCGGCGGACCGATGGAAGGGGCGCGATGCAGGGCTTCTAGGGCATCGGAGGAGGAGCAGGAGACGGCGGGTTTTCGCTGGCGCTCGCCGGCGCGGGCAGCGGCACAGTAGGCGGAGGCGCGGGGCGGCGGGGCTCATGGAGGACGAGAGGCAGACGAGGGAGAGAGGGTCGGGAGGAGAGAGCGAGATGGAGAGAGAGAAGGGATCGAGCTGAGGCTCTCCTGGCAGCGCTGGAGGTATGGGTCGAGGGAGGAGAGAGGGTCAAGGGATTGGGCTAGGGTTAGAGCTGGCGGGGGCGGCTGGGCCTAGCAGGTGGTCCTGGGAGGTTAGATGGGCTGCGGGAAATATTAGGTGGGGTGGCTGGGCCTTAGAGGCCTGCCCTGTTGGTTTATCTCTCTCTCTACTATATTTTCCCTCTTTAGCAAATAAAAAAGGGGGGTTTAGAAAAAAATAGAGAGAGATAGAAGAAGAATTTGAGCAAGAGGCCAATATTCTTGGACTCATAAAAATATGAGGAATTTTAACCAAAAAATGCCCTGAGGTTTATAGAGGAAGTAAAATCCAAGCATGTTGAAATTAACTCAACATGTTTGAATTTCGAAACCCATTCAAATGAACTCCAAATGGATTGAAATTATAGGAGGTGACTCTACACACTAGATGTGATTTATTGGAAGATTTGGAACATTTATGGATAAAGTAAAATTGCAACTCAGTTGTACTGAAATGCCTCAAAGGAAGAAATGAAGTTGAGTTGGATAAAAAGGAAATTGAAGAACGGTGCAAATGTGTTATTGGTGATTCCAAGTTAATGGACTATTTTAATATAGCTCCCTAAATATTGGGAGGATATGTTATAAAGAGAAAATCACCGTGTGAGTTCCCTCGGTTTAAATGGACTGAAGATCCATACAATTTATTTAGTTGAATTTTAAAAAATTAAAGACATGATGGCATGATGACATGATGCAATGCAAACATGAATAAAGCAAGCACAATGAAACACACGGTGAAACCCGGAATAGCTGGAAGTCTTCTGGAGTGTCGGTCTGGGGGCGTCACAACTCTCCCACACTAACAGAGGATCTCGACCCGAGATCCCGGAGATGGCACCGGATAGAAGAGGATAAAGGATGAGGTAAAACAAAGTTGCTTCTCCGACAATGAGTGAAATCTTGAACCTTGAGAGGTTAAACAAGTTGAAGAAAGAATACAATGGAGATGAACGAAGATGAAAACACTTCGTTAGAAAAGAGGAACAAGGAACATTACGAGAACCTTGTAGGTTTAAAGACATGAAACAAGAGCTTACGAACAAAAAGAATATGAAACGGCAACGGTATAGCCAAGGAATAAGAACGACAGAATTTGCACAACACTCCGTCTGAAAATGGAAGGAAATAACATGAGCTTGAGAAGATTGGATGATACTTGACGAAATCAGTAACACATTGCCTCCAGAACAAAGATTTCAGACAACACTCCTGTTGAAAAGGGAGATAAAACTTAGTAAGGTGAGTGAACTTGAATGGAGGACACAACACTCTCGTTAACTGGACCAGAAAGGAAAAGAACATGATGTTGACGAAATGAGATGACGGGACGAAGATATCAAGACCACAATACCTTCGGAACGAAAGAATAGAAGCTAGTTCGTTGGAAAGAAAAGAACGGAGAAGAAAATGACAACTTATCCCACAAATGAATTTGAAAGAGCATCTTTACAAAGAAGGATTGAACAGAGTTGTTGGAAGAATCAACACGCAAAAGATATGCTTCTCGTGGGCTTATGGAAAACATCTCAAAATTATGAGGTGACAACCGGCCACTAACGGAAACCAATTGTTGCTAGAGATTAACGAAGAGATGATAACTTCTTTCATCGAGAGGATAAATGAAGAATTTGGGTCATATATAAGCACCACAATAGCAACAATCTTTAGGGAAAGCTTTTAGGTGAAATACAACCCAAGATTAGTCCAACATAGAGATTAAAGGGTCGAAAGATCTCCTCAAGAAATAGAAATGATGGTTTTAAATATCTCATTCTTGATAACTTGTGAATCATGAAACACGAAGGGAAATTGTCAAGAATGACATAACACCACCTTAAAAGACAAGAGAGCAAGAATTGCACTTCGTAATATAAGAAGAAGAATACTTGAGCTCCAACAAGAATCTTGATAAAGACTTCGAGGATGAATTAAATCATGATGAACCACCATGAAGAACTCCGGTAACAGAAGGATGAGAAGTGAAGGATGAAAACAATAAGATTGAAGCCTTGCAATGATTACATGGAGCTTTGAAATGATATAATTGAAATAACTTGGAGCTCCGGAAAACAAGATGAACAACTTGGAACCGAGAATATGATATGATGAACAAGCTCCGGAAAAAGATATTAATCACTTCGAGAAAATAAGAATATTATTTACTGTATGCTTATCCTTCATCAAATCAAATTGATGACAAGCAACGGATTTGGCATACTACCTATTCTCGTTGCAAAGAATTCAAGAGAGATCTCGCACAACCTTGAGAAAGTATTCAACGAATCACCGGTAGGATTATGAAAAGAGCAAATGAATTGATACGATAACAACGGAAGAGTAATCTTGAATGAACCACCGTAAGAATATGGAGACGAACGAAGAGGCATCAATTAAGAATAGTTGGTGGACGAAGTTGCAAACTGAGAACGAAGAAATCTTCTGAAATGATGGCCTTTGGAAGATCACAATGGAAAGAATTCATGAAATGCTTCGGATGGGTATGAAAAGAATTCTCACCATCGAAAACAATTATGAGGATGTTATGAAGCTAGAACCACGAATCTTGAAGAGAACGGGCCAAGATTTAAGAGAAACTCTTCTCCGGTCTTCAAATGTTGAGAAGAACGACAAGAAATACCATGAAGATTTTGAGATACTCCGAAAGAATGAAAATATAAAGGTTGAAGCAACAATGAATGAAAGCGATCTTAGAGAAGGCATATGACTGATGGAATCCATACTTACGTCACACTTGAAAAGAATTTGAGAATAACTCCGGATAATTAGGAGAGTCAGGTAAGATCGTGGAAAAATACCTGTGGGTTAGGGCCCACTCAAAAGAAATCACCGTTGAATGATTTTTAAAAGAGAGATTGCACCGGTTGAATCTAATGGCTTGAATTTGATAACAACCTCGAAATAGATTGAACCGATTAAGAATGGAAACTCGAATCTTCCGAGATATCTTCAACACTTCAGATATGAATAGAGAGAGTTGAATAAATAAGAGAGCCTTCAGATAAGAAATTTCCAACATGGGAAACATGTGAAATAAGAGGAAGAGAAATGATCACACCAAAGCTTGGATTTAGTCCATCGGAGAAGAAACAAGAACAGAGAATGATAAACTTGAATCTTCCTGAGCATCTTCACCAGAAATCACCGGATGAAACATTAAAGAAGATTGATGAAGAGGCATCACAAGAATAAAAGGACACTTGATTAAGGACTCTGGCTCCATAAAGAAAAGAGTGGGAGGGTGGGGAAAAATAAAGACAACTTGGGATGAATGAAATAGACACCGTTGAGGAAAAACAAGAATTGGTCTTGCAGAAATTGAAAGGATCGGTTTAACTTGAAGAGAAACGCACCGGTTGAAAAAGAATTTAACATGACAATCTTGATGATCAAGAAGGATTAGCACTCCCATACAAATATGAGAACACTGATTAGGAAAGGTATGGAATCAATACTTGACATCGAAGCAACTCGAATACCACAATCAAAACAAAGGATAGCTATGTTGCAACATAATCTTCACAATATCATTCGAACAGAGAATTGAATGAATGAATTCCGTAGCTTAATGGTACATCAACTTGTCGAGAAGCCACTTGAGAGAATGATAGAATAAACCAACAAGGTAATAGATGGAACAAATACATAATAGAGGTTTCGTCCCACATGTTCGTGTTGAAGCCCCATGGCACGTGTTACAAAGGGCCTTGCAATCCCCAGATCAGCATAGCCAAGGATCCTTTAAGATGCAACCCCCTAGTGTAACAACGCCAATGATAACCTCTCCACTAGATGTTGAACCTCAACCTCATATCATGCACTCGTTGGAAGATTACCTAAGAGCTACTGGAATCCCACCTATTAATTCCCGAAGCTTTCCGGTTATGCAATCTGGTGTTGGGGATACATGGGAAGAACACTATCTCACCCAACTAGCAATACCTACATCCAGTTGTATCCATCCGTCAACACATAACCAGGCACCTTCGGAAATCGTTTACCTCTGACCTTCGAAACGCATACGCTATACTAGCTGTGGCAATACTCCCGAACTATCCCACCAGTACTGGGTGATGTCGGGGTTATCTCACCACCAGACACGCATAGAAGAGTTTTCGATGTCGGCCGCCTCTAGTATTCTAGAACTGTAACGATACACAATGGGATGACAATACCTCAGAGCTCAACTCCCCGGGACTCAGCCTAAACAGATGGGAGGCACCAAGACAGAATTCTCATCACAAAGATATCGGAACAATCCAAACAATACCCGCGTGATCCTAAAAAAAATTGGTGAAAAATTGAGGATAGTGATGTTAAAACAACGCCAGGAATCCTCACCAGAGCGACGAAGGGGATGAGGAGTAAAAGGAAATCCTACTCTCCGATATATATATATATATATACATTTTGTGTGCGTGCCTAGACTCAACCGTCAGATCAATCAGGGGGCTCCTAGGTCGGAGAAGGCTCTGATACCAACTTGTAATGCCCAGGATGCGACTATATCTCTTACGTGTCGCGGCACGAGTTAGAGACATAAGCGCATTCTGGAATGATCGCAAGCGTGGTATCTTTGCACAACTCATGTAATGAACAGGGATGAAAGAGTAAAATAGTTGGCTTACACTCGCCACATTACACAATTAATACAATAGCATACATTCATCTAAATAACACAGGGTCCGACTACGGACGAAATCAAACGAGAAAAGATACCATGATACGTCCATTTTGCATCATGCTTATATGTTGAAATTTATTGCATTATGGGCTGTTATTACACGTTATGTCACAATACTTATGCCTTTTCTCTCTTATTTTACAAGGTTTACATGAAGAGGGAGAATGCCGGTAGCTGGAATTCTAGGCTGGAAAAGAAGCAAACTCTGGAAACCTATTCTGCACAATTCAAAAAGCCCCGAAACGTTTCAGAAAATATAAAGAATATCTGGCGAAAGAAGATCACCAGGGGGCCACCACCTGTCCACGAGGGTGGGGGGCGCGCCCCCTACCTCGTGGGCCCCCTGATGTCCCCCTGATGCCCATCTTCTCCTATATGAGGTGTTTTGACCTGGAAAAAATCATGAGGAGGCTTTCGGGATCAGACGCCGCCGTCTCGAGGCAGAACCTTGGCGGAAACCAATCTAGGGCTCCGGCAGAGCTGTTCTGCCAGGGATACTTCCCTCCGGGAGGGGGAAATTGTCACCGCCGTCATCACCAACATCTCTCCCATCTTGGGGAGGGTTATCTTCATCAACATCTTCACCAGCACCATCCCCTCTCAAACCCTAGTTCATCTCTTATATCCAATCTTTTTACCCAAACCTCAGATTGGTACCAGTGGGTTGCTAGTAGTGTGGATCACTCCTTGTAGTTGATGTTAGTTGGTTTATTTGGTGGAAGATCATCTGTTCAGATCCATTATGCATATTAATACCCCTCTGATCACGAACAATATTATGTCTTGTGAGTAGTTACTTTTGTTCCTGAGGACATGGGAGAAGTCTTGCTATAAGTAGTCATGTAAATTTGGTATTCATTCGATATTTTGATGAGATGTATGTTGTCTCTCCTCTAGTGGTGTCATGTGAACGTCGACTACATGACACTTCACCATTATTTGGGCCAAGAGGAAGGCATTGGGAAGTAATAAGTAGATGATGGGTTGCTAGAGTGACAGAAGCTTAAACCCTAGTTTATGCGTTGCCTCGTAAGGGGCTGATTTGGATCCACTTGTTTCATGCTATGGTTAGGTTTACCTTAATACTTCTTTTGTATTTGCGGATGCTTATAATATAGGTTAATCATAAGTGGGAGGCTTGTCCAAGTAAGGACAACACCCAAGCACCAGTCCACCCACATACCAAATTATCAAAGTACCGAACACAAATCAGATGATCGTGATGAAAACTAGCTTGACGATAATTCCCATGTGTCCTCGGGAGCGTTTTCCTTCATATAAGAGTTTGTCCAGGCTTGTCCTTTGCTACAAAAAGTATTGGGCCATCTTTCTGCACCTTATTTATTTTTACCTTTTGTCACTTGCTACCAATTACCTTATCATAAAACTATTTGTTACCTATAATTTCAGTGCTTGCAGAAAATAGCTTACTGAAAACTGCCTATCATTTCCTTCTGCTCCTCGTTGGGTTCGACACTCTTACTTATCGAAAGGACTACGATAGATCCCTACACTTGTGGGTCATCAAGACTCTTTTCTGGCACCGTTGCCGGGGTGTGAAGTGCCTTTTGTAAGGAAAAATTTATAGTGTGCTGAAATTTATTGTCACTTGTTACTATGGCTCATAATCCTTTGAGGGGCTTGTTCGGGGTATCTTCACCCCGACCAGAAGAGCAAAGAGTTGCTCCTCAGCCTACTGCACCTACTGAAAATGTTTGCTTTGAAGTTCCTTCGGGTATGATAGAGAAACTGCTAAATAATCCTTTTACAGGAGACAGAACACTGCATCCCGATTTACACCTAATCTATGTGGATGAAGTTTGTGGATTATTTAAGCTTGCACGTATGCCTGAGGATGTTATCAAGAAGAAGGTATTCCCTTTATATTTGAAGGGAGATGCATTGACATGGTTTAGGCTATGTGATGATATTGGATCATGGAACTATAATCGTCTAAAGTTGGAATTTCAGAAGTTCTACCCTATGCACCAGGTTCATCGTGATCGTAATTATATCTATAATTTTTGGCCTCGCGAAGGAGAAAGCATCACTCAATCTTGGCGGAGGCTTAAGTCAATGTTATATTCATGCCCCAATCATGAGCTCTTAAGAGAAATGATTATTCAAAAAAGTTATGCTCGACTTTCTCTCAATAACCGTCCATGCTCGATACTTCTTGTTCTGGCTCTTTTATGATGAAGACTATTGACTTCAAATGTGATTTATTGGAAAGAATTAAACGCAACTCTGAAGATTGGGATCTCGACGAAGGTAAGGAGTCAGGTATGACCCCTAAGTTTGATTGTGTTAAAGCTTTTATGAATACCGATGTTTTCTTTGAGTTTAGCACTAAATATGGACTTGACTCTGAGATAGTAGCAACTTTCTGTGAATCATTTGCTACTCATGTTGATCTTCCCAAGGAGAATTGGTTTAAATACCATCCTCCCACTGAAGTAAAAGTAGTTGAATCTGTTAAAGTTGAAGAAAAGACTATTACTTATAATGTTGATCCTATTGTTCCTACTGCTTATATTGAGAAACCACCTTTCCCTGTTAGAATAAAGGATCATGCTAAAGCTTCAACTGTAGTTCGTAAGAGTAATACTAGAACACCTACACCCTCTGAGCAAATTAAAGTTGAACCTAGTGTTGCTATGGTTAAAGATCTCTTGGTAGAAGATTTAGATGGACATGTTATTTACCTCCAAGAGAAAGCTGCTAGTATAGCCAAACCCGATGCTAGGAATAAACATAGACCTATTGTAGGCTTGCCTGTTATCTCTGTTAAAATAGAAAATCATTGCTATCATGGTTTATGTGACGTAGGTGCTAGTGCAAGTGTAATACCTATATCCTTATATGCTGAAATTATGCATGATATTGCACCCGTTGAGCTAGAAGGTGTAGATGTTACTATTAAACTTGCTAATAGAGACAATATTTCACTAATTGGGATTGTTAGAGATGTTGACGTCTTGTGTGGGAAAGTTAAATACCCCGCTGACTTTCTTGTTCTTGGGTCCCCACAAGATGATTTTTGTCCCATCATATTTGGTAGACCCTTCTTGAATACTGTTAATGCTAAGATAGACTGCGTGAAAGATACTGTTACTGTTGGTTTAGGGGATATGTCTCATGATTTTAAATTTGCTAAATTTCGTAGACAACACCTTGATAAAGAATTACCTAGTAAGGATGAAATTATTGGTCTTGCTTCTATTGCTGTGCCTCCTAATGATCCTTTAGAACAATATTTGCTAGATCATGAAAATGATATGCATATGAATGAGAGAAGGGAAATAGATGAAATATTCTTTAATCAGGGACCCGTATTGAAGAACACCTTGCCTGTTGAAATTCTAGGGGATCCTCCTCCACCCAAGGGTGATCCCGTGTTTGTACTTAAACCTTTACCTGATAACCTTAAGTATGTTTATCTGGATGAAAAGAAGATATATCCTATTATTATTAGTGCTAACCTTTCATAGCAGGAAGAAGAAAAAATATTGAAAACTCTGAAGAAACACTGTGCTGCTATTGGATATACTCTGGATGATCTTAAGGGCATTAGCCCCACTTTATGCCAACACAAGATAAAATTGGAAGAAAATGCTAAACCGGTTATTGATCATCAGCGACGGTTAAATCCTAAGATGAAAGAAGTGGTAATGAAGGAAATACTAAAGCTTCTAGAGGCAGGTATTATCCATCCAGTTGCTAATAGCCAGTGGGTAAGTCCTGTCCATTGTGTCCCTAAGAAGGGAGGTATGACTGTTGTTCCTAATGATAAAGATGATTGATCCCGGAAAGAATTATTACAGGTTATAGGATGGTAATAGATTTCCGCAAATTAAATAAAGCTACTAAGAAAGATCATTACCCCTTGCCTTTTATTGATCAAATGCTAGAAAGGTTATCCAAACATACTCACTTTTGCTTTCTGGATGGTTATTCTAGTTTCTCTCAAATACCCGTGTCAAAAGGGAATCAAGAAAAGACCACTTTTACTTGTCCTTTCGGTACCTTTGCTTATAGACGTATGGCTTTTGGTTTATGTAATGCACCTGCTACCTTTCAAAGATGCATGATGGCTATATTCTCTGATTTTTGTGAAAAGATTGTTGAGGTTTTCCTGGATGATTTCTCCGTTTACGGAACTTCTTTTGATGATTGCTTAAGCAACCTTTATCGAGTTTTGTAGAGATGTGAAGACACTAATATTGTCTTGAATTGGCAGAAGTGCCACTTTATGGTTAATGAAGGCATTTTCTTGGGACATAAAATTTTTGAAAGAGGTATTGAAGTTGACAAGGCTAAAGTTGATGCTATTGAAAAGATGCCGTGCCCCAAGGACATCAAAGATATACGAAGTTTCCTTGGTCATGCCGGGTTTTATAGGAGGTTCATAAAGGACTTCTCCAAAATCTCCAGACCTTTTACTAATCTCTTACAAAAAGATATTCCTTTGGTCTTTGATGATGATTGTCTAGAAGCATTTGAAATACTTAAGAAAGCATTGATCTCTGCACCTATTGTCCAGCCTCCTGACTGAAATTTGCCTTTTGAGATTATGTGCGGTGCTAGTGATTATGCTGTAGGTCCTGTTCTACGAGAAAGAGTTGATTAGAAACTGAATGTTATACAATATGCTAGTAAAACTCTAGACGGTGCCCAGAGAAACTATGCTACTACTGAGAAAGAATTTTTAGCAGTTGTATTTGCTTGTGATAAGTTTAGACCTTATATTGTTGATTCTAAAGTAACTATTCACACTGATCATGCTGCTATCAAATACCTTATGGAAAAGAAAGATGCTAAACCTAGACTTATTAGATGGGTTCTCTTGCTGCAAGAATTTGACTTGCATATTATTGATAGAAAGGGAGCTGAGAACCCCGTTGGAGATAACTTGTCTAGGCTAGAGAATATACTTGATGACCCACAACCTATTGAAGATAGCTTTCTTGATGAAGAATTAGCTGTCATAAATACTTCTCGTACTGCTCCATGGTATGCTGATTATGCTAATTATATTGTTGCTAAGTTTATACCTCCTAGCTTCACATACCAGCAAAAGAAAAAGTTTTTTTTATGATTTGAGACATTACTTCTGGGATGACCCACATCTTTATAAAGAAGGAGTAGATGGTATTATTAGACATTGTGTACCCGAGCATGAACATGAACAGATCCTACGCAAGTGCCACTCCGAAGCTTATGGAGGACACCATGCTGGAGATAGAACTGCACACAAGGTATTGCAATCTGGTTTTTATTGGCCTACTGTCTTCAAGGATGCTCGTAAGTTTATCTTATCTTGTGATGAATGTCAAAGAATTGGTAATATCAGTAGACGTCAAGAAATGCCTATGAATTATTCACTTGTTATTGAACCATTTGATGTTTGGGGCTTTGATTATATGGGACCGTTTCCTGCCTCTAATGGGTACACACATATTTTAGTTGTTGTTGATTACGTTACTAAGTGGGTAGAAGCTATTCCAACTAGTAGTGCTGATCACAACACCTCTATTAAGATGCTTAAAGACGTTATTTTTCCGAGGTTTGGAGTCCCTAGATAGCTAATGACTGATGGTGGTTCACACTTTATTCATGGTGCTTTCCGTAAAATGCTTGCTAAGTATGATGTAAATCATAGAATTGCATCCCCTTATCACCCACAGACTAGTGGTCTAGAAAGAATTGGTCCAAGAAACTTGATGATGCACTATGGGCCTATAGAACTGCATACAAAAATCCTATGGGTATGTCTCCATATAAGATGGTTTATGGAAAAGCTTGTCACTTACCTCTTGAGCTAGAACATAAGGCATATTGGGCTATTAAAGAGCTCAATTATGATTTCAAAATTGCTGGTGAGAAGAGGTTGTTTGACATTAGCTCTCTTGATGAATGGAGAACCCATGCCTATGAGAATGCCAAGTTGTTCAAAGAAAAAGTTATAAGATGGCATGACAAAAGGATACAAAAGCGTGAGTTTAACGTAGGTGATTATGTTTTGCTATACAACTCTAGTTTAAGATTTTTTGCAGGAAAACTTCTCTCTAAGTGGGAAGGACCTTACGTTATCGAGGAGGTTTATCGTTCTGGTGCTATAAAAATCAACAACTTTGAAGGCACAAATCCGAAGGTGGTGAACAGTCTAAGAATCAAACATTATATCTCAGGTAACCCTATAAATGTTGAAACCAATGTTATTGAAACCGCAACCTCGGAGGAATACATAAGGGACACTTTCCAGAACGATTCAGACTCTGAAAAGGAAGAGGTACGTGGTACGGTAAGTAAACCGACTCCAAAACAGTCCTAAAGGCAAATTTTCACCGTTTTGGAATATTTAGAAAAATAGAAAAATAAGTGGCAGTCCGGAAGACACATGATACGTCCACGAGGGTGGAGGGCGCACCCCCTTCCCCTGGGCGCGCCCCTGCCTCGTGGGCACCTCGTGTGCCTCCTGGACTCCGATTTCTTGTATGTTACTCCTTTTGGTAGGTAAAAAAATCATTATATATACTCCCGAAGGTTTTGACCTCTGTATCACGCAAAAATCCTCTGTTCTTGTTTCGAGCTATTTTCTGCTAGGGTTGACGAAGCCAGGCACCATGTCGTCTCCCTCCTCCAACAATGAAGGCAACGATGCTTGGCTAATGAAGATAGATCTGAAGAGGGAAGGACCCGAGGAGATCAACAAGGGAAGAGAATCAAGAAGGCGGTGGAAGATCAGGCTCCGGCAATGGGAGAATAAGACATCCATCCACCTCTTCCCAACCTCTTTACTTCAACTGAGATTGAAGCTTTCAAGATGATTGAGTTAGCTCAAATTCAAAACAAGTATCTCGCAAGTGAAAATATTTTGTTGAAGGAGTATATAGCTACACTCAAAGGTATTATTCGCAAGTTGGAGGATCTCCTACGCTCGATATATGATGATACGGCGTCACTACTTTTAACTCCATCATCACCACCCCCTACGAAGGAGACATAATCATATGGGTATGGGCACTCCCCTTGGCAACTGCCAAGCTTGGGGGAGTGACCCCGGTATCGTATCACCATCACTCCTATCTTTAACGTTTTTCCTAGTTCGATCCTTTTGGTAGTATCTTAATCTAGTAGAATAAAGTTAGCATGATCTAGTTGTGAGCTTTTGCCTTATGATCTTTACCCTTTGTAATCGAGTCCGTGAGCTATATAATAAAGATTAGTGTTGAGTCAAGGGCTTGATTTCCTCAATTTGGTCATGATAGAATAAAATAAAATATACAAAATTATATATCAAGAGATCATATTGATCTTATGGGAAGTAGTGACTTCACATATAAAGAGTATGATGACCAAAAGTTGTTGAGGGTTGACAAACATAGCTTTGGTCATCGTTGCAATTAATAGGAAGTAATAAAGGAAGAGATGCTTCATATACAAATATACTATCTTGGACATCTTTTATGATTGTGAGAAGTCATTACAATATGACTTGCTAAAAGAGTTGATGTTGGACAAGGAAGACAACATAATGGGTTATGTTTTCTTATATTTGAAATAAAGTATATTGTCATGGATCATCCAACATGTTGAGCTTGCCTTTCCCCCTCATGCTAGCCAAAACTCCTCGCACCAAGTAGAGATACTACTTGTGCTTCCATACATCCTTAAACCCAGTTTTGCCATGAGAGTCCACCATACCTACCTATGGATTGAGTAAGATCCTTCCAAGTAAGTTGTCATGTTGCAAACTCGCTAAAATATGTATGATTTATTAGTATGGATGAAATAAGCTTTATACGATCTTGTGATATGGAAGTAATAAAAGCGACGGACTGCATAATAAAGGTCCTTATTACAAGTGGCAATATAAAGTGATGTTCTTCTGTGCTAAGATTTCGTGCATCCAACCATAAAAGCACATGACAACCTCTGCTTCCCTCTGTGACGGGCCTATCTTTTATCTATGCCTTATAAGAGTCAAGGTGAAAATCACCTTTCCTTTTTACATTTTATCCTTTGGCAAGCACACTGTGTTGGAAAGATCCTGACATATATACCCACTTGGATGTAAGTTATTATGGTCTATTACTGTTGACATTACCATTGAGGTAAAAGGTTGGGAGGCAACACCATAAGCCCGTATCTTTCTCTGTGTCCGATTAAAACTCCATAACCATAAGTATTGCATGAGTGTGAGCAATTGTGAAAGACTATATGATAGTTGAGTATGTAGGCTTGCAGAAGAGCTCTTATGTTGACTCTTTCCGATGTTACGATAAATTGCAATTGCTTCAATGACCTAGATCATAGTTTGTTGGTTTTCAATGAAGTTTCTGATTCATGCTTGATATTGTGAATGAATTGTTACTTTAGCATAAGAATCATATGACAATATATATATGTTGCTGTTATGCGAATGATCATGATGCCCTCATGTCTGTATTTTATTTTTATCGACACCTCTATCTCTAAACATCTGGACATATTTTTCGATATCGGCTTTCGCTTGAGGACAAGCGAGGTCTAAGCTTGGGGGAGTTGATACGTCCATTTTGCATCATGCTTATATGTTGATATTTATTGCATTATGGGCTGTTATTACACGTTATGTCACAATACTTATGGCTTTTCTCTCTTATTTTACAAGGTTTACATGAAGAGGGAGAATGCCGGCAGCTGGAATGCTGGGCTGGGAAAGAAGCAAACTCTGGAAACCTATTCTGCACAACTCAAAAAGCCTCGAAACTTCATAGGACACCGTTTCCGAAAATATAAAAAATATCTGGCGAAATAAGATCACCAGGGGGGCCAGCACCTGTCCACAAGGGTGGGGGGCGCGCCCCCCCTATTTGGGTGCGCCCCCTGCCTCATGGGCCCCCGATGCCCATCTTCTCCTATATGAGGTGTTTTGACCTGGAAAAATCATAAGGAGGCTTTCGGGACCAGACGCCACCGTCTCGAGGCGGAACCTTGGCGAAAACCAATCTAGGGCTCCGGCAGAGCTGTTTTGCCAGGGATACTTCCCTCCGGGAGGGGGAAATCGTCACCGCCGTCATCACCAACAACTCTCCCATCTTGGGGAGGGTTATCTTCATCAACATCTTCACCAGCACAATCTCCTCTCAAACCCTAGTTCATCTCTTGTATCCAATCTTTTTACCGAAACCTCAGATTGGTACCTGTGGGTTGCTAGTAGTGTGGATTACTCCTTGTAGTTGATGCTAGTTGGTTTATTTGGTGGAAGATCATATGTTCAGATCCATTATGCATATTAATACCCCTCTGATCACGAACAATATTATGTCTTGTGAGTAGTTACTTTTGTTCCTGAGGACATGGGAGAAGTCTTGCTATAAGTAGTCATGTGAATATGGTATTCGTTCGATATTTTGATGAGATGTATGTTGTCTCTCCTCTAGTGGTGTCATGTGAATGTCGACTACATGACACTTCACCATTATTTGGGCCTAGAGGAAGGCATTGGGAAGTAATAAGTAGATGATGGGTTGCTAGAGTGACAAAAGCTTAAACCCTAGTTTATGCGTTTCTTCGTAAGGGGCTGATTTGGATCCACTTGTTTCATGCTATGGTTAGGTTTACCTTAATACTTCTTTTGTACTTGCAGATGCTTGCAATAGAGGTTAATCATAAGTGGGAGGCTTGTCCAAGTAGGGATAACACCCAAGCACCGGTCCACCCACATACCAAATTATCAAAGTACCGAACACAAATCACATGATCGTGATGAAAACTAGCTTGACGATAATTCCCATGTGTCCTCGGGAGCGTTTTCCTTCATATAAGAGTTTTTCCAAGCTTGTCCTTTGCTACAAAAAGGATTAAGCCATCTTGCTGCACCTTATTTACTTTTACCTTTTGTCACTTGCTACCAATTACCTTATCATAAAACTATCTGTTAGCTATAATTTCAGTGCTTGCAGAAAATACCTTACTGAAAACTGCCTATCATTTCCTTCTGCTCCTCGTTGGGTTCGACACTCTTACTTATCGAAAGGACTACGGTAGATCCCCTACACTTGTGGGTCATCATACCACAACCACATGTCCTGATCGCCCCTAGTAGGAACCACAACTGATCATCGGGATACGTCACATACATACGGCCACGCTCTTCATCAAACTCCCACTGAAGTTCTTGTCCATCTCCTGCGTCGTACTCAGTTGTACCTGCATCTGGTGTGTGTTGTAATCTGTGAGTCATAAGGACTCAGCAATCCCATTCCCGAGTATCAAAACTATCAAAGCGTTATAGGTGTGGAGAGGTAATAAATGTCTGCAGCAAGCACTAAGCAACTAGCTTACGAATTCAGAGCGAGAAGAGAAATGTGCCAACGGTTGCCAAAAGTGATCACTAAGTGATCCTAGCTACTCACGTTCATGCATAACCCCACCGTGTTCACTTTCCGAATCCCTTCGAAAAGAGACGATCACGATTACTCACACAAGTAGTGTATTCTTAAGGATATGGTGTCAAGTTATCTACACTCGGATATTAACAAATTCCTGTCTGCCACATAACCGCGGGCATGACTATCGAAAGTTCATAACCCTGTAGGGGTGTCCCAACTTAGCCCATCACAAGCTCACGATCGCGAAGTCGCAACTCCATATTAGGAAGACCCGAGTATTCTCGGAATCCCGTGCTCAAGATATTTTGACAAAGGTAAAACTAATCCAGCAAGACCTCCCAGCGTGCCGACACCCTGATAGTAGCCGCGCGTATCTCGTCTGAGGCCACGACCAGATAGGTCAACCTACAGGTATATACCAGCCCTTGGGTTTCCCTAAGGTGGCCATGCAGTCCGCCTAGTTTGGAGCAACACTCATGAATAGCACTGGCCCAGGTTGTTGATTAAGAACTCGGGTTAATTACTCCCTATGCAAGTTTTAGTTGTTAGGCAAATATAGTACCAAAGTTGGGCCTTGCTGGAAAAGCTTTAAGTAGTGCGAATTATCAAGGGGGGCCCATAAACCCCAACCGTGTTAGGAACGCAAAATCAAGGAACATAACACCAGTTTATCTGGTCCTAAGGTGGCATGAGTGGAACAAAACACCAAGCAGAAGGCCAAGCCTTCCACCCATTACCAATATGTATGTGTATTAATTACTTAAGATATATATTGTGTTATCCCAATAAACAAGTCCAAACATGGAGCAATCTTCAAACTTCACCTGCAACTAACAACGCTTTAAGAGGGGCTGAGCAAAAGCGTACTTAGCCTATCAATGGTTTGCTAGGAAGGCGATTAGAGTGTTTCATGGCAACGTAGGAGGCTGACAAGACAAGAATAGGCATCGAGGCATAACTATAGAGCGAGACAACTAGCAAAGCAAAGATAGAGGTGATATCGGGGAACGGTCATCTTGCCTGGGATCCCACAAGGAAGAAGAACGCGTCCATGAAGTAGTCGAACAAATACTCACAACTCTGGAATGAAACCGAACCTAACAAGAGAAGCATACCGGAAAGAAGAAAACTACACGGTAAACACACAAGCATAAACATGGCATATGATGCACAACCAAGTATGATGCATGTCCGGTTTAATTATGCATGGCATGGCAAAGTGCAAAAACAACACTACAATTTAAGTGGAGCTCAATATGCAACGAGTTGTATATTGATGAAACACCACATCTAATTATTTAGTTTGCTCTCGGTTATGAACCCAACAAGTTTAAATGTTCTTTAACATGGCAAGAGGTGAAGTATGATCAAACTACACTATCTAGACATTTTTAAATGAGGCCGGAAATAACAACAACAATTCTGGAAACTCCCCATTTCATATTTAGCAATTGTTAAAGCAAACAACAATTTAAACATTTTGAGGTTGTTATCATGATGCAGATGACATATACATGTTTTATGCAATATTTAGTTAAAAGTTGACAAGAAGATGATATGGAGCATTTGTCACCGTGGTGGAAAGGAAGGGGTGCCATGGCTACGAATCCGAAAATGATGCCACGTCAACATATCGGTTCCGGTAGCTCATTGAGAGGCCGGTGCAAAAGAAGGACGGAGAGCGTGTCATGCAAGATGATGGGGTGCTCCCGGTTTCTGGGTTCCCACGGGATAACGGCATGGAAACAAGGAGGAACATCTCAAGCGACGATTCGGGCACGGTGCAAACATAAGTTGCATCTCATACAACAAGCATTCATTCACGAGCATCGTCTCATGGTATACCTTCGAAGCGTGTGTTTTCGAAGCGGTTTGAGTCATCGAGGGAAGTAGTGGAAGTAGTCGTTCTCGCGACGGTAGTAGTGGTACTCGCGGTGGTAGTGGTACACGTTTCGTAGCCGTTTGGGGGCACGATGAGGAACTTGACGTCCACGGAGTTGACGGTAGTGGAACTTGGCGTTTTTGCAACCCGGGTCTTCGGCGACGGTAGTTGTACACGGGGTGTCCGGGTCGTCGCTGACGTAGGGGCACACATTTTTGTAGTCGAACTTGGCAATCCGAAGGGTACTTGGCATCGTGGTACTTGGCGCTTGCGTTACACGGGTCTTGTGTAGAGGTACTTGGCTCGGTCGATGAACTTGACGAAATCTTCAATGATGGAACTTGGTGAAAACCTCAGAGGCGCTGCTCGTTGGACATGGCGATCCGGAGACGCGTGGAGGCAGCACGAGCTGCTGGTTGTTGGTGCATGGCCGAGCAGCGGCTGGAAGAAGTGGACGGCGTCGGCCATCGCATAAAGCAGGAAAGCGATGGCGAGGTCCGGGCATGCAGGAACTCAAGGGAGGTGATGGGCATGAGGGTCGGTGGCGCAGGCCGGTGCAGAGGCGAGCCGGCGAGGGGATCGGGCGCAGGGAGCTCCTCTCCCTGGTTCGATGCGTGCGCGCGTGCGTGAGAATGGCGATGCGGCGGCGGCGCTGACCCGCGGCTGGAGGGTGCCGAACCACGGCGGCGGCGAGGCAGAAGACGACACGGCGCCGGGCTCCAGTGGCCTTGGCGCGGGCGTTGGTGCGGAGCAGCTCGGCGTCGACCCGATGGAAGGGGCGCGACGCAGGGCTTCTAGGGCGTCGGAGGAGGAGCAGGAGACGACGGGTTTTCGCTGGCGCTCGCCGGCGCGGGCAGCAGCACAGTAGGCGGAGGCGTGTAGAGGCGCGGGGTGGCGGGGCGCATGGAGGCCGAGAGGCACACGAGGGAGAGAGGGTCAGGAGGAGAGAGCGAGAGGGAGAGAGAGAAGGGATCGAGACGAGGCTCTCCTGGCGGTGCTGGAGGAATGGGTCGAGGGAGGAGAAAGGGTCAAGGGATTGGGCTAGGGTTAGAGCTGGTGGGGGCGGCTGGGCCTAGCAGGTGGGCCTAGGAGGTTAGATGGGCTGGGGGAAGGATTAGGTGGGGTGGCTGGGCCTTAGAGGCCGGCCCAGTTGGTCTATCTCTCTCTCTACTATATTTTCCCTCTTTATCAAATAAAAAGGGGGGTTTAGAAAAAAATACAGAGAGATAGAAGAAGAATTTGAGCAGGAGGCCAATCTTCTTGGACTCATAAAAACATGAGGAATTTTAACCAAAAAATGTCCTAAGGTTTATAGAGGAAGTAAAATCCAAGCATGTTGAAATTAATTCGACATGTTTGAATTTCAAAACCCATTCAAATGAACTCCAAATGGGTTGAAATTATAGGAGGTGACCCTACACACTAGATGTGATTTATGGGAAGATTTGGAACATTTATGGATAAAGTAAAATTGCAACTCAATTGTACTAAAATGCCTCAAAGGAAGAAATGAAGTTGAGTTGGATAAAAAGGAAATTGAAGAACGGTGCAAATGTGTTATTGGTGATTCCAAGTTAATGGACTATTTTTAATATATCTCCCTAAATATTGGGAGGATATGTTATAAAGAGAAAATCACCGTGTGAGTTCCCTCGGTTTAAATGGACTGAAGATCCTTACGATTTATTTAGTTGAGTTTTTAAAAATTAAAGACATGATGGCATGATGACATGATGCAATGCAAACATGAATAAAGCAAGCATAATGAAACAAACGACGAAACCCGGAATAGCTGGAAGTCTTCTGGTGCGTCGGTCTTGGGGCGTCACAAACGCACCCCTCACAAACCGGAGCATCCCACGAGAAGACACGTGGTTTTGAGAGGGAACAATGCATGTTTGATGATGAACCGATCGTAGCTTCCTCGTGTGGTCTTGAAACTTTTTGTACCATTAACATGCACTAATACAACTGTCATGTTAAAATTTGGAAATTTTCAGTGGGCATTTGACCTTTTTAAGTCATTTAAGTGATCTTCGAGCTATTTAATGGTTGTAATTCAAATTTTAACTACACGTACATGCAACAACAAACCATCATTTGGTGGATAATCATATGTGTGTCCTCGTGTGCGAGTTAATGCTTGTGCAATAAATTGGAAGGATTTTTTCAAACATATTGTTGTCATGGCTTGGACCGAAACATTGAGTGCCATGGCTTTTAAATTCCCCAAAATTCAAAAATGATCAAAAATACATGGAACCTTGCTTGATGTAATGGCATGGCACCAAGATGCCCTGGTAAAAAAACTGGCATGTTCGATGAAAGTTTGGACACACACGCCTCACAAACCGGAGCATCACACGAGAAGACTCGTGGTTCCGAGAGGGAACACTGCATGTTTGATGGTGAACCGACGGTAGCTTCCTCATATGGCCTCGAAACTTTTTCTACTGTTAACATGCACTAATACAACTGTCATATTAAAATTTTGAAATTTTCAGGGGGCATTTGACCTTTTAAAGACATTTAGGTGATTTTCTAGCCATTTAATGGCCGTAGTACAACTTTGTACTACATGTACATGCAATAGCTAACCATAATGGTTTGAAAAATCATATTTGTGTCCTCTTGTGCTAGTTAATGCCATATGCAGTAAATTGGAAGAATTTTCAAACATATTGGTGTCATGACTTGGACACAAGCATCGAGTGCCATGGCTTTTAAATTCCAAAAAATTAGAAAATGATCAGAAATACATGGAACCTTGCTTAATGTAATGGCATGTCACCAAGATGCCATTGTACAAAAATTGGTCCGTTCTATGAAAGTTTGGACACACACCCCTCACAAACCGGAGCATCTCACAAGAAGACTCGTGGTTCTGAGAACGAAGAATGCATTTGATGACAAACTGGCGGTAGCTTCCTTGTATGGCATGGAAACTGTTTCTACCGTTAACATGCACTAATACAACTGTCATGTTAAAATTTGAAAATTTTCCGGGGGGCATCTAACCTTTTTAAGACATTTAAGTGACTTTCTAGCCATTTAATGCCCGTAATTCAACTTGAAACACATTTACATGCAACAACAAACTATCATGGGCTAGAAAAATCATTTATGTATTACATTAAATTATAGAATAATATCACGGTAATTCAAAATAAGCATTCGTGCCTTACATTTGGAGAGAAAATATAAATATCTGGCATGAAACCCGGGCCCACACAATTGGCACTCTATTTCGTGCGTCGATGTTTGGAAGGTGAACGGCGCGGGTTATTGATCAGACGTGGTTCTATATTGGGAACCGTCATCGATAGAGTTCACACTCGCAAATTCCGACGACCGCCGTGTGTAGTGTTCTCGTCGATCTAGATTCCGGCCACCAATAATACTACCTTGCTCACATCGTCTCGCCTACATTCTCATCTACATCCCCTCCTCGCTTGCCCTCCTCTCTCTCCCTCACAAAACTCTGCCATGGCGTCGCAGATCTGCCCATGCATCGACGAGGAGGCGCCGCCCCCGAAGATGTGCAGTCGCAAAGCAGCGATGAGGAGGACCCCTACGCACTGCGGGGCGAGGTTGCGCCGGACCCCCCAACTTTGGAGCGGTTTTGGGGCGAGTACAATCTTTATATGTGGAAGTCGCTGCTGCCGAATGAGAAAGCCAGGCAAGTGGCGCTCAAGAAGAAGATGTCAGAGGAGGAAGCCATGTACCAGGCGGAACTTGAAACCAGTAAGGCCGCCTGGAAAAAGGAGGCGGTGGAGTATTGGGGGCGAGCGCGTCGACGTGTGGTGGAGGTGTACAAAGACGGCGGTGTAACGCCCAAGATGCGGTAATATCTCCCACATGTCGGGGCACGACTTAGAGGCATAGCCGCATTTTTTTTGTCGCAAGAGTGGTATCTTCACACAATCCCATGTAATGAACAAGGAAGATAAAGATAAATAGTTGGCTTACACTCGCCACGTCGCACAATGATCAAATATTCATACATTCATCCAGAGTACACACAAAGTCCGGCTACAGACGGAACCAAATGAAAAAGATTACCACCCATGCTATGCCCGATCGGCCCTAGTGGGAACCACTAATGATCATCAGGGCATGTCACGTACATACGCTCACGCTCTTCATTGAACTCCCACTAGAGCCGCTGCCATCGCCTGCATCGAACTCAGTTGTACCTGCACCTGTTTATGTAGTAAACCGTGAGTCACGAGGACTCAGCAATCTTGTTCCCGAGTATCAAAACTAACAAAGCATTTAGGTGTGGAGAGGTAATAAAGTGGTTGCAGCAGCACTAAGCATTATATGAGGCTAGCTTACGAAGTCAGAGCGAGATGAGAATATATGCCAACAATCACAACTAGTAGTGATCAGGAAGTGATCCTGTCTACTTACGTTCATACATAACCCCACCGTGTTCACTTTCCGAACCCCTTCGAAAAGAGACCATCATGGTTACTCACACAGGTAGTATATTTTATTTGAGTTTTGTGTCAAGTTATCTACCACCGGATATTAACAAACTCCAATCCGCCACATAACCACGGGCATGGTTTTCGAAAGATCATAACCCCGCAGGGGTGTCCCAACTTAGCCCATCATAAGCTCTCACGATCAGCGGAGTAACAACTCCAATTTGGGAAGACCCGAGTGTTCTCGGAATCACGTGCACAAGATATTTCGACAAAGGTAAAACTAATCCAGCAAGACCTCCCAATGTGCCGACACCCTAATAAGAGCCGCGCGTATCTCGTCTCAGGCCACGGTCGGATGAGAGACGGGTATGGGAGCCAAAGTACCCCAAGTTGCCAAGGGGAGGCCCCGCAAAGTGCTCTGGGATTGATCAACACTCATGAGGAGCACTGGCCCGGGGGTTGATTAAGAATCCACGGGTTAATTACTCCCTATGCAGTTTTTAGTTATTAGGCAAATGGTAAAACCAAGGTTGGGACTTCCTGGAAAAGCTTTAAACAGAGCGAATTATAGAGGGGGCTCCATAAACTCCAATCGTTTTAGGAATGCAATATCAAGGAACATAACACCGATTTATCGGATCCTAAAGCGGCATGAATGGAACAAAACACCAAGCATAAGGCCAAGCCTTCCACTCATTACCAAGTATATATGTGCATTAATTAAATAAGAGATATATTGTGTTATCCCAAAGAATCCATGTTCCAACATGGAACATCTTCCATCTTCACCTGCAACTAACAACGCTATAAGAGGGGCTGAGCAAAAGCGTACTTAGCCAATCAACAGTTTGCTAGGAATGTGGTTAGAGGGTTTCATGGCAACATGGGAGGCTGACAAAACAAGAATGGGTATTGCGCCATAGCTATAGAGCGAGACATCTAGAAAAACAAAGATAGAGGCGATATCGGGGAACGGTCATCTTGCCTGGTATCCTGCAAGGAAGAAGAACGAGTCCATGAAGAAGACAAACGGACGTAGTCGAATGAATCCTCACAACTCTGGAACGAAACCAAAGCTAACGAGCGAAGCAAACCGGAAAGAAGCAAACAACATGGTAAACACACAAGCATAAACATGCATAATGCACAAGCAAGTATGATGCATGTCCGGTTTAAATAAGCATGGCATGGAAAAGTGCACAAACAAAACTACAAGTTAAGTGGAGCTCAATATGCAACAAGTTGCATATTGACGAAACACCACATTCGATTTATTTAGTTCACTCTTGTTTATGAACCCAACAAGTTTAAATGTTTTTTAACATGGCAAGAGGTGAAGCATAAGTAAACATTCTATTTAGGCAATTTAAAAGAGGCTGGAAATAACAAACAACAATTCCGGAAAATCCCCACATGTCATTTAGCAATTTTAATGCAAACAACAAATTTAAACATTTTAAACATTGTCATCATGATGTGGATGACATAAACAAGTTTTATGCAATTTTTATGAAAATTTGGCATTTAATATAAGATATGAGCATTTGTCACCATGGCGGAAAGAAAGGGGTGCCATAGCGGCGAAAACGGAAACGATGCCACGACCACGTTCTCGTTCCGACAACTTGTTGAGATGCCGATGTAAAAGAAGGCTGGCGTGAGTGTGTCATGCAAATATGGTGGGGGTGCTCCTGGTTACCGGGTTCCCACGGGTCGGCGACATGGCAAAAGAGGGGCAACGTGCAACGACAATTTGGACACGATGCAACACACGGACATCTCATACAACACACATGCATTCATCCACGGGCACCGTCTCGTAGTTATACCTTTGAAGCATGCGTTTCGGGCCGATAGCTCCAGCGTGCTATCGACAAGGAGCTCTGGTGGGCGCCCAACAAAATGGCAAGATCGTTCGCGCGCGTCCGCAAGCAAGAGTCAGATCGCCACATCAAGCGCTGCGAGGCGGAGGAGGCGGAGTTCTGCCTCTGTGCTGGGATGCCTCCGCACATCAGGGAGCTGCTGGCAAGGGGCTGTCGGAATGTTGCCCCCCTAAGGAGGGATTATTAGTTTGACTTTAATAACTTCCAAACGTTCAGATTTTAGCAATAGGCAAGAACAATTCTTACTTCACTCTAATTATGTACATGCATGCATTAGAATGCCTAATTTTCCTTTCACATGCACTCCTCACTCTAATTACATGCATATATGCACTAAAGGACGAAAAGCTAATTTCATCCTAGATTCGTTCTTTTCTCAAACTTCAAAATGTTTTGTAGCTTAAACCGTCGCTCCGATTGAAAAACAGTCTTCAGAAAAAATAATTTGTCTCAACGAGATCTTCGAAACTAGATCACATGTTGATATGTTCTGATGAATTTTTTTGGACAAAAAGTTACCACATCTGGGCTATGTAAGTTATCACGTCTATCATACATAAGTTACCGTGTCATTTACACAAAAGTTTCTGGGGTATGTTTTCAACAAACTTTTATCCTTGGGTCAAAAAGTGATTATGATGTTTGAAATGAGTTATCAGCTTTGTCGTGTATATTACCATGTTGCACAAAAGTTATTTGGGTATGTTTTTCAACAATTTTCATTCCCTCGGTCAAAAAGTTACCGCGATATATGTATATGAGTTATCAGCTCTCATGTGCGTGTATTATCATGTTGTTTACACATGAGTTATTGGGAGGTATTTTTTAACAACATTTTTCATGGTCAAAAAGTTACCACGTCTGGATTAAGTTATCAACTATATTGTATGTATATTACCATGTTATTTACACACAAGTTATCAGGGTATGTTTTCAACAAACTTTTATCTCGAGGTCAAAAGTTACCGTGGTATTTGTAGTCGTGATCAACTTTATTGTGTATTTAATACCATGGTATTTGCACATAAAGTACCGGAAATATGTTTTTCAGAAACCCCCCCTCGTGGTTCACCTAAGTATCAGGTATGCAGTGCTTCTCTTATCATGATATTCATGCAAACGTGATCGAGGTTATATTTTTAAACAATTTCTCCTCGATGTCCAAGTTATCATGGTATTTGTACCTAAGTTGTCATGTATATGATGCATTATTATCATGATGGTAATACAAAAGTTACTGAGGTACACTTTTGACAACTTCTTTCCTTTAGGTCAAAGTTGCCGTGGTATTTTTCCCTAAGTTATCAGGGTTGCCATGCAGAAAATACCGTGTTGTTTACACATAAATTACCATGGAGATGTTTCAATATTTTTTTCACCCCTGGTTCACAAATTACCATGCCATTTTCATAGAAGTTACCATGATGCTTATGCATAATTTATCCGGTCTGTAAGTTATCTTGGTTGTGATGCGTAAATTACCTTGCTCTTTACAAACGAGGCATGTGGCATGTTTCAACACTTATATTTTCATTGGGTCAAAAGTTACCACCATGTGTAATTGATGGGATATTAATGCACAAAATTTATTGTGTGAATTAATTTGAAGACAAAGCAAAGTAGGAGTAGTAGTAAAAATGTCAGAATAGGTGCCATGCAGATGGGATGTGTCTGCGCACCAGCATGCATGCATCCGCTAGAGAGAATATTGTTGGAAATATTCCCTAGAGGCAATAATAAATTGATTATTATCATATTTCCTTGTTAGAATTGTATTGGCCGGAAACTCAAATACATGTGTGGATACATAGACAACAAGATGTCCCTAGTCAGCCTCTACCGGACTAGCTCGTTGATCAAAGATGGCTATGGTTTCCTAGCCATGGACATGAGTTGTCATTTGATAACGAGGTCACATCATTAGGAGACTGATGTGATGGACGAGACCCAAACTATAAACGTAGCATATGATCGTGTCAAGTTTATTGATATCGTTTTCTGCATGTCAAGTGTATTTTCCTATGACCATGAGATCAAGCAACTTACTAACATCGTAGGAGTACCTTGTGTGTACCAAACGTCGCAACGTAACTGGGTGACTATAAAGGTGCTCTATAGGTGTTTCTGAGGGTGCCTGTTGAGTTGGCATGGATCAAGACTGGGATTTGTCACTCTGTATGATGAAGAGGTATCTTAGGGCCCACTCGGTAATACAACAACACAAGAAGCTTGCAAGCAATGTGACTAATGGGTTAGCCATGGGATCTTATATTATGGAACGAGTAAAGAGACTTGCCGGTAACGAGATTGAACTAGGTATGGAGATACCGATGATCGAATCTCGGGCAAGTAACATACCGATTGAGAAAGGGAACTGCATACAAGATTAGTAGAATCCTTGACATTGAGGTTGGACCGATAAGATCTTTGTAGAATACGTAGGAACCAATATGGGCATCCAGGTCCCTCTATTGGTTATTGACCGTAGAGGTGTCTCGGCCATGTCTACATAGTTCTCGAACCCGCAGGGTCTACACACTTAACGTTTGGTGATGATATAAGTATAGTTCAGTCATTATGGTGGTTATCGAAGGTTGTTCGGAGTCTCGGATGAGATCCTGGACATGACGAGGAACTCCGGAATGGCTCGTAGGTGAAGATTGATATATTGGACAAAGGGTATAGGAGTCCAGAATTGTTCCGAGGGTACCGGGTGATGACTAGCATCATCGAAAGGGGTTTCGGGGGGCCCCGACAAGTGTTAGGGGGGCCCATGGGCCAAGGGGAGGGGGCAAACCAGCCCACTAAGGGGTTGTGCGCCCCCTATCCCTTTCTCATGTAACCAGAAGGGGTGGGGGTACTCCCCTAGGGCAGCTACCCCCTTTACATCCAAGGCTCCCAGGGGGAGGCACACCAAAACCCATCTAGGATTTTCCCTGGTGGCCCCCGGCCCCCCTAGGGAACCCTAGGGCGCCCCTCCTCCTCCCTTCCCCTTATATATAGAGGGGTAGAGGGAAGTCAACCGCACTCATCTATGCCACATCGCTACCCTCCCTCTTCCTCGTAGTTTTCTTCCTCTCCGTAGTGCTTAGCGAAGCTCTGCTTAGATTCCACCACCACCACCGTCACCACGCCATCGTGCTGCCAGAGGACTCGAGCTACTAGTTCACTATCACTCGCTAGATCGAGGAGGTGAAGGCGTCATCAAGCCGTACATGTTTTAAACGCGGAGGTGCCGTCCGTTCGGCACTTGGATCGGAGTTTGCGGGACAGATCGTGATGGATCGCGAAGACGTTCGAATACATCAACCGCGTCTCTTAACGCTTCTGATTAGCAATCTACAAGGGTATGTAGATCTAATCTCTCCTCTCATAGATGGTCATCTCCTAGATTGATCTTGGTGAGCGTAGGAATTTTTTTGTATCCCATGCAACGTTCCCCAACAAATAACGCATAAATTAATGGAAGCAATTACTAGTGTCTTAGTCTAAAGGCTTTTTAAGCTAGAGTAGAAAAGGGCTCGAATCTCGATGGGCACAACTTTTTTCTCCTATTCT
>LR738714.1:170748397-170775455 GCA_902687465.1 Secale cereale | reverse complement strand
GGGGGGGAGCGGACCGATGTGCAATCGTTGCGACAAAAGCGTTCGGATCTATACCAAATATTCGAACGTTCGGAAGTTAGAATTCTCGTTATTAGTTTTAGTATTGTACGTTTTCAGTTTTATGCATTGTACATAGTAGTTAAGTATCATCACCTATATGTGATGCTATTATATGTGTTATGTGATGAATAATTAATATATATTATGAATTCCGTTTTCTATCTATTTTCATACACTAATTTGTATCTACATGTTATCATCCACATATGCAGAATGGAAAGCGTATATATACACATTGAAACATAACAATATATAAGAACGAAAAATAGAGTACACACACTGAAACAGAGCAATAAACAGAGAAATATTATGATTGTTGTGAATACATAGTGATCAATGTCGAAATGACTCAACAAAATAAAACACGCCCATGACTAGCAGCCTTGCCTACGGTAGCTCTTGGCTCTGCCTGAACTCATGCATGCATTCATCAAGCGGTCGACACACTAGCGGTACATCTGGAGCACGATCTCGAGCTCCAAGTTGGCTATTTCATTGGAGATCACCAGGTCGAGGATGCGACGGGCGATGTTCCTCTACTGCGCCTAGGTGGATGAGGGAGTCCTGGACTAAGGGGTCCTCGGGCTGTCGGCCTACTTCTCGTGGGCTGGACACATGGGCCGTTGGGTGACTGCGGTGGGGCCGACCTATCAGATGACCCTGTGGCGAGACGAGAAATTCTTGGAGGCTTGGTGTGTCCTCCAAGTCAAGATGGAAGATTTGGCGTGTTGTTTCCTTCGTTGTAACTGGCCATGTGTAACCCTAGTCCCCCTGATGCCTATATAAACCGGAGTGTTTAGGCCCGTAGAGGCTAGAACAACAACCATTGCCTTAATAGCCTAGATTTAGTTCATCTGATCTCGAGGTAGATCAACTCTGTAACCATCCTATACACCATAATATAATGAAGTGAGACTTAAGGTTTTACCTCTTTGAGAGGGCCCAAACCTGGGTAAACATTGTATCCTTCGTCAATTGTTCCTCATTGATCCAAGATCCACAACTTGCCCCCCCCCCTACCCAAGATCCGCCAGTTTTGACACCAACATTGGTGCTTTCATTGAGAGTTCCGATGTTGGATCACCAAGGTATCGATGGATCGCCTAATCATCGGAGATAGCATCAACACCAGGGACATTATCGTCCCCAGCCACCTTTTCGCGTTCGACAACATTGTTCTACACACCGACCCGACCAGTCATCTCGACCGAGTCAATAGTTTCGCCCCTGAGTACCAGATCAGGTTCAGTAACCTTGTGTACGTCACCGACGCTCGGAGTGACTTGATCTTTGCAGGCTTGTCGGCATGGCCTGATATGCCCGTGGACTACAAAGCCTTAACTCTAGAGTTCCTCCCCATTCCGATCTTTGCATCGGCCCCTACCTCGCGCCCCGGGCCCCGCTTCGAGCTCGGATGCAACCGTCCCATCCGAAGACCGGGGGTCATCCTTGACCGGACCCGCTCTTTTCACGACAGATCTGACGTCGAGCCCCAATGCTAAAGTGTCTCCCGAAGACCTGGAATCACCCATGACTGAGCTGCCTATCCTCGTTATGGATTCGGTTCGGCACCCTGACACGGGAGCAGATTCCGACAACCACGGGTTGTCCTCGGCCGAACTCGCCTTCTCTCTCTCAAAATCGATCCCGGAAGCAGATTCGTTGCACAAGGACGAGAAGCAGGCCTTGGTAGGACCCGCCTCTTGCCTAACTATTGCAACAGAGGTCAGCTCCGAAGGAACCTCTCATGGTCCGGTCAGCCTCACCATGTTAAGCGAGGTGCTAGATCGGATCCAGATGACGACAATCCGGGATGACACGTCCTCGGCCCGTGATTTAGCGGCCCTTGAGGCAGTATACAAGAAATTTTACGACCCACCCACCACCTACTTGGTAGCCACTGTCGAAGATTTAATCTGCATGCTAGACTATGCCTCAGAACATGATGAAGATATGGACGAAGACACCGGAACCCCGACCCCTCCCGTCCCCGGATGTTGGACGACCACCTCCACTTATGATGTCTACATGGTGGACATTCCCAAAGACGACGACGACGACATCGATAATGGTGACAACACCCCCAGGAGAGACAACGGCAAGCCCTACAAAGAGCCATCTAAACGCCGGAGACAACGCCAATGATCCAAGGGACATTGAGGCAAGGAAAGCAACATGGGTATTGGAGAAAATGACACCCCAAACAATAGGGAAAACCTCGGCGACCCTGCCGCCAAGGACCAGCTAGACGACCCGGAGGAACACAAGGATCAGTTTAGCCTCGAGGACTTCAATGACTCTGAAGATAGCAACTACCTCCCTCTTTCTGAAGAGGAGGATAGTATGGGAGCCGAGGATCCATTGGACCAAGAACGATACAAATGGCAGCTTATAGCTACCACACAGAGCTTGAAGAAAAAGCAACAAAGGCTGAAAGCCGAACATGATACCCTCAATGATAGGTAGACCAAAGTCCTAGCCACCGAAGAAGGGTACGGCTACGAGCAGCAGATGAAAAGCTACCCCAAGCGGAAGCTGCTACCACAGTTCGATGACGTGGCTTTTGAGCCAGCACCTCCAAGATACGCCCAGACCAATCAGCTAGACCTCCCCCTCGAGGTCAAGACATGTCGGCTAAGCAGGCCGAACACCCACCCGCTCCTCCTCGCCGAAGAGGTAAGGATCTGGTTCGCCTGGAATATGAATACGATCTACGACATGATCTGAATGCTAGAGCAGGTCACCAAGCCTATTCGGTTTAAGCAAGGCTAAGCCATAATAAGGGGTACAGTTGGCTGGTGACCCTGACGGTAGCACTAAGACTGCCTCGGGAATCTCCTCAATCGTTGAACCATTTACGGATCCAAAGAGTATCCCCTCTCTGGAAGGGGCGGACAACAAGCATGGCTCGACCAAAACAATAGAGCTCGGGAACATCAATGGGCCCAGATGGTAGATGACCTCCGGCGCGACATGGCCCAAGTATGGGGCGCCGCTCACCCAATGTGCTTCATAGACAAGGTGATACAGCATCAATTCCCCGAAGGGTTTAAACCCGTAAATATCGAATAATACGACATAATTGCAGACCTGACTATGTGGATCGAGGACTTCCTTCTCCACATACATATGGCACGAAGGGACGACCTCCACGCCAGAAAGTATTTACCATTAAAGGTCAAAGGACCAGCCAGGCATCGGCTGAATAGCCTCCCCGAAAACTCAATAGGATGTTGGGAGAAGCTAGAGGACGCCGTTCACGCGAATTTCCAAGGCACTTATGTTCGGCCTCCGTACACCGATGACCTAAGCTATGTGGTCCAACAACCCAGAGAATCAGCTCGGCAATTCTGGAATCTGTTTTTGACCAAGAAAAACCATATCGTCGACTATTCGGACGCCAAAGCCATAGTCGGTTTCAAATATAGTATACGGGACGAGTGTCTAGCACTCCAGCTCGGCCAGGACAAACCAAGGACTATGTCCGCACTCACATCTCCGGTGACCCGCTTTTGCGCAGGAGAAGATAGTTGGTTGGCTTGTAGAAGCACCAACCCAGAAGACCCCGGCATCGCTGAAGTCCGGGAAGGAAATGGGAAGCCACGACATAAGAGGAATAAGTGTCACCATAGCGGCGGTGAAGCCGAAGACACGACAGTAAATGCCGGGTTCCGCAACCCCAAGTCAGGACCGCATAAAAAGCCCTCTAAAGGTAACCAAGACGGACCAACCATGTTGGATACAATCTTGGACAGGCCCTGCCAAATCCACACACCTCTGAAAAGCCCACTGATCACACCAACCATAACTGTTAGGTGATAAAACAAGCCAGTAAACTCACAGTCAAGGACTCAGGCAAAAGCCCCCGCAACGAGGACGACGAGGAGCCTCACAGGCCGAACAATGGAGGCCAAACAATTCCCTCATGTGGTCAAGACGGTGAATATGATCTATGCCACCCATGTTCCCAACATGGAGAGAAAATGCGCATTACGGGATGTCTACATCGTCGAGCCCGTAGCCCCTAAATTCAACCCATGGTCGACATGACCGATCACTTTTGACCGCAGGGACCACCCGACCAGTACCCGTCACAGAGGATCGATGACCCTCGTTCTCGACCCCATTATCGATGGGTACCACCTCACTAGAGTTCTTATGGATGGAGGAAATATCCTCAACCTGATCTACGTGGATACAGTGAGGAAAATGGGAATCGGTCTATCAAGGATAAAACCTAGTAAACTACCATCAAGGGGGTTATCCCAGGTGTGGAGGCCCACTGCTCGAGCACCATAACTCTGGAAGTGGTGTTCGGATCACCGTAGAACTTTCACAGGGAAGACTTGATCTTTGATATAGTCCCCTTCCACATTAGCTATCACTGTTGGGGAACGTAGTATTTCAAAAATTTCCTACAATCACGCAAGATCTATCTACTAGAAGCATAGCAACGAGAGGGGAGAGTGTGTCTACATACCCTCATAGACCGAAAGCGGAAGCGTCAAGTGACGCGGTTGATGTAGTCGAACGTCTTCGTGATCCAATCGATCCAAGCACCGAACGTACGGCACCTCCGCATTTAGCACACGTTTAGCTCGATGACGTCCCATGAGAGCTTGATCCAGTTGAGCGTCACAGGAGAGTTTCGTCAGCACGACGGCATGGTGACGGTGATGATGAAGCTACCGACGCAGGACTTCGCCTAAGCACTGTAACAATATGACTGAGGTGTGTATCTGTGGGGAGGGGCACCGCACACGGCTAAAATCAACTTGTGTGTACATGGGGTGCCCCCTGGCCACGTATATAAAGGATGGAGGGAGGAGGAGGCCGGCCCTCATAGGGCGCGCCAAAGTGTGGACTCCTACTAGGACTCCCTAGTCCTAGTAGGATTCCACCTCCCACATGGAATAGGAAAAGGGGAAGGGAGAAGGAGAAGGAAGGAAGGGGGCACCCCCTTTCCCTAGTCCAATTCGGACCACTCCATGGGGAAGGGGCGCTGCCACCCTTGAGGCCTTTCTCAACTTTCCCGTATGGCCCATTAAGGCCCAATACGAATTCCCGTAACTCTCCGGTACTCCGAAAATACCCGAATCACTCGAAACCATTCCGATGTCCAAATATAGCCTTCCAATATATCGATCTTTATGTCTCGACCATTTCGAGACTGTCTGTCATGTCCATGATCTCATCCAGGACTCCGAACAAACGTCGTTCATCAAATCACATAACTCATAATACAAATCGTCATCGAATGTTAAGCGTGCGGACCCTACGGGTTCGAGAACTATGTAGACATGACCGAGACACATCTCCGGTCAATAACCAATAGCGGAACCTGGAAGCTCATATTGGCTCCTACATATTCGACGAAGATCTTTATCGGACAAACCGCATAACAACATACGTTGTTCCCTTTGTCATCGGTATGTTACTTGCTCGAGATTCGATCGTTGGTATCATCATACCTAGTTCAATCTCGTTACCGGCAAGTCAGTTTACTCATTCCGTAATGCATCATCTTGCAACTAACTCATTGGTCACATTGCTTGCAAGGCTTATAGTGAGGTGCATTACCGAGAGGTCCCAGAGATACCTCTCCGACAATCGAAGTGACAAATCCTAATCTCGACCTATGCCAACTCAACAAACACCATCGGAGACACTTGTAGAGCATCTTTATAATCACCCAGTTACGTTGTGACATTTGATAGCAGACAAAGTGTTCCTCCGGTATTCAGGAGTTGATAATATCATAGTCATAGGAACATGTATAAGTCATGAAGAAAGCAATAGCAACAAACTAAACAATCAAGTGCTAAGCTAACGGAATGGGTCAAGTCAATCACATCATTCTGTAATGATGTGACCCCGTTCAACAAATGACAACTCTTGTCTATGGCTAGGAAACTTAACCATCTTTGATTAACCAGCTAGTCAAGTAGAGGCATACTAGTGACACTCCGTTTGTCTATGTATTCACACTTGTACTAAGTTTCCAGTTTATAAAATTCTAGCATGAATGATAAACATTTATCATCATATAAGGAAATAAATAATAGCTTTATTATTGCCTCTAGGGCATATTTCCTTCAGTCTCCCACTTGCACTAGAGTAAATAATCTAGTTCACATCACCATGTGATTTAACACCAATAGTTCAAATCCTCATGTGATTTAACACTTTATAGTTCACATCGCCATGTGACCAATACCCAAAATGTTTACTAGAGTCAATAATCTAGTTCACTTCACCATGTGATTAACACCCAAAGAGTACTAAGGTGTGATCATGTTTTGCTAGTGAGAGAGGTTTAGTCAATGGGTCTGCCACATTCAGATCCGTATGTATTTTGCAAATTTCTATGTCTACAATGCTCTGCACGGAGCTAATGTAGATAAATGCTCCCACTTTCAATATGTATCCAGATCGAGACTCAGAGTCATACAAATCAGTGTCAAAGCTTGCATCAACGTAACTCTTTATGACGAACTCTTTATCACCTCCATAACCAAGAAATATTTCCTTAGTCCTCTAAGGATAATTTTGACCGCTGTCTAGTGATCTACTCCTAGACCAAAATTGTACTCCCTTGCCAAACTCAGGGTAGAGCATGCAATAGGTCTGGTATACAGCATGTCATAATTTATAGAACCTATGGCTGAGGCATAGAGAATGACTATCATTCTCTCTTTATCTTTTGCTGTGGTCGGGCTTTGAGTCTTACTCAACTTCACACCTTGTAACACAGGCAATAACTCTTTCTTTGACTGTTCCATTTTGAAATACTTCAAAAACTTGTCAAGGTATGTACTCATTGAAAAAACTTATCAAGCGTCTTGATCTATCTCTATAGATCTTGATGCTCAATATGTAAGCAACTTCACCGAGGTCTTTCTTTGAAAAACTCCTTTCAAACACTCTTTTATGCTTTCCAAAAAATTCTACATCATTTTAGATCGACGATAAGTCATTCACGTATATTTATCAGAAAGGTTGTAGTACTCCCACTCACTTTCTTGTAAATACATGCTTCACCGCAAGTCTGTATAAAACTATATACTTTGATTAACTTATCAAAGCGTATATTCCAACTCGGAGATGCTTGCACCAGCCATAGATGGATTGCTGGAGCTTGCACATTTTGTTAGCACCTTTAGGATTGACAAAACCTTCTGGTTGCATCATATATAACTCTTCTTTAATAAATCCATTAAAGAACACAGTTTTGTTATCCATTTGCCAGATTTCATAAAATGTGGCAATTGTTAACATGATTCGGACAGACTTAAGCATCGCTACGAGTGAGAAAATCTCATCGTAGTCAACACCTTGAACTTCTCAAAAACCTTTCACAACAAGTCGAGCTTTGTAGATAGTAACATTACCATTGGTGTTAGTCTTCCTCTTAAAGATCCATTTATTTTCAATGGCTTGCCGATCATCGGGCAAGTCAACCAAAGTCCACACTTTGTTCTCATACATGGATCCCATCTCAGATTTCATGGCCTCAAGCCATTTTGCGGAATCTGGACTCATCATCGCTTCCTCATAGTTCGTAGGGTCATCATGGTCTAGTAACATGACTTCCAGAACCGGGTTACCGTACCACTCTGGCGCGAAACGCTCTCTGGTTGACCTACGAGGTTCAGTAGTAACTTGATCTGAAGTTTCAAGATCATCATGATTAGCTTCCTCGCTGATTGGTGTAGGAATCACTAGAACTAGTTTCTGTGATGTACTACTTTTCAATTCGGGAGAAGGTACAATTACCTCATTAAGTTCCACTTTCCTCCCACTCACTTCTTTCGAGAGAAAACTCCTTCTCTAAAAAGTATCCATTTTAGCAACGAATATATTGCCTTTAGATCTGTGATGTAAGATGTACCCAACTGTTTCCTTTGGGTATCCTATGAAGACACATTTCTTCGATTTGGGTTCGAGCTTATCAGGTTGAAACTTTTCACATAAGCATCGCTGCCCCAAACATTAAGAAATGATAGCTTAGGTTTCTTGCCAAACCACGGTTCATACGGTGTTGTCTCAACGGATTTAGATGGTGCCCTATTTAACGTGAATGCAGCTGTCTCTAATGCATAACCCCAAAATGATAGTGGTAAATTGGTAAGAGACATCATAGATCGCACCATATCTAATAAAGTGCGGTTACGACATTTGGACACACCATTACGCTGTGGTGTTCCGGGTGGCGTGAGCTGTGAAAGTATTTCACATTGTTTTAAATGAAGGCCAAACTCGGAACTTCAAATGTTCGCCTCCGCGATCAGATCGTAGAAACTTTTATTTTCTTGTTACGATGATTTTCCACTTTACTATGAAATTCTTTGAACTTTTGAAATGTTTTAGACTTATGTTTCATTAAGTAGATATACTCATATCTGCTCAAATCATCCGTGAAGGTCAGAAAATAATGATACCCACCGCGAGCCTCAATACTCATCGGACCGCATACATCAGTATGTATTATTTCCAATAAGTCAGTTGCTCGCTCCATTGTTCCGGAGAATGGTGTCTTAGTTATCTTGCCCATGAGGCATGGTTCGCAAGCATCAAATGATTCATAATCAAGTGATTCCAAAAGCCCATCAGCATGGAGTTTCTTCATGTGCTTTACACTAATATGACCTAAACGGTAGTGCCAGAAATAAGTTGCACTATCATTATTAACTTTGCATCTTTTGGCTTCAATATTATGAATATGTGTATCACTACGATCGAGATCCAACAAACTATTTTTATTGGGTGTATGACCATCGAAGGTTTTATTCATGTAAACAGAACAACAATTATTCTCTGACTTTAAATGAATAAATGTATTGCAATAAACATGATCAAATCATATTCATGCTCAATGGAAACACCAAGCAACATTTATTTAGGTTCAACACTAATCCCGAAAGTATAGGGAGTGTGCGATGATGATCATATCAATCTTGGAACCACTTCCAGCACACATCGTCACTTCACCCTTAACTAGTCTCTGTTCATTCTGCAACTCCTATTTTGAGTTACTACTCTTAGCTACTGAACCAGTATCAAATACCGAGGGGTTGCTATAAACACTAGTAAAGTACACATCAATAACATGTATATCAAATATAGCTTTGTTCACTTTGCAATACTTCTTATCCACCAAGTTTCTAGGGTAGTTCCACTTCCAGTGACCATTTCCTTTGCAGTAGAAGCACTCAGTTTCAGGCTTGGGTCTAGCTTTAGGTTTCTTCATGGAAGTAGCAACTTGCTTGCATTCTTCTTGAAGTTCCCTTTGTTTTCCTTTGCCCTTTTACTTGAAACTAGTGGTCTTGTCAACCATCAACACTTGATGTTTTTTCTTGATTTCTACCTTCATCGATTTCAGCATCGCGAAGAGCTCGGGAATTACTTTCGTCATCCCTTGCATATTATAGTTCGTCACGAAATTCTAGTAACTTGGAGATAGTGACTAGAGAACTTAGTCAATTACTATCTTATCTGGAAGATTAACTCCCACTTGATTCAAGCGATTGTAGTACCCAGACAATCTGAGCACATGCTCACTGGTTGAGCTATTCTCCTCCATCTTGTAGGCAAAGTACTGTGAGAGGTCTCATACCTCTTAATTCGGGCATGAGTATGAAATACCAATTTCAACTCTTAGGAACATCTTATATGCTCCATGGCATTCAAAACATTTTTGAAGTCCCGGTTTGTCGGTGTACTAAGATAGGGGTACCTTAGTACCCCAACTTGTGCACGGACAGTAGCAGCTTCCCGTGGCTGGGCTTACCATGTGCTCGCCAAGAACCTTTCCTGTCCCTATGAAGCCATTCAAAAACAAAGTATACAAGTCAGAAGATCAAGGCCTCGGCAAGAGGAGCTTGTCGGGAAGGCCGCACCAGGCTCAAGGTTATCACTTTAGCACAAGACCCTGGCAAGAGGAGCTTGCCAGGAAGGCCAAGGAATACATATCTCAAGAGATGCCTCGGCGCGTCATGCGCCCCAGCAGGACCCGGAGAGCGACAAGCTTGCGGGCCCGGCAAGATCCCTGCCCCGGCAAGGCGCTTGCCGGGGAAACCTACGCTGTGTGCCCGTGCTCCAGCTCATCGGCTCACGCGTCGCCCTGGGGCCCTTCCAGGGGCACGTGGCAGATGGCTGCGCAGCCTGGGGCACACGGTGGCAAGCCACGGTGACGAGGCTACCGCCGTGGCGAACGGAGAAGCATGGACGGACACTTTTGGGGTCGACGGCGACGGGCATTTAAGGCCCTTGTCCCCCACTGTCAAAGTTAGGTGAAGACCACTGTTCATCCACTGTTCATGCACTATTCACGCACTGTTGCAACTACCACCAAAATTACACTTTTACCCTCCTCTACGTTGACACCTGTCGGTGACCCCTTTGAGCTATAAAAGGAGGCCCATGCACAACGTAGAGGAGGTTCGGTTCGAAACCTAGACAACTCTCTCGCTCGGCGTAGCTAATACTGTAGCTCTTCAAGCTCCCGAGCTCAAGAACTCAATACAACCTAAGGCAGGAGTAGGGTTTTACGCGTCCGCGCGGCCCGAACCTAGGTAAAACTGCCCGCGTGCGCCCCTCGATCTGCTCTCCGTGCTCCCTCCGCTCCCTTACCGCAACGTAGAAGGGGCTCCGGTCCCATAGGTGCTCGTGGGAGGACAGTTTCCCCCGACATCTTTGGCGCGCCAGGTAGGGGGCATCGAGGTTGTGCGAACCTGATCCGGCGCTCACACGGGCGCATTCTTCATCAACCTCTCCAGCTTCTTCAACTTCATCAGCTACAACAACATGCCTCCGAAGAAGAAGGCTTCGGAGGTCGGAGGCCCGTCTGCGTCGATCCCACCGCCACCAGAACCAACGGTTGGTGGAGGAGACGCCGGCGGAAGGGTGGTCGCCGGCGAGGAAACTCGCGGCACCACCAAGTCCAAAGACAAGACCGACAACCGGGCTAACTCCAAAGCCTCGGTGTCAGTAGACGCCCCACGTCTCTCTTAGGAGGTACAAGACCCACAGCGGCGTGGTACTGGAGGTACCATACGCTCGCTGGGGCGTGGCCAAGCCTGAGGATCGCGGGATGCTCAAGGCCAGCGTGCTGGCACAAGCAAGGCGCGGTCGTCGGGGCGGGAACATGCTCCTTCTAACGCGGTTAGAAGTCCGAGCGTGTCCCGCTCCTCGCACCGCTCGCCACCGTTCCCCTCTTCTCCAGCAGAAGCTCTAGCAAGAGCACAGCTGCTCCTCGATTTCCCTCCAGCGGCAGACAAGGCCGAAGACTAGAGGGCGACGATTCAGAGCCTCATTGCCTTCGCCAACAACGACGCGCCACAGCAGCCGGCAACCTCACGGCCGCGGCAAGTTGATCAAGCGAAGGCCGATGGCGACAAGACCGCCGGGGGTGCAACTACCGTGCACTCCCCGCCGCGAAAGCAGAAATCGCCACCCCGCCGGATCAACGTCGACGACGACTCCACGGCGTCGTCGGATCCGCGGGCTCGCCGTGATCAGCGCCAAGTCCTAGACGACAGGCGGCAAGAAGACGCTCGGACTTGTATCGAGCGTCGACGAGAAGCCCGAAGACAGTCAGATCAGCGCGCTGGGACCGCTGTCGACGCGCACGCGCCCGGTGAACCAGGCGACTTGCCGTACGCGGCAGGCTGCCCTACGTTCACCCGTGAGCTGCGGCAAGTCCAGTGGCCCAGCATGAAGAATTTCAAGCCCGACGTACCTGAAAAGTACGACGGCAAGACACACCCCTCGGAGTTCCTCAGCATCTACACCATCGCGGTGCAGGCTGCCGGGGGACCCGACGAGAAGATCCTAGCCAACTATTTCCCGCTAGTGCTTAAGCCAAACGTCCGGTCTTGGCTTATGCACTTGCCGGAGAACTCCATTTCTTCGTGGGCGGATCTATGCCACCAGTTTGTTGGCGCCTTTACGGGCGGCCACAAACCCCACGGCCAGGAGAGCGATCTCCACATCTTGGCCCAGAAGGAGGGAGAGTCCCTGCGCAAGTACATCCAGAGATTCAGCCGCGTGCAACACAACATTCCCGATGTCCACCCTGCCGCGGTTATTAGCGCGTTCCACCAGAACGTGCGTAACCGCCGGATGAGGGAAGAGATGGCCATGACCAAGATCCGGGATGTCAGCGAGCTCTACGCTCTGGCTGACAAGTGCGCGCGCGCCGAAGAGGGGAGGAGACTCCCCGGAGAGGATACTGGCGCAGGAGGAAGTGACAGCGAGGATGCCGCCCCGGCAAGGAAGAACCGGCGGCGGAACAACAGAAAGAAGAAGAGCAAGGAGGTGCTGGTTGTCGAGCAGTCCGGCAAGGAGGCTCCTGCCAAGAAGGCACAGGTTGGCGGTTACGGCAAGGAGCCCGCCCCTGTAGCGGCAGCCGACAAGCAGGACGGCTCCGACAAGCAGTACTGTAAGATCCACCGCACCAAGGGCCACGATCTTCAGAACTGCAAAAGAGTCGAGTACCTCGTAGAACAACAGAAGGCTGAATACGAGCGTCGCGACAAAGAGAAGGCCCAAGGAGGCGGTGGAGAACCCAGCAAGAAGCGGCCGTTCAATGGCCGGGGAGGACGCCGCGGCAAGGCCAAGCAGCGGCAAGGTGACAGACCTCCCCGGGGCCGCGACAAGGATGAGGATGAAGACGACGATGATGACATGGAAGAAGGAGACAACAGCGAGCAGGAGTTCCAGAAGGCCACAGAGGTTCTGTGTGTCTACGGGGGTGCCTCTCTGCACACTTCCCACCGCCAGCTCAAGCAGTGGGTGCGAGAAGTGAATGCAGCTGAGCCGCCCGTCGAGTCACGCAGACTGCTGAAGTGGTCCGGCACGCCCATCATCTTTGACCTTGAGGACCACCCTGACCGCACCACTGCGGTCGGGTGCTTGCCGATGTTGGTCTCACCAACTATCCGCAACCTCAAGGTCACCAAGATGTTGGTTGACGGCGGGGCCGGCCTGAACTTGATCTCCTCAGCTGTGATCAAGAAGCTACAAATCCCAGACGGCGAGCTCGAAGAAACCGGGTCGTTCCAAGGAATCAACCCGGGAAGGAGCAAGCCAAAGGGGAAGATTACGCTGCCAGTGACCTTTGGCGGGGAGCTCAACTTCAGGACGGAGAGGATCACGTTTGACGTTGCCGATATCCCATTACCATATAATGGGATACTTGGCCGTCCTGCCCTCGCCAAGTTCATGGCAGCTTCCCACTATGCCTACAACGTACTCAAGATGCCGGGGCCGATAAGCGTCATCTCTGTCCCCAGCGACAAGAAGGATGCGCTTATTTGCGCCGACAAGATCTACCGGGATGCAGCAGCCGCAGCAGAGAGCCACACACTTGCCGCTGAAGCTCCCGGGGGAAAGGCCAAGACCTAGTCCGGCAAGAGCTCTGGGGCCCACTCCGGCAAACGCACCTCTTCGGAGTGCTGCGCTGCCGTCGAGGACGCACCATCGAGCTCCACCGGCAAGTGCAAGAAAGGGATGGCAGCTCCACCGGCGACCAAGAAGGTGTCCGCAAAGGAGGACGGCACTGGTGGTATCTTCACCATCAGTGCTACACTCGACAACAAATAGGAAAGCGCGCTCGTTGCCTTCTTGCGGGCGAATGTCGATGTGTTTGCGTGGCAACCATCTGACATCCCCGGCGTTCCCAGGAAGGTAATTGAGCACAAGCTTGCTGTTTGTCCTCATGCGCGGCCCATCAAGCAGAAGGTCAGGAAGCAAGCCGTGGAGCGCCAAGAATTCATCGCCGAAGAGATAAAGAAGTTGGAAGCAGCAGGCCTGGTTAGAGGCGTGATCCATCCTACGTGGTTAGCCAATCCAGTTGTCGTACGAAAGGCTAATGGGAAATGGAGACTCTGTATAGACTTCACTGATGTGAATAAAGCGTGTCCCAAGGATCCATTTCCCTTGCCGCGTATTGACCAGATTGTTGACTCCACCGCCGGATGTGAGCTGCTTTCCTTCCTTGATGCATACTCAGGTTACCACCAGATATTCATGGCCAAGGAAGACGAAGAGAAGACTGCATTCATTACTCCATGTGGCACATATTGCTTCATACGCATGCCCTTTGGATTGAAGAATGCAGGCTCGACATTTGCAAGGGTGGTGCACACTGCTTTTGAGCCACAGATACACAGAAATGTAGAAGCCTACATGGATGATATAGTGGTCAAGAGCAAGAGCAAAGATACCCTGATTCAAGATTTAGAGGAAACCTTTGAAAATCTGCGCAAGATCCAGCTCAAGCTGAACCCCGAGAAGTGCGTCCTCGGAGTCCCCTCCGGCAAGCTTCTCAGGTTCTTTGTGTCCCAGAGGGGGATTGAAGCCAATCCCGACAAGATAAAAGCCATCGAGCAGATTGAAGCCCCGAAGCGCGTCAAGGACGTAAGAAGACTTGCTGGTTGTGTGGCTGCCCTCAGCAGGTTCATTTCAAAGTCTGCAGAACGCGCCCTGCCTTTCTTCAAAAATCTTGAAAAAGGCAGGTCCTATGAAATGGACTCCGGAAGCGGAGGCAGCGCTGCAAGACTTGAAAGAATACCTGTCCTCCACTCCGATACTTGTCGCACCTAGGCCACAAGAGAAGTTGCTGCTGTACCTAGCGGCAACCAATCAAGTGGTTAGTGCTGCGTTAGTAGCGGAGAGGGAGGCAGATGAGGAACCCACATCCCCGGCAAGTGAATCCAGCGACAAGCAGGGGGCTTCCCCGACAAGCTCTGGCCCCGACAAGGACAAGTCTGCGCAGGAACAGGAAGGAGTGCGAAAGAAGATGGTGCAGCGCCCAGTGTATTTCGTAAGTTCCCTCTTGCAGGGGGCTAGATCAAGATACTCTGGGGTGCAGAAGTTGCTTTTCGGCCTCCTCATGGCCTCAAGGAAACTGCGCCATTACTTCCAAGCACACGAGATAACGGTGGTCACTCGCTTTCCGTTGAAGAGGATATTGCAGAATCCCGAAGCAACATGCAGGATCGTCGAGTGGGCACTGGAGCTGTCAAGCTTTGGTCTCAAGTTTGAGAGTACTTCAACCATACAGAGCAGAGCTTTGGCAGAATTCATAGCGGAGTGGACCCCAACGCCAGACGAAGAAGTTCCAGAGACAAGCATCCCCGTCCAAGAAGCGAGCAACGAATGGATGATGTACTTTGACGGTGCTTTCTCGCTGCAAGGCGCCGGTGCCGGCGTGGTACTCATAGCGCCCACCGGAGAGCACCTCAAGTATGTTGTTCAGATGCACTTTCCCAAGGAACAAGCGACAAACAATACTGCTGAGTATGAAGGTTTGCTTGCCGGCCTCAGAATTGCAGCCGAGCTTGGGATCAAGAAGTTGATTGTGCGGGGAGATTCACAGTTGGTGGTCCGACAAGTGAATAAGAGTTACCAGAGCCCTTTGATGGAAGCTTTTGTTGATGAAGTGAGGAAGCTTGAAGAGCACTTTGAAGGTCTGCAAATGGAGCACGTCACAAGAGCTCAGAATGATATTGCAGATGGCCTCTCAAAGTGTGCTGCAATGAAGTTACCTGTGGAACCAGGGACCTTCCTGCTCAAGTTAACTCAGCCAACCGTTACGCCATCAGTTGGGCAGAACAAGAAGAGAAAGTTGGTCTCCGGCGACTACTTGCCGGCGGATCTTCCCGAAGCCGCCGCCAAGGTCCCCAAGATCAACAGCCAAGATGTTGAGGAACAGTTTGCTCCTGCAGATCCAAGGGTCTGTACAGTTGAAGCAGGCGTTCCCGACAAGCCTTGCCCCGGCAGGCTTGCAGGGGGACCATCAGCTCCGGCAGAGCCGCAGGTTCTTGCCGTAGAAGCTGAGGTTCCCGCAGCAGCCCTCATGCCTTTAGTCCTTGTTGCTGAGCCTCAGGCTCCAGCATGGGCACAGCAAATCTTCCGTTTTCTGCAAACTGGAGAACTTCCCTACGAGCCAGAAGAGATAGAGAAAATAACCAGGCAGTCAAGTATGTACCAGTTCGTCGACAACGAACTATACAGAAGAAGACTCAATGGCGTCAGGTTGAAGTGCATTTCCAGGGAAGATGGACAGAAGCTGTTGGCAGAGATACATGGAGGCATATGTGGCCACCACATTGGCGCAAGGGCGCTTGCCGGGAAGGCGTTCCGCAAGGGTTCTTCTGGCCAGAAGCCCTCCAAGATGCAACTGCACAAGTAACCAAGTGTGAAGCGTGCCAGTTCCATGCCAAGCAAATTCACCAGCCAGCTCAAGCTCTCCAGACGATCCCTTTTTCCTGGCCCTTCTCGGTCTGGGTGCTCGATATCCTCGGCCCCTTTCCCCGCGCCGTCGGGGGCTTTGAGTACTTGTACGTAGCAATCGACAAGTTCACAAAGTGGCCAGAAGTGGAACCAGTGAGAAAGGTGACATCACAGTCAGCAGTCAGGTTCTTCAGAGCGATTGTTTGCCGTTTCGTAATCCCTAACAGGATTATCACCGACAACGACACACAGTTCACAAGTCGCACCTTCATGCAGTACATCCAAGACCTTGGCGCCAAGGTCTGCTTCGCTTCTGTTGCTCACCCGAGGAGCAATGGTCAAGCGGAGAGGGCCAATGCTGAAGTGCTGCGCGGACTCAAGACAAGGACCTTCGACAGGCTGTGCAAGTGCGGAACAAACTGGATAGAGGAGTTGCCGGCGGCTCTTTGGTCAATCAGGACGACACCAAATCGAGCCACCGGACAGACACCCTTTGCTCTTGTCTATGGAGCAGAGGCAGTTCTCCCCACGGAACTCGTATACGGATCTCCTCGAGTGCTCGCTTATGATGAGCTCGAGCAAGAGCAACTACGACAAGATGATGCATTGCTCCTTAAGGAGGAACGTCTCCAGGCTGCTGTACGAGCTGCTCGATACCAGCAAGCCTTGCGTCTCTATCATAGACGCAAGGTCAAGGCCAGGAGTCTCGAGGAAGGCGACCTTGTTCTTCGGCGTGTTCAGTCCGCCAAGAATTCCAACAAGTTGACGCCGAGATGGGAAGGCCCTTATCGGGTGAGACAAGTCACAAGGCCCGGCGCTGTCCGCCTTGAGACCGAAGAAGGCTTACCGGTGAGCAACTCCTGGAACATAGAGCATCTTCGCAAGTTTCACCCATAAGGCGCGGTTGCCGTGATCCGCTCCGGCAACCACCTTTTGTACAAGTCTTGCCGCTGTTGCATGTAAACCGTTGTACAAAGCCGGGCGCAGACCCCGTGCATTAGTAAAGCTTTTGCGCTTAGCACTATTTGTCATTTTCATGCTTTTCTTTGTTATTTGCATGCATCATTTGACACTATGTGCAACGCACGTCCCCGGTAAGCACTAGCAAGCCGTGAGGCCCTATACTTGTTTTTCCTCCTCTTTTTCTTTCCCTCTTAAACAGAAGGAGTATTCCTCGCGCACAAGTTTGCCGGGCGGGGGGGGGGGGAAGGAGATGGAGGCGTATGAACCAAATGCTGTTCAAGAAAGAGAAGCCTTGTCGGGGAGCAAACAATCTATGAAAGCTAAGTTACCAAAGTTTGAGTAATTCAAAATTTTAAATTTTAGTCGTCTTCCTTGAACAACCACGCTTTGTATGGAAAACCTGTGCGCGGAGGAACCTACCCGTGGCTAGCCGCGCCCTTATTTTGTTTCGAGCACGCTCAACGACTTAAGTGAGCTGCGACAAGTGTCGCGCCCTTACTTCGTTTTCGAGTTCGCTCAGCAACCTAAGTGTGCTACGACTAGCTGCGGCAAGGTTTCTTGCCGGCAAGGCTATTGCCAGCAGACTGCTAAGAGTCCAGCACTCAGCGCTCGCGGCAAGGGCCCCTTGCCGGCAAGTTCCCTAAAAGCATAGGGTAAAAAGCATACAAAGTGAAGGACCAAAAGCAAGGGAGATAACACTGCATTGATTACTCAAAATGAAAGTGTATATTACAAAGATAGCTTGCCGCTGTTCTAATCAACTACTGCCTATGACTTAATTGGCAGTGGCAAAGGAAGCAGAAAGAAAGGAATCTAATCTACGCGATCGCCTTCACGCCTCGTGATCTTGCCCACCTTGGCGACGATGTGGGCAACCTGCGCCTTCAACGCCTCCTGGTCAGCTTCGGGCGACAAGGTGCGGAGGACGTTGACGAGGTTGATGCCGGGGTTGCGGTAGACGATCTTCGACAAGACCCGCTCCAAGGTGCCCATACAGAGCCGACACGCCTCGTCGGCCAGCTGCACGGGGATCTTCTCCCGCAGCCGCGCAAGCGCCGGCGCGACTCCCCTGAAGAATAGACTTAACTTGGCGCTGTGGGGGAGGCTCTCGTCCGGGGAGTACACGAGATGCTCCGCCTTCAGCGCCATCATCTCCGCATCAATATTGGCAGTGGAGGTGACCAGCTCATCAGTCCACTGCTCCACTGCCTGGTTGAAGTTGTTCGCCGAGACGGCGGCGCTCTCCACTAAGGCCCTTTCCTTGCGGAGTTCGTCCTTCAGCTTCGTCTCGCGGTCCCGGGCGGCGTCGAGCGAGTCAGTCAGGGTGGAGACCTTCAGCTCTAAGTCAGCAATGGAATCCTTGGTGGCAGTGAGCTCCGTACCCTTCTCGGAGAGACGTACCTGCAAGTCAGAGTTGGTGTGGGCATCTTTCTCCCGCTCCACAATGAGCGCAGTGACTCTGTCCTCGCTCGCCTTCAGGAACAACTCCAGCTACTTCACGCTGGCCTCCAGGTCTTTGTTGGCGGTTTCTGCGGCGGCTGCGGCGTCCCTCGCCTCCTTCAGAGCCTCGCCAATGGCTTGCTCCCGGGCGGTGAGGTCGTCCTCGTGAGCGTCGAGGTCGACCTTCCACTGGTTGAGTGCCCCTTCCCGCCGAGACAGCTCCTCGGCAGCCAACCGCTGCTGCTCCTCGGCCTCAGCTTTTTCAAGGAGGAAAGCTTGCTGCGCCCCGGCAAGCTCTTCGCGCTCCTCCGCCAAGTTGCGGAGGGCCGCCTGGTTGGCGGCGCGGAGCTCCACGGCGCGCTTCTCCAAGTCAGCTCCAGCCTTGGCGGCGAGAGCCTCCCGAGACTCCAACTTCGCCTGCCTGGCCCGGTACAAGGCCAGGAGCCAACGAAGGAGTCTCTCCTCTTCGGGCTCGTCGCTGCTGCCGGGTGCTTCAACAACTTTCAATCCGGCGGAGGCGAGGACCTCTCCGTCAAAGGTCTCTCCCTCCGCGGGTGCTCGAGACGAGGACGCCCACGAGACTTGTATAAAGACCCCGTTGGCGGCCTCCAAGTAGACGCCCGACCGGTCCGCGGAGGCGGAGGGGTCGGCGGCCGGTGCAGCGTCCGGCGCTCCCGCGGCCTCCGGGCCAGCGGTATGGTCGCCGGTCCCCTCCCCAGCCGCGGCATCGGCGGTCGGGGCGGTCTCCTCAGCGGCAGGCTCGTCGGCTCCAGCCCTTCCCTCGGGAGCAGTGGCGTTGCCGCCGTCGCCGTGCACCTCCTCCTCAGCGGTGGCCTCCGTCTCCATCCGCTCCGGTGCAGGAGGATCTAGCAGAAGAAAAAGAAAAGAAAGAATCAAGCAAATATCCAAAAAAAGACGAATCCGGGAAGAAGAAATTACAAGCTTTACCTTCGCGGACTTCTTCAATGACGGGGTCCCTCGCTGGGGAATTCTCCCTTGGCGGCGGAGTGGTGGCCCCTGCTGGCGGAGGGCCGCCCGCGCCCTCCCTTGGCGGGCTGCTCACCCTTGTCGGGCTGCTCGCCCTTGGCGGGGTACTCGCCCGTGGCGGAGTGCCCGTCCTTGGCGGAGCGTTCTCCCTCGCCGGGGAGCTCCTCCTTGGCGGGGAGGGCGGAGCAAGTGGCTCGTCGGGGGCAACCTCCTGGTACTCCTGCGGCTGCGGCTCCACCTCTACACAAAACAACAAAGCATCAGTACAAGCAACAACCTCGAGCGCGCCCATCAAGCGGAAAGAACGAATACCAGACTTACGCTGGGGGCTGCTCTGGGGGCTGCTCCTCGGAGCAGCAGGCTGATCCGGCAAGCTCGTCGCCGGCGCGTCGCTTGTCGCTGCGACGGGCTCGTCGTCCTCAACGTTGACCACAGGGATCTTGGCCCTCTTCGCCATCCGCTGGGTCAGGGTCCTGCGAAGCAAAACAAAAGCAAGATCAGAACCAGCAAGGAAAATCAAGACAAAATCAAAGAAACTAAAAGAATTGCAAGAACTTACTCCTCTTCCTCTTCGTCGGAGCTGAGGGCGGAGAAGTCGAACTCCGCCTGGTGTGCTCCCGCGCAAGGAGCTGGAGGAGAAGGCTCCCTCGGGCGCTTGGCAGTCTTCGGGGCTGTGGGCTACGAAGACCCGGCCCCCGTTGTCGCCGAGGACCGAGGGGCAGAAGGAGCACCCGTTCCGCTCCGGGAAGATCCTCCTCCTCCGCTTGGCACTCGAGCACGGGGTGCCTCCTTGACGACTTCGCTCGTCTTGGTGGCGCGCGTCGCACGGTGTTTCAGCTGCTGTCGAGGCGCCTGTGGCCTCACCGTCTCAGCTGCCTTGCGGAGGCGCTTCTTCGGCTGCTGCGTGGGGCTTGGCGGAGGCGGAGAGTTCTCCGAGGACGAGGAGGCATCGTCGTCTAGATTCAGAGATCCACCAGAGTCTTCATCGGAATCTCCAGCCTCGGCATCCTCCTCCTCCTCGGCGGGCCCGCTGGACTCAGCGCCGTGCCCAGCGGCCTCGCTCCCCCCGGCAACCTCGCTTGTCCCGGCAAACTTCACGGAAGGCTCCCCGGAAAACTCCTCGGGCGCAATCTTCAGCAGCTTGAGGATTTCTGCCTCCCTGCTTGACTCACTGCGTCCGCGGCCTCTGCATCGTCCACGGTGTATCCAAACTCGCCCGCAGCCGCGGCTGCGGCGGCCTCCTCCATCCTGGAGGCGATGTAGGCTATATCCCGGTCAGTAGTAGCCCGGGTGAGGCCCTTGTTCTCCTCGGCGTTGCGGGGGTTCTCGACCAAGTTGTCGAAGAAGGTCAGCACGATATCCGGTGGAGGCTCTATCCAAGTGGGGACGACGCCATGGGAGTCGCACGCGGGCATCATCGCTCGTAGGGACTCACGGGCAGTGCTGTAGCACAGCGGCACCACTCCCCGGGAAGGTTTGAACCACTCCGGGTGGGCCGGGTCATGCTTGAAGAGCTCCCGGACCATCCCCTTCAACTCCAAAGCGGTGAAATTGTAGTTCAATCCAGGGCGCAGCCTCATGATGTCTGCCGCATTGCCGAATTCCCAAGCGGGCCTTTTCCTTTCTTGTAAAGGGGCGATGCGGCGGCGGAGAAAATCTGCTCCAACTTCTCCGATAGTCAGATTGGCGACCCGGAGATGAATGATCCTAATGAGGGCGATATTAAGCTTGCTGTCCTCCAGGGCCAATTCACTCCAATCCCTGCCGCGCACTATGGCAGTCTGGCGCGGCGAGGTAAAGGGCTCTGGCTTATCTTCCAACACCCAGCACCAATCGGCTCTCCACTCCTCCCACTTGCCGCGAAGCTCACCCTTCAGATGTACAAAAACGGCCATCGTAAGGATGGCGTTGGGGGTGAAATCTAGGAGGTGGAGGCCATATGTGTTCATTACATCACAAAAGAACTCTGAGAACGGAGGGCACAGACCACAATGGAAGAATGCAGCAAAGAAGAAGTACCCGCCGGGGAACATATCTTTGGCGACGGCGGGGAAGACTTGGGTGCGGGGATGAGCTTTGGTCTCCCTCGCCCAGAACAAATAATATTTGTCCTGGAGTTCCCTCGCGCCAAGCCTCGGCGCGAAGACCACGCACTTCTTCCGCAGGGCTGCCAGCTTCGCCGCCTGCTCGGACTTCTCCTTCTTGGCCTTGTCTGCTTTCGCCTTGTCGCTCTTCGGAGCCATGGCGGGGGCGGCAAGGAAAGAGGCGAGGAGCTCGACGGTGCCGCGGGTGCGGGAGACGGCGGAGGAAGGGGGGAGCTGGGCTCTCTGTTGAACTTTGGGAGGCGGAGGGCGACGGGGGTTTCTGGAGAATCAAGGCGCAATGAAGACGATGGAGGGGAACTTCCCCTGCTTCCTTTGCTTTTAAGGGGGAAGTGGGGGACGTTCCGCATTTCCCATTAAAGAACAGGCCACGATGTCTCCCACGACGCCGCAATCGACGCGTGCCGTTAGGGAGGGGCGCGGCGGATACGGAAGGGGATACGGCTTGCCGTGGGCCGCGCGTGCCCGTGCACTGTCTTGGGCCTGGCCCAACAGCGCTCGGCACCGTGTGTGGCCCAGGCCCGGGGGCTCCTATCGGTGTACTAAGATAGGGGTACCTTAGTACCCCAACTTGTGCACGGACAGTAGCAGCTTCCCGTGGCTGGGCTTACCATGTGGTCGCCAAGAACATTTCCTGTCCCTATGAAGCCATTCAAAAACAAAGTATACAAGTCAGAAGATCAAGGCCCCGACAAGAGGAGCTTGTCGGGAAGGCCGCACCAGGCTCAAGGTTATCACTTTAGCACAAGACCCTGGCAAGAGGAGCTTGCCAGGAAGGCCAAGGAATACATATCTCAAGAGATGCCTCGGCGCGTCATGCGCCCCGGCAGGACCCGGAGAGCGACAAGCTTCCGGGCCCGGCAAGATGACTGCCCCGGCAAGGCGCTTGTCGGGGAAACCTACGCTGTGTGCCCGCGCTCCAGCTCATCGGCCCACGCGTCGCCCTGGGGCCCTTCCAGGGGCACGTGGCAGATGGCTGTGCAGCCTGGGGCACACGGTGGCAAGCCACGGTGACGAGGCTACCGCCGTGGCGAACGGAGAAGCATGGACGGACACTTTTGGGGTCGACGGCGACGGGCATTTAAGGCCCTTGTCCCCCACTGTCAAAGTTAGGTGAAGACCACTGTTCATCCACTGTTCATGCGCTATTCAAGCACTATTGCAACTACCACCAAAATTACACTTTTACCCTCCTCTACGTTGACACCTGTCGGTGACCCCTTTGAGCTATAAAAGGAGGCCCATGCACAACGTAGAGGAGGTTCGGTTCGAAACCTAGACAACTCTCTCGCTCGGCGTAGCTAATACTGTAGCTCTTCAAGCTCCCGAGCTCAAGAACTCAATACAACCTAAGGCTGGAGTAGGGTTTTACGCGTCCGCGCGGCCCGAACCTGGGTAAAACTGCCCGCGTGCGCCCCTCGATCTGCTCTCCGTGCTCCCTCCGCTCCCTTACCGCAACGTAGAAGGGGCTCCGGTCCCATAGGTGCTCGTGGGAGGACAGTTTCCCCCGACACCGTTCTAAGCCGTAAAGCATGGTGCACTAAACTATCAAGTAGTCATCATACCGAGCTTTTGTCAAAACATTCATAACGCCTGCATCTGCTCCTGCAATAGGTTTGTCATCTAGCGGTGCATCAAGGACATAATTCTTCTGTGCATCAATGAGGAAAATCCTCAGATCACGGAACAAGTCCGCATTATTGTTACTATCATCTTTCAACTTATATTTCTCTAGGAACATATAAAAATAAACGGGGAGCTACATCGCGAGCTATTGATCTACAAGATAGATATGCTAATACTGCCAGGACTAAGTTCATGATAAATTTAAGTTCAATTAATCATATTACTAAAGAACTCCCACTTAGATAGACATCCCTCTAGTCATCTAAATGATCACGTGATCAAAATCAACTAAACCATGTCCGATCATCACGTGAGATGGAGTAGTTTTCAATGGTGGACATCTTATGTTGATCATATCTACTATAATATTCACGCTCGACCTTTCGGTCTCCAGTGTTCCGAGGCCATGTCTGTACATTCTAGGCTCGTCAAGTTTAACCCGATTATTCCGCATATGCAAAACTTTCTTGCACCCGTTGTATGTAAACGTCGAGCCTATCACACCCAATCATCACGTGGTGTCTCAGCACGAAGAACTTTCGCAACGGTGCATACTCAAGGAGAACACTTGTACCTTGAAATTTTGTAAGGGATCATCTTATAATACTACCGCTGTACTAAGCAAAATAAGAAGCATAATAAGATAAACATCACATGCAATCAAAATATGTGACATGATATGGCCATCATCATCTTGTGCTTTTGATCTCCATCTCCAAAGCATCGTCATGATCTCCATCGTCACCGGCTTGACACCATGATCTTCAACATAGCATCATGGTCGTCTCCCCAACTATTGCTACTACTACTATCGCTAACTCATAGTGATAAAGTAAAGCAATTACATGGACTTCGCAATTCATACAATAAAGAGACAACCATAAGGCTCCTACCGGTTACCGATAATTTACAAAACATGATCATCTCATACAATAACATATAACTCATCATGTCTTGACCATACACATCACATCATGCCCTGCAAAAACAAGTTAGATGTCCTCTACTTTGTTGTTGCAAGTTTTACGTCGCTGCTACGGGCTTAGCAAGAACCATTCTTACCTATGCGTACAAAAACCACAACGATTTTTCGTCAAGTGTGCTGTTTTAACCTTCACAAGGACCGGGCATAGCCACACTCGATTCAACTAAAGTGAGAGAGATAGACACCCGCCGGTCACCTTTAAGCAACGAGTGCTCGTAACGATGAAACTAGTCTCGCGTAAGCGTACGCGTAATGTCGGTCCGGGCCGCTTCATCTCACAATACCGCCGAATCAAAGTATGACATGCAGGTAAGCAGTATGACTATTAGCGCCCACAACTCATTGTGTTCTACTCGTGCATATCATCTACGCATAGACCTGGTTCTGATACCACTGTTGGGGAGCGTAGTATTTCAAACATTTCCTATGATCATGCAAGATCTATCTACTAGAAGCATAGCAAAGAGAGGGGAGAGTGTGTCTACATACCCTCGTAGACCAAAAGCGGAAGCGTCTAGTGACGCGGTTGATGTAGTCAAACATCTTCGCGATCCAACCAATCCAAGCATCGCGTACGACACCTCCGCTGTAGCGACCAGACCTCAAACAGTCTGATCTATGTGCGTCATTGTCATCCTTGGATCAGTAATGCTGACACGCACAGTACTTGAACGATTTATAACAGAGTAGCAATCACACACTTATTACATCGATAGTTCCAACGATGAAAGTATTACAATAAAAATGGCTTAAGGCCATCTAACACGATAACATTGGAAGGCTTGGAAGATAAGTGAGTCCATCAACTCCAACGGCATCACTGAGTATAGAACCACGACCTATAAGGCACCTTACTCGTCGTCTGAAAAGTCTGCAACATGAATGTTGTAGCCCGAAAACGGGTCAGCACATGGAATATGCTGGCAATGTAACACATAGAGAGTAACAAAAGTAAAGCTATACTATATGCAATATGGCTGGTGGAAAGCTCTATGGTTACAGTTTTGTGTAAAGCCAATTTTTCCCTACTTCAAAGGAATAGATTTTAATTAACTATCATGGTAGTTGAAACATCGTTGAGAAGATAGACATCCTCTCAACCCCAATTAATAAATCATCACTTAAACCCAACAATATTAATTAGAGTAACATGATGATATTCACATGATATCCAAGTACTAGATACTCAAGACGTCCGTAACCGGGGACACGGCTAATCATGATCAGTTTGTACACTCTGCAGAGGTTTGTGCACTTTTCCGCACAAGACTCGATTGCCTCCGTTTGGTTTCTCGCACTGTATGGTGTTTGAGAAACAGATGACCGAGACACAGTCTTTACGAAGAGGTCCCCTTAACCAGATAGATAGGTCGGTACACCTACAATCCCTCTACATCTGCTAGCCCATCATGGAAAGGTTTCCCACAACTTAGTCAACTATGCCAGAGCCCATATTGGCATGTGGCTGCACACGGAAGTTTCTAGTATGAATAATCTCATGATCCCTTTGAGCCTGGGTGGCGGTCCAAAAGAAAAACAGGCAATCACTGGAAATACCCAGGTGCCTCAATCCACCCAGATGTGTGCTAAAGTTGCCACCTTAAGTTGAACCATTAATTAACAAACTCACATCTGTCATGGATACACTCACCCAATCCACGTCTACGACATAGCATGTCCTAACAGCAAACGTAGAAGTAGCTCCCAAAGGTTTGAAGGTAATGCAGGTAATAGGTACTACCTCAATCTACTTCCCAGACCCACAAGTTAAAAGACCCTACTCATGCAATGTGTGAGGGTTTGACTAATGCAATGAAAACTAGGTAATTGGAAAGTATGATCAAAGTCTTACTTGCCTTGCTGATGATCCGCAAAACCTAGAGATTCAAAGTAGCAAGCGGCGCACTCCGGGTACTCTATCGCAAACAAACAAGCACACAATAAGTACTTAACTAATGCACGGGTAAGACTCAAATAAGAGATCTAACCAGAAAGTTCAACTTAAGAACTCCGGTTTGCAAAAGAAACGGCAAAAGAAAAGCAACGAAAGACAAACGGCGAAAGAAAAACAACTATCGAACCAATCTGGACCTAAGTCCAAATTTAGCTGAGACAAACGCTTGAGTGACTAGGTTAACCGGAAAGAGAATTTCGAGATGAAACTCCAGGTGCTTGAATCACCTGATTCCGATAAACGAGCGAAAAGTTAAACTAAAACGAAGATCGGATCAGAGATCGCGATCAAAAAATAACTGCGAAAAAGAAAACTAAAACAGCTTAACGAACGGATGTTCGTCAGCTGAGACTAAACGACGAATTCGTTCGTTAGAACAAACGAACGGGTGAACGTTTACTAACTAACTAAACCGAAAAAACAGAAAAACCGATCTAATGAAACCGATCTAAATAAAAAAACGACTAGGGTTCTAAAAGAAAAACCGGTGGTTTTCTACCGAAAACCGGCGGCGGCGGCTACCTTGTCGAAATGGCCGGCGACGGCGGGCGGCGGGGCTTGCGGTGGTGGTGGCGGTGGGCGGCGGCGGCGGCGTACAGCGGCGGCGGTGACTGCAGCGGCGGCGGCGGTGCAGCGGCGGCGGCGCAGCGGGCTCGCGGCGGCGACGGGCTTGCGACGGCTGCAGCGGGGTGCGGTGGAGGA
>LR738714.1:170635946-170746869 GCA_902687465.1 Secale cereale | reverse complement strand
CGGGCTTGCGACGGCTGCAGCGGGGTGCGGTGGAGGAAGGGGGGGGGGCCGCTATATATATAGGGGGGAGGGGGTAGAAGCTTGGGGGAGGGGCAAGCAACGGCGGCGGCGGCCGGAGTCCGACGCGGGCACGGGCGCGCGGCGCGGGGAAGGCGGTAGCGGCGGCGGCGGGGCCTGGCTCGGCTGGGCTTCGGCCCAGTCGGGTCGGGTCCTCTCCTTTTTTTTCTAATTACGCCAGCGCTACGAAAAAAACTCTAGAAAAAGAAATAAAAATCTAAAATTGCCAAAACAAATTTTCACCGTCTAAATAGAATATTTAGAACAAGATGAACATTTTCTTGGCACTAAAATGCATTTTTGAAAACATGCAATTTTTCCAAATTCAAATAAAATCCAAATAAAACTTATTTGATCTTTTTATTAAATCTTCCATATTTCTTTATTTTGGGAGTGTCATTTTACTCCCTCTCTCATATTTGATAGAAATACTTGAAGATAAAATAAATAAAATCAAATGATCCTATTTTCAAAATTTGAGAAACCTCAATTATGAAAATATTGAAATCCCCAACTCTCTCCGAGGGTCCTTGAGTTGCTTAGGATTTTCTTGGATCACAAAAAGCAAGAAAATATGATATGCATGATGATCTAATGTATAACATTCCAAATTGAAAATTTGGGATGTTACATCCGTGTTCAGCACACGTTCAACTCGATGACGTCCCATGAGCTCTTGATCCAGTTGAGCGTCAAGGGAGAGTTTCATCAGCACGACGACGTGGTGACGGTGATGATGAAGCTATCAGCGCAGGGCTTAGCCTAAGCACTGCAACGATATGACCGAGGTGTGTATCTGTGGGGAGGGGCACCGAACAGGGCTAAAATCAACTTGTGTGTCCATGGGGTGCTCCTGGCCACGTATATAAAGGATGGAGGGAGAAGGAGGCTGGCCCTCATAGGGCGCGCCAAAGTGTGGAGTCCTACTAGGACTCCCTAGTCCTAGTAGGATTCCACCTCCCACATGGAATAGGAAAAGGGGAGGGGAGAAGGAGAAGGAAGGAAGGGGGCGCCCCCTTTCCCTAGTCCAATTCGGAGCAGTCCATGGGGAAGGGGCGCTGCCACCCTTGAGGCCTTTCTCTTCTTTCCCATATGGCCCATTAAGGCCCAATACGAATTCCCGTAACTCTCTCGTACTCCAAAAAAATTCTTGAAGCACTCGGAACCTTTCCAATGTCCGATTATAGCCTTCCAATATATCGATCTTTACGTCTCGACCATTTCGAGACTGTTCGTCATGTCGTGATCTCATCCGGAACACCGAATAAACATCGGTCATCAAATCAGATAACTCATAATACAAATCGTCATCGAACGTTAAGCGTGCGGACCTTACGGGTTCGAGAACTATGTAGACATGACCAAGACACATCTCCGGTCAAAACCAATAGCGGAACCTGGATCCTCATATTGGCTCCTACATATTCTACGAAGATCTTTATCGGTCAAACCGCATAACAACATACGTTGTTCCCTTTGTCATCGGTATGTTACTTGCCCGAGATTCGATCATCGGTATCATCATACCTAGTTCAATCTCGTTACCGGCAAGTCTCTTTACTCGTTCCGTAATGCATCATCCCACAACTAACTCATTAGTCACATTGCTTGCAACGCTTATAGTGAGGTGCATTACCGAGAGGGCCCAGAGATACCTCTCCAACAATCGGAGTGACAAATCCTAATCTCGATCTATGCCAACTCAACAAACACCATCGGAGACACCTGTAGAGCATCTTTATAATCACCCAGTTACGTTGTGACGTTTGATAGCACACAAAGTGTTCCTTCGGTACTCCGGAGTTGTATAATCTCATAGTCATAGGAACATGTATAAGTCATGAAGAAAGCCATATCAACAAACTAAAGGATCAAGTGCTAAGCTAAGGGAATAGGTCAAGTCAATCACATCATTCTCTAATGATGTGATCCCGTTCATCAAATGACAACTAATGTCTATGGCTAGGAAACCTAACCATCTTTGATTAACGAACTAGTCAAGCAAAGGCATACTAGTGACACTCTGTTTGTCTATGTATTCACACATGTCCTAAGTTTCCGGTTAATACAATTCTAGCATGAATAATAAACATTTATCATCACATAAGTAAATAAATAATAGCTTTATTATTGCTCTAGGGCATATTTCCTTCAATCACACCCTCCTTGTCCCAACAACACTCACACGTTTCAATGTTGCCCCATATTACGCATACCTGAAATAAAAAATGCCTGGGCCCAAGGGCATAATTACGGTCAGTGGTAATACTGAATGCTTAATCCGGATAGAGGAGCACACTGTAGCCCTAGCATCCGAAGACTACACCGGCATCGAGGGGTCTAGATATCAGCCCGCCATCAAGGCTCGAGAAGTAGCGAAATGGGCTCTAGTCGTTTCCCGGATCTGGGAGCCTCCCTGCATATGTCGCAAATAGGGATACACCCCACCACATACTCACCCTAGTCACACACCATGTTCCTCGCCAGCACAAATTTGTGCTCAAGATACCATGGGTCGCCTCAGGGGCCTAAGGATAAACCTCAACACTATGTGTTTGGCTCAACCGAACTATAGTCTAGCATGTCTTCTGAGGGCAATGGGCGCCGTCTAAGACCCACTCAACATCAAGCTCTAACAGCTACTTCTCAAGGCTCCTATTCAAGGGCCCACCAGCCGACCCCTTTTTCACCCAAGCAGAATAAAAGGCGCACACGCGCAGCATGGCACATTAGAGGCTTCAACCCATGCATCAAGGCCCTGCGTAAACCTTTCATATGTTGAGACTTTCCCATTTTATTTTTACCCGTAGTAGATGCCTCGACAGTCCGAATTGTACAGATAGACGTCCCGAGCTTATTGGAAATAAAAATCACCTCTTATGGTATTCGGGCAGACATGTTTATCGCCCTTATTTGTTTATTTTGTTGCTCTTCGACTTGCTTGGCACACACGTATTTTTCACAAGATACAATCGGCTAATAAACCAAGGGCACAATCTCACCTGCCCCGTTCACCAAGTCCGGCACTACATTCTCGATGTGTGTCCGGCGTCTCGGATATTGCATTATATGAATTAGGTTCGAATTATGTCTTGGGTCAATAGTTGGGTTGCTCGGCTCCTGTGTTTACCCCCTTACGTTTTGCACATTTAGCTAAGAGAGTAAAGGGAGAACCACTATGATTGTGCTTCTGGCTAGCCTAGTAAAGCACCCAGGTGGAGAAATTCGAAAATTGTCTGTCATAATGAGCGAGAACTGGTCGGCGATCCGATGACAAGTGTTACAAATCGGTAGTGATTTACCCCGTGTTACACGTAGGGTTCGTCCTTACACAAACCGCGTGATCAAGAACATATGCCTCAGATTTCCCATGATCAATAGTTGGGTTACCCGGCTCCTGTGTTTACCCCCTTACATTCTGCACATTCAGCTAAGAGGGTAAAGGGAGAACCATTGCAATTGTTCTTCTGGCTGGCCTAGTAAAGCACCTCAGTGGAGAAAGTCGAAAACTGTCTGTCATAATGAGCGAGAACTGGTCGGCGATCCGATGACAAGTGTTAATCGATAGTGATTTACCCCGTGTTACACGTAGGGTTTGTCCTGACACAAACCGCGTGATCAAGAGCATATGCCTAAGATTTCCTGAACATCACAAAACACTGGGGGCCTAGTTTCCCCCATGCACTACCGCCTCCGGGCACTAATGACCAATAACTTTCACTTGGCGGAGCTCTTCCTGGACCGTCGCACCTCCGTCCTCGCCTCATGGAACTCCCGCTTCACCTTGGATAGCTCGGAGGACTGGTCCTTACTTTTTTGCTCAAGGTCCTCACATTTCGTGACGGCATCGTTGAGCTCCTGCTACACTTCGGCCACTCGGGCCTCATGCTTCTCAATCAAGGTTTTCACCGTGGTGAGTTCGGCAACTGCCTTCTTGGTCGCTTCCTTCTGCTTTGCCGCTTCCGCCTTGGCATCCTTCAATTTGGCTTTGAGACCCTCAACCTAAGTGGTGGCAGTTGCGATTAATCAACGCCTGCTCAAGAACAGTCCTGAATACTTTACTATATATATGGGCTATAATGTTTCAATCGAGCTCAACTTGCGCTTCGTCAAACCGCTTGTTGATGAGGTCGAGCTCCCGGTCGAAGCTCTTGAGCATCTAATTCATCTTCTTTTGTGCTGTGGCATTAGTAGCCGATGCCAAGGAGGAGGCCTATAAATACCAAAACATTCACATCATTTAAACCTCTGGATTTTCGATCCTTAGTCAGGATTTTCAACCCTAACCAAGTCTCGGGTGTTTGCTACATATAAGATCTTTGGTGGCTACGTCCGCGTTAGGACAAAAGTATTACATGGCTCACCTCGAAGCCCGTCAGGAGGCCGCTAAAGGCTTCCTTCAGTTCGCTGTTCACGGAACGAATACCTTGTAAAACCACGCCCATCAAGGCATGGTGTTCGGCAACTATGGAGGAGTTGTTCACCACCTCCTCCAGCACATCCAGCCACCATGCCGCAGCCCGTTCGTCGATATCTAGCGCAGGTGGTGGGGACCCGGCTCTCCCTTTGCGGAGGGAGGGACCGGGTCCTCCAAGGACTTCGAGGGCTCCGGCACGGCCCGTTGGCAGGGATAGGATTGGCCGAGCTCTCCCTCTTTCTTCACCAGGAGGGATCCATCCTCCTGGTCTTTGGTGGGTGAGGCATTAGCCTCAGCCATAACTTTGTCACCACCTCCCCCCATGCTTGGGTGGGGAGGGGTCCTTTTGGACAGCACCTCCACAGTCTCTCCAATGACCCGGGGAGGTGTCGAGCGCAAGGCGGACCCGCTCTTTGCCAGTTCGGTTGTCAGAGAATTACCCTCTGAGGTTTAGTCGGCGGGGCGTGATACGACCATTTTGCATCATGATTTTACATTGATATTTATTGCATTATGGACTATTCTTTCAAATTATGGTACAATATTTATGCCTTTTCTCTCTTATTTTTGAATATTTACATGAAGAGGGAGAATGCCGGTAGCTGGAATTATGGACCAGGAAGGAGAAAACCTGAGATACCTATTCTGCACATCTCAAAATGTCCTAAAATTTTATTGAGAATTGTTTTGGAATATATAAAAAAATTGGGCGAAGAAACAATAGAAGGGGACCCACTAGGTGGCCTCAAGCCTGGGGGCGCCCTACCCCCAGGGTGCCCCAGGGCTTGTGGCCCCCCTGGCCATCGTCTGGTGCCCATCTTCTGGTATATGAGGGGTTTTAACATAGAAAAAAAATCATAAGGAAGCTTTCGGGACGAAGCCCTGCCGTCTCGAGGTAGAACCTGGGCAGAAGCAATCTAGGGCTCGGCGGAGCTTTTCTGATGGGGAAACTTCCCTCCGGGAGGGGGAAATCGAAGCCATCATCATCGCCAATGGTCCTCTCATTGAGGGAGGGCAATCTTCATCAACATATTCACCAGCACCATCCCCTCTCAAACCCTAGTTCATCTCTTGTATTCAATCTTTGTCTCAAAACCTCAGATTGGTACATGTGGGTTGCTAGTAGTGTTGATTACTCCTTGTAGTTGAGGCTAGTTGGTTTATTTGGTGGAAGATCATATGTTCAGATCCTTGATGGTACTCAGTACCCCTCTGATTATGAACATGAATATGCTTTGTGAGTAGTTAAATTTGTTCCCAATGACATGGGAGAAGTCTTGTTATAGGTAATCATGTGAATTTAGTATTCGTTTGATATTTTGATGAGATGTATGTTGTATTTCTCCTAGTGGCATTATGTGAACATCAACTACATGACACTTCACCATTATTTGGGCCTAGTAGATGATAGGTTGCTAGAGCGATAGAAGCTTAAACCCTAGTTTATGCGTTGCTTCGTAAGGGGCTGATTTGGATCCACATGTTTCATGCTATGGTTAGATTTATCTTAATTCTTCTTTCGTAGTTGCGGATGCTTGTGAGAGGGGTTAATCATAAGTGGGAGGCTTGTCCAAGTAAGGAGAGCACACAAGCACCGGTCCACCCATATATTAAATTATCAAAGTAGCAAACACGAATGATATGAGCATGATGAAAACTAACTTGACAGTAATTCCAATGTGTCCTCGGGAGCACTTTGCTTTATATAAGAGTTTGTCCAGGCTTGTTCTTTTCTAAAAAGGATTGGTCCACCTTGCTTCACCTTTGTTACACTTGTTACTTATTACTTGTTACGAATTATCTTATCAACTATCTGTTACCGATAATTCCAGTGCCTGCAGAAAATACCTTTATGGAAACTGCTTGTCATTTCCTTCTGCTCCTTGTTGGGTTTGACACTCTTACATATCGAAAGGACTACGATTGATACCCTATACTTGTGGGTCATCAAGATTTTTTTCTGGCGCTGTTGCCGGGGTGTGAAGCACATTTGGTGAGTGGAATTTGGCAAGGAAAAAGTTATATTACGTGCTGAAATTTACTGTCACTTGTCACAATGGAAAATCATCCATTGGGGGGGGGGGTTGTTTGGGGTATCTTCACCTCGACCGAAAGAACAAAAAGTTGCTCCTGAACCTACTGAACCTTATGATAGAGAAACTGCTAGCTAATCCTTATGCAGGAGACGTAACACTACATCCTGATATGCATCTAATCTATGTGGATGAAGTTTGTTAATTATTTATGCTTGTAGGTTTACCCGAGGATGAGGTGAAAAATAAGGTTTTCCCTTTATTTTTTAAGGTAAAGGCATTGACATGGTATAGGCTATGCGATGATATTGGGGCTTTATACATCTCCAACGTATCTATAATTTTTGATTGTTCCATGTCGTTATATTATCATTCTTGGATGCTCTACAATCATTTTATATCATTTTTGGGACTAACCTATTGACATAGTGCCCAGTGCCATTTGCTGTTTTTTGTTTGTTTTTTACATCGCAGAAAATCAATACAAAACGGAGTCCAAATACAGCGAAACTGTTTGGAGATTTTTTCTGGGCCAGAAGACACCTGATGGGCTGAAGAAGTACCAGAGGGGGATCCGAGGGGAGCACCACCCACCAGAGCGTGCCTAGGCCCCATGGCGCGCCCAGGTGTGTTGTGCCCACCTCGGTGGCCTCCGGCACCGCATCTCCGCTCTATAAGCACCCCAATATTCCAGATACCCAAGGGGAGTCGACAAAAAATTATTCCAGCCGACCCAAGTTCCAGAACCATGAGATCCAATCTAGAGCCCTTTTCCGGCACTCCACCGGAGGGGAACACGATCACAGAGGGGTTCATCATCCTCCTTGGTGCCTCTCCGATGATGCGTGAGTAGTTCACCTTAGACCTACGGGTCCGTAGGCAGTAGCTAGATGGCTTCTTCTCTCTTTGTTTCTCAATACAATGGTCTCTTGGAGATCTATTTGATGTAATGAGTTTGTGCAGTGCGTTTGTTGGGATCCGATGGATTGTGAATTTATGATCAGATTTGCCTTGATTTAATATCCATTCTTGATTATTATAGCCTTGTATTTCTCTGATATTTGCGTTTTGTTTGGCCAACTTGAACTATTTATCTTTCAATGGGAAGAGGTGCTTTGTAATGGGTTTGATCTTGCGGTGTCCTTTCCCAGTGACATAAGGGGCAGCAAGGCACGCATGCATCATTGCTATTAAGGATAAAAAGACATGGTTTATTCCTGCATGAATAGATCTCATGTCATTGTTCTTATTGCATTACTCCGTTTTTCCATGAACTTAATACACTAGATGCATGCTGGATAGCAATCAATGTGCGGAGTAATAGTAGTAGATGCAGGGAGGATTCGGTTTACTAATCTTGGACGTGATGCCTATATACATGATCATTGTCTTTGATATCATCATAATTATTCGCTTTTCTGTCAGTTGCCCAACAGTAATTTGTCTACCCACCGTAGCTATTTTTTGAGAGAAGCCACTGGTGAAATCTAAGCCCCCCGGGTCTATTTTCCCATCATATACTTTCAGATCTATATTGCTACTTGCTTTTTACTCCATTTGCAACTTTTATTTTTAGATCTATATTATCTAAAACACAAAAATACCTTGCTGCACTTTATTTGCCATTCTTCCGTTTGCATCTATCCATCTATCTATTTACCAATCTACTACCTGGGAGGGATTGACAACCCCTCTTACACGTCGGGTTGCAACTATTTGTTATTTGTGTGCAGGTACTGTTTACATAGAGTTGCGTGATTCTTCTACTGGTTCGATAACCTTGGTCTCATCACTGAGCTAAATACCTACCATAGCTGTGATGCATCATCCCTTCCTCTTTGGGGAAATACTAACGTAGTTCAAGTGACACCAAAAGGAATTTCTGGCGCCGTTGCCGGGGAGACATCATCAACATCTATCAGGTTCCTAATCAAAAATCTCATATCCTTGCAATTACATTAGTTTCCATTTGCCTCTCGTTTTCATCTCCTCCATTTCCCAAAATTTGCCGTTTTTATTCGCCCTCTTTTTCGTACCGTTTTTTGGTCGGATCTATCGCCTACTTGTGTTCTTGTTTATAATTGGTCAAGATGACGTAGGAGAACACTAAGTTGTGTGATTTTTTCAATACCAACAACAATGATTTATTAGTATGCCCATTCCTCCCGCCGCTAGTGCCGAGTCTTATGACATTAATGCTGCTTTGTTGAATCTTGTTATGAAAGATCAATTTTCCGGCACTCCTAATGAGGATGCCGCGTCCCATCTAAACACATTCATAGAATTGTGTGATATGCAAAATAAAATATATGTGGACAATGATATTGTGAAGTTGAAATTATTTCCGCTCTCTTTGTGTGATCGTGCTAAAATTTGGTTTTCATCTTTGCCTCGCAATAGTATCGATTCTTGGGATAAGTGCAAAGATGCTTTTATTACTAAGTATTTTCCGCCCGCAAAAATTATTTCCCTTAGAACTCAGAACATGAATTTCAAACAACTTGAACATGAACATGTTTCACAATCTTCGGAAAGTATGAAACTGATGCTTAGGAATTTCCCAAGTCATGGGTTAAATCTTTGGATGATCATACAAATTTTTTATGCGGGGTTGGATTTTATTTCTAGAGATCTTTTGGATTCCTCCGCGGGCGGCATTTTTATGGAAATCACTTTGGGTGAAGCCACCAAATTGCTTGATAATATTATGGAAAATTATTCGCAATGGCTTACCGAAAGGGCGCCTACTAGTAAAAAGGTTAATTTAGTTGATGAAATTAATTCTTTGTGTGAAAAAGTTGATGCTCTTATGAAAATGGTTGCTAGTAAGAGTGCTCCTATTGATATCAATGATGCGCCTTTGTATACCTTGATTGAGCAAAATAGTGATGCCGTAGATGTAAATTTTATTTTGCATAATAATTTCATTAACAATGCTTATAGAGGTAATTTCAATCCTAGGCCTTTTCCTAGAAATTTCACTAATAATTATGGTAATTCCTATGGTAATTCTTCTTACAATAATAATAGGAATGCCTCTGATCTAGAGAATAATATTAAAGAATTTATCAATACCCAAAAGGTTTTTAATGCTTCGATAGAAGAAAATTTGAATAAGCTTGATAATATGTCTAGAAGTATTGATAGAATTTCTCATGATTTGGAAAATCTTAAGTTGAATTTTTTTGTGCCTAAGGTTGAGGAATAAAATAACCGCTATGCTTAGAGTTAAAAGGGAATTCTTAGAAAAAGCGTTTTCTAGTGATTGCTTTCATAAATGATGAATATCTTAAAATGATTGGTGTTTCTTCTATTGCCTTGTTTAGTGAAGTTAAAATTTATGATAAAGGAACTGAAGAAGAGTCAACTTTAGCTAGAAGGCGTCCCGATAATTCGGAGGGTGGAAATCTTGTTGAGAAAATTGATAAAAGTGGGTTTGGAGAGGTCAAAACTTTAACTAATGATGTGCCCACTCTTTTGGATTACAAGGACTTTAATTATGATAGTTGCTCTTTGATTGATTGTATCTCCTTATTGCAATCCATGATAATTTCACCTCATTCCTATGAACAAAATAAGGCTTTTACTAAACATATTGTTGATGCTATGATAAAAGCTTTAGAAGAAAAGGTGGAATTAGGAGTATCAATTCCTAGAAAACTTCATGATGAATGGGAACCTACTATAAAAATCAAGATTAAAAATTATGAATGCAATGCTTTATGTGATTTGGGTGCTAGTGTTTCCACAATTCCGAAATCTCTTTGTGATGTTCTTGGTCTTACCAATATTGAAGGTTGTTCCCTTAATTTGCATTTGGTGGATTCCATTATTAAAAAGCTTTTGGGAAGGATTAAAGATATTCTTATTCTTGCGAATGGGAAGTATGTGCCCATTGATTTTATTGTTCTTAATATTGATTGCAATCCATCTTGTCCTATTATACTTGGTAGACCATTTTTATGCACTATTGGTGCTGTGATTTCAATTTCAATTTCCCTTAAGAAAGGGTATGTAACACTTTCCTAGAACTAATATCAAATTGCCTTATGAATCTCTAATGAGAGCAACCTATGGATACTCCACCAAGGATGACAATACTTGAGATATGTGTGTTATGCCTAGCTAGGGACGTAAAATAATAGCGCTCATTGGGAGGCAACCCAACTTGTATCTTTTTGCTTTTTGGTTTTCTCGCTGTTTTCCAATAAATACACAAATATACCTCTGGTTAGATGTGTTTTTGTGGTTTAAATTAGTGTTTGTGCCAAGCAAAGCCTTTGGGATGATTTGGTTGATAGTTGATTTGATTGCGTTGAAAATCAGAACCTTTTTGCGCGAGTGCCAGAATTGTTGATGGCTACTAGAATGTGATCAATTCTTGATTTTTTTTTACAAATTATCAATATACAAATTTCCCACATCGTCCTAATTTTTCAGAATTTTCATATTTACAAAAGTATGATAAAATATTGCATCTTTATAGACTATCTGTTTTTTACAGATTCTATTTTCGTTGTGTTATGTGCTTGTTTTGATGATTCTATGGTTTCTTTTGAAGATTTTTTGCCATGGAAAAGTTAGGATATAGTAGATATAATACTATTACAAAATATGAATTGGTTTTCTACAGTACTTAAAGTAAAGATTGGATTTTTTATACTAACGGATCTCACGAAGTTTTGTTGAGTTTTGTGTGATTGAAGTTTTCAAGTTTTGGGTGTGATCACGATGGATGAAGGAATAAGGATTAGCAAAAGGCTAAGCTTGGGGATGCCCGGGGCACCCCAAGATAATATTCAAGAAGTATCAAGCAACTAATCTTGGGGTTGCCCCCTAGTGGCATCCCCTCTTTCTTCTAACGACCATCGATATTTTACTTGAGACTATATTTTTATTCGTCACATATATGAGTTTTGCTTGGAGCGTCTTGTACGATATGAGTCTTTGCTTGTTTTGTTTGTTAGTTTGTCACAATCATCCTTGCTGGACACAACTATTTAGAGAGCCAACATTATGCTATGATTTGGTAGATTTGCTTTTATACTTCACTTAGATTTTTTAGAGTTATGGAATTGCTCTAGTACTTCACTTATATCTTTTTGAGCATGGTGTGCTTTATTATTTTTGAAGAAATTCTCTCATGCTTCACTTAGATTAATTTGAGATAAAGAAAACTTTATGCTCATGTTCTTCACTTAGATTTGTTTGAGCTTATCAAAAGCAACATATGAAACTAGTCCCAATATGATAGATATTCAAGAGAGATATATAAAAACTTTCATGAAGATCATTGGACACAATAAACTTGATTCTTTGTAATACTTTGAGATATGATGATAGTGATATGTGAGTCATGTTAATGAGTAATTATGTTTTAGTAAGAATACTAATGTTAAGGTTTGTGATTCCCTATGCAAGCACGAAAGTCATTAGTTATGCAATGAAATTATATCCTACTTGTGGTGCTTTATTCAGTGTTAGTTATGCTCAATGCTCGATTATGTGATTTTTTTGTTTCATGGTTGGTTGCTTCTCAATCTATTTGCTAGACCCCACTTATACTAAGTAGAAATACTACTTGTGCATCCAAACTCCTTAAACCCAGTTTTGCCACATGAGTCCACCATACCTACTTATATGCGGTATTCCCTTGCCGTTCTAAGAAAATTTGTACATTCCATCTCTAATTTCCAAAGTAAACTTTTGTTTTGTGTGCCTGTACTGCTCCTGAGCCGGTGAGGGTTGGCCGATATTTTTCCATGCTAGATGTGTTATTCTCAAGATGAGTGTTTATTCACTTGTCATTGTACGAGAGTACATCAAAGGGATTAGGGATGCCCAGTCCCGAAGTGAAAATGAATTTACTTTATGTTGTCAAATAATAAACTCCTTGGAAAGTGGTTATATGGAGTGCACCCGTGGATACGCATAGCCATGGACTGTGAAAGAATGGTGGAAAAAGAATAAACTTTATTTTCTGTTTGGGAATTGCCTATGATGTATCTAGCATGGAAAGTTTTGGAAACTCTAAGTTGTTTTTGTTGACGGAAAAGTATGCCTCCCGAAATTTTTTATCTCTCAATTTAAGCTTTGAGCTCTAGCACCTCTACAAATCCCTACTTCCCTCTACGAAGGGCCTTTCTATTTAATTTTATGCAATTTTATTTTTATTCGAGTCTCCATCTTCTCTTATAAAGTACCAACTAAGGGGCACTATGGTCGTACTTGTTTCATGAATGGATCAATGATTGAGCATGATGGGCTAGGTATAACTTGCTTTAGTATTGGTATTTTGAAAGACATAGATGCTTGTTGGTATGCTTGAGTATTAAAGTCTTCATGTCAAAACTAGACTATTGCTTTGAACCATATAAAAGTCCAAATATCCAGGCTACAAAGAAAATAATAAGTGATGAACATGTAGGCAACATTCCACATAAAATATTCTGCTTTTATCATTTACCTACTCGAGGACAAGCAAGAATTAAGCTTGGGGATGCTGACACATCTCCAACGTATCTATAAGTTTTGATTGTTCCATGCTGTTATATTATCATTCTAGGATGTTTTAAAATCATTTTATATCATTTTTTGGGACTAACCTATTGACATAGTGCATAGTGCCAGTTGCTGTTTGTTGCTTGTTTTTTACATCGCAGAAAATCAATATCAAACGGAGTCCAAATGCAGCAAAACTTTTTGGAGATTTTTTCCGGGCCAGAAGACACCCGATGGGCTGAAGAAGTACCAGAGGGGGCGCTCTGAGGGGAGCACCACCCACCAGGGCGTGCCTGGGCCCCCTCGCACGCCGAGGTGTGTTGTGCCCACCTCGGTTGCCTCCCGCACTGCCTCTTCGCTCTATAAATACCCCAATATTCCAGAAACCCTAGGGGAGTCGACGAAATTTTATTCCAGCCACCGCAACTTCTAGAACCACGATATCCAATCTAGAGTCCTTTTCCGGCACTCCGCCGGAGGGGAACACAATCACGGAGGGGTTCATCATCCTCATTGGTGCCTCTTCGATGATGCGTGAGTAGTTCACCTTAGACCTACGAGTCTATAGGCAGTAGCTAGATGGCTTCTTCTCTCTTTGTTTCTCAATACAATGGTCTCTTGGAGATCTATTTGATGTAATGAGTTTGTGCGGTGTGTTTGTTGGGATTCGATGAATTGTGAGTTTATGATCAGATTTGCCTTGATTTAATAACCATTCTTGATTATTATAGCCGCGTATTTATTCTCCAATATTTCGGTTTTGTTTGGCCAACTTGATCTATTTATCTTGCAATGGGAAGAGGAGCTTTGTAATGGGTTCAATCTTGCGGTGTCCTTTCCGAGTGACAGAAGGGGTAGCAAGGCACGCATGTGTCATTGCTATTAAGGATAAAAAGATGGGGTCTATTCCTACAAGAATAGACTTGTCTACATCATGTCATCATTATTATTGCATTACTCCATTTTTTCATGAAATTAATACACTAGATGCATGCTGGATAGCGGTCGATGTGTGGAGTAATAGTAGTAGATGCAACCAGGAGTCACTACAAAAAAAACACTTCCGTGATAATACGTGTTTGTCACAGTAGGTCACGTTTTCTATCATGCATGTACATCCATGATGATTTTGTGATAGAATCAGGATACTCATACCTGTGCTGTCATAGAAGTGTTCCATGACAATACCAAAATTATCATCACGGAAGTGTCCACTTCCATGACAATAAATGTCGCATCATGGAAGTGCTTTTGTCAAGGGAACCAAAACATGGCATCCACCATAACGGCTCGTCGTTAACCTATCAGGTCCGATTTTGGATCCGATAACCTGCTAATAGCCACAACCAATGGCAATTTTCCACATGTAAAATTCTCATTGGCCGAAGGAACCACGTGTCAGCTCCGCGTTGGCACAAATGTCATTCATCCAATGGGCGAGATGCGCCTATGATATTTGACATGTTGATACGTCCATTTTGCATCATGTTTTCTTACTACTATTTACAATGTTTTTTATCCATGATAATGCTTTTTGGAGTAATTCTAATGCCTTTTCTCTCATAATTTGCTAGGTACACACCAAGAGGGAGAATTCTGGCAGCTGGAAATCTGGGCATGAAAAAGCTACGTCAGGCCACCTATTCTGCACAACTCCAAATGAGCTGAAACTCCACGAGGATTTTTTATGGAATATTTAAGAAATACTGGAGCCAATAAACACCAGAGGGGCCACACCAGGTGGGCACAACCCACCTGGGCGCGCCAGGCCCCACTGGCACGCACTAGTGGGTTGTGGCCTCCTCGGGCCACCTTCAGTGCCCATCTTCTGGTATATAAGTGACTTTGACCTAGAAAAAATTGAGAGAGGAGTTCCGGGACGGAGCGCCGCCATCTCGAGGCAAAACTTGGGCAGGAGCACTTTTGCCCTCTGGTGGAGCGATTCTGCCGGAGGAACTTCCCTCCCGAAGGGGGAAATCATCGTCATCATCATCCCCAACAGTTGTCCCATCATGGGGAGGGAAATATCCAGCAACATCTTCACCAGCACCATCTCATCTCAAACCCTAGTTCATCTCTTGTATTCAATCTTGTTACCGGAACCATAGATTGTTGCTAGGAGGTGAATAGTAGTGTTGATTACATCTTGTAGTTGATTACTATATGGTTTATTTGGTGGAAGATTATATGTTCAGATCCATTATTCATATTAATACCCCTCTGATCTTGGGCATGTTAATTATTTGTGAGTAGTTACCCTTTTTCTTGAGGTCATGGGAGAAATCACGTTGCAAGTAATCATGTGAACTTGATATGTGTTCGATATTTTGATAGTATGTATGTTGTGATTCCCTTAGTGGTGTCATGTGAACGTCGACTACATGACACTTCACCATATTTGGGCCTAAGGGAATGCATTGTGGAAGTAGTAAATAGATGGTGGGTTTCCAGAGTGGCAGAAACTTAAACCCTAGTTTATGCACTATTTCGTAAGGGACCGATTGGATCCTAGAGTTTAGTGCTATGGTTAGAATTTATTCTTAATACTTTTCTCGTAGTTGTGGATGCTTGCGGGAGGGATAATCATAAGTAGGAGGTTTGTTCAAGTAAGAACAACACCTAAGCACCGATCCACCCACATATCAAATTATCAAAGTAGCGAACACAAATCAAACCAACATGATGAAAGTGACTAGACCAAATTCCCGTGTACCCTCAAGAACGCTTTGCTTATCATAAGAGACCATTTTGTCCTATCCTTTGCCTCAAAAGGATTAGGCTACCTTGCTGCATACTTTTTACTATTATCGTTACTTGCTCGTTACAAATTATCTTGCTATCAAACAACTCCTACTTACAGTTTCAGCACTTGCAGACATTACCTTAATGAAACTACTTGTCATTTCCTTCTACTCCTCGTTAGGTTTGAAACTCTTACTTATCGAAAATAGCTACAACTGATCCCCTACACTTGTGGGTCATCAAGGCCATTTTTGGCGCCATTGCCGGGGAGTGAAGCACCTTTGGCAAGTGGAATTCGGTAAGGAAACATTTATATAGTGTGCTGAAATTTATTGTCACTTGCTACTATGGAAAACAATCCTTTGAGGGGTTTGTTCAGGGTATCTTCACCTCGTCCAGAACCACAATTAATTGCCCCTCAACCTACTGCACCTACTAAAAATATTGAATATGAAATTCCTTTGGGTATGATAGAACAACTACTAGCTAATCCTTATGCAGGAGATGGAACCGAACATCCTGATATGCACTTGATATATGTAGAACAAATTTGTGGATTGTTTAAGCTTGCAGGTTTACCCAGAGATGAGGTGATGGAAAAGGTCTTCCCCTTATCTTTGTAGGTAAAAGCATTGGCATCGTATAGGCTATGCGATGATATTGGATCATGGAATTGGAATTGTTTAAAATTGGAGTTCCATCGAAAAAATTATCCTATGCATCTAGTTCATCGTGATCAGAATTATATATATAATTTTTGGCCTCATGAAAGAGAAAGTATAGCTCTAGCTTGGGGGAGGCTTAAGTCAATGTTATATTCATGCCCCAATCATGAGCTCTCAAGACAAATTATTATCCAGAACTTTGATGCCCGGCTTTCTCGTAATGATCAAACCATGCTGGATACTTCTTGTGCTGGTTCTTCTATGAAGAAAACTAATGAATTCTGATGGAATCTTTTGGAAATAATTATACGCAACTCTGAAGATTGGGAACTCGACGAAGGTAAAGAGTCAGGTATAAAACTTAAGTATGATTGTGTTAAATCTTTTATGGATACCGATGATTTTCAAAAGTTTAGCACTAAATATGGACTTGACTCTGAGATAGTAGCCTCCTTTGGTGAATCATTTGCTACTCATGTTGAAATCCCTAAAGATAAGTGGTTTAAATATCACCCACCTATTAAAGAAGAAATTAAAGAACCGGTACCAGTTAAACAAGAAGCCATACTCTCACCCCCTTTTCCTATTAGGATAAAGGAACATGCTAAAGTTTCAACTGTGGTTAACAGAAGCTGTGTTAGAACACCTAAACCCGATGATCAAATTAGGGTAGAACCTAATGTCGCTATGGTTAAATATCTCTTGGAGGAAGATATAGATGGGCATGTTATTTACTTCTATGCAGAAGCTGCTGGAATTGCTAAACCCCAAAAAGGGATAAAAATAGACCAGTTGTTGGCCTGCCTGTCATTTCATTTAAAATAGGAGATCACTGTTATCATGGTTTATGTGACATGGGTGCTAGTGTGAGTGCTATTCCTTACACTTTGTATCAAGAAATTAGGAAAGACATAGCACCTACAGAGTGAGAAGACATATATGTTACTATTAAACTTGCAAATAGGGACACCATATCACCTTGTGGGATTATTAGAGATGTTGAAGTCTTGTGTGGGAAAATAAATACCCTACTGATTTTCTTGTTCTTGGTTCCCCACAAGATGACTTATGTCCCATTATCTTTGGTAGACCTTTCTTGAACACAGTTAATGCTAAGATAGATTGCAAGAAACAAACTGTTGGTGTTAGCTTTGGTGAAGAGTCTCATGAGTTTAATTTTTCCAAGTTTAGTAGAAATCATCATGAAAAAGAATTGGCTAGTAAGGATGAATTAATTGGTCTTGCTTCTATTGCTGTGCCACCTACTGATCCTTTAGAGCAATACTTGCTAGACCATGAGAATGATTTACATATGCATGAAAGAAATGAAATAGATAATATTTTCTTTGACCGACATCCTCTGCTTAAACACAATTTACATATTGAAACTCTTGGAGGTCCTCCTCCACCTAAAGGTGATCCTGTGTTTGAATTAAAACAATTGCCACACACTATGAAATATTCTTATGTTGATGAAAAGAAGATATATCATGTTATTATCAGTGCTAACCTTTCAGAACATGAAGAAGAAAGATTATTGAAAGTTCTAAGGAAGCACTGAGCTGCTATTGGATATACTCTTGATGATCTAAAGGGCATTAGTCCCACTCTATGTCAGCACAAAATTAACATGGAACCTGATGCTAAACCAGTTGTTGATCACCAATGTCGGTTAAATCCGAAGATGAAAGAAGTGGTAAGAACGAAAATATTAAAACTTCTGGAAGCAAGTATAATCTATCCCATAGCTGATAGTAGATGGGTAAGTCCTATTCATTATGTCCCTAAGAAAGGAGGTATAACTGTTGTTCCTAATGATAAGAATGAACTTATTCCACAAAGAATTGTTACAGGCTATGGAATGGTAATTGATTTCAGAAAATTAAATAAAGCTACTAGAAAAGATCATTACCCTTTGCCTTTTATTGATGAAATGCTTGAAAGATTATCTAAGCACATACACTTTTGCTTCCTTGATGGATATTCCAGCTTTTCACAAATACCTATTTCTCAACCTGATAAAAAAGACCACTTTTACTTGTCCGTTTGGAACTTATGCTTATAGGCATATGCCTTTTGGTTTATGTAATTCACCTGCTACCTTTCAAAGACGCATGATGGCTATATTCTCTGATTTTTGTGAAAAGATTGTTGAGGTTTTCATGGATGACTTCTCTATTTATGGGAAGTCTTTTGATGATTGTTTACCAATCTTGAGTGATTTTTGCAGAGATGTGAACAAATAAATCTTGTCTTGAATTGGGAGAAGTGCCACTTTGTGATTAATGAAGGCATTTTCTTGGGTCATAAAATTTCTGGAAGAGGTATTGAAGTGGACCAAGATAAGGTTGATGTTATTGAGAAAATGCCATGTCCCAAGGACATAAAAGGTATTCGTAATTTCCTAGGCCATGCTGGTTTCTATAAGAGGTTTATTAAAGACTTCTCTAAAATTTCCAGGCCTCTCACTAATCTTTTGCAAAAGGATATTCCTTTTGTTTTTTATTATGATTTTTTAGAAGCCTTTGAAACACTCAAGAAAGCCTTAATATCTGCACCTATTGTTCAACTACCTGATTGGAACTTGCCTTTTGAAATTATGTGTGATGCTAGTGATTATGTTGTTGGTGCTGTTCCAGGACAAAGAGTTGATAAGAAATTGAATGTTATTCATTATGCTAGTAAAACTCTATATAGTGCTCAAAGAAATTATGCTACAACTGCAAAAGAATTCTTAGTAGTGGTGTTTGCTTGTGATAAATTTAGAGCTTATATTGTTGATTCCAATGTAACTGTTCACACAGACCATGCTGCTATTAAATATCTTATGGAAAGGAAAGATGCTAAACCTAGACTTATTCGTTGGGTTCTCTTGTTACAAGAATTTGACTTACATATTAGTGATAGAAAAGGAGCTGAGAACCCCGTAGCTGATAACTTGTATAGGCTTGAAAATGTGCTTGATGGCCCACTACCTATTGATGATAGTTTTCCTAATGAGCAGTTAGCTGCAATAAATGTTTCTCATAGTACTCCTTGGTATGCTCACTATGCTAATTACATTGTTGCTAAATATTTACCACCTAGATTTACATATCAACAAAATAAAAAAATTCTTCTATGATTTAAGACATTACTTTTGGGATGACCCATATCTTTATAAAGAAGGAGTAGATGGTATTATTAGACGTTGTGTACCCGAGCATGAACAGGGACAAATCCTACGGAAATATCACTTCAAAGCTTATGGAGGGCATCATGCTGGAGATAGAACTACCCACAAGGTATTGCAATCTGGATTTTATTGGCCTACTCTCTTCAAGGATTCCCGTACGTATGTCTCATCTTGTGATGAATGCCTAAGAATAGGTAATATTGGTAAGCGTCAAGAAAGGCGTATTAATTATTCACTTGCTGTTGAACCATTTGATGTTTCGGGATTTGACTACATGGGACCTTTTCCTTCCTCTAATGGGTATACACATATTTTGGTTGCTGTTGACTATGTTACTAAATGGGTAGAATCTATTCCAACCGGTAGTGCTGATCACAACACCTCTATTAAAATGCTTAAGGAAGTTATTTTCCCAAGGTTTGGAGTCCCGAGATATTTAATGACTGATGGTGGTTCACACTTTATTCATGGTGCGTTTCGTAAGATGCTTGCTAAGTATGATGTTAACCATAAAATTGCATCACCTTATCATCCTCAGTCTAGTGGTCAAGTTGAGCTTAACAATAGAGAAATAAAATTAATTTTGCAAAAGATTGTCAATAGGTCCAGGAAGAATTGGTTTAAGAAATTAGATGATGCACTTTGGGCTTATAGAACAGATTATAAAAATCCTATGGGTATAACTCCTTATAAAATGGTTTATGGAAAAACTTGTCATTTACCTCTTGAGTTAGAACATAAAGCATATTGTGCAGTTAAAGAACTCAACTATGATTTCAAACTTGCCGATGAAAAGAGGCTATTTGATATAAGCTCATTAGATGAAAGGAGAACCCAAGCTTATGAAAATGCAAAGTTATTCAAAGAAAAAGTCAAAAGGTGGCATGACAAAAGAATTCAAAAACGTGAGTTTAAAGTCGGAGAGTATGTTATTTTGTACAACTCTCATTTTAGATTCTTTGCGGACAAACTCCTCTCAAAATGGGAAGGCCCGTATGTCATCGATGAGGTTTACCGGTCTGGAGCCATCAAAATAAATAATTTCGAAGGCACTAACCCGAAGGTTGTCAACGGGCAACGAGTAAAGCATTATATCTTAGGTACGCCTATTAATTTTGAAAGCAATATTGTCCAAACTTTGACACTGGAAGAACACATACAAGAGTCCTTCCGGAACACTCCAGAATCGTCAAAATAAGGAGGTACGTAGTACGGTAAGTAAAAAGACTCTGAAAAATATGCAAAAATATTTCTTGTCAGTTTTGGAATAATTTAGAATTTTGGGAATAAAGAAACTCCCAGGAAGTGTCCCCTGGTGGGCACAAGACACCAGGGCACGCCAGGCATGCCTGGCGTGCCCAGGTGGTTCTGCCCACCTGGGGCATCTTCCGAACTCCGTTTTTCTTCTGTATACCTGTCCTGCAAGATAAAATTTCTATTTATACTTCCCGAACCTGTTAACCACCGTATCGCAAAGAAATCCTCTGCTCTCTTTTCTTGCTGTTTCTGGTCAGATTTATCAAGCAAGGCATCATGTCTTCCTGCTCCTCCAACAACATGGAAGAAGATGCTTGGCCGATGAAGATCGAGGCAAAGAGGGAGGATCCTACGGACGCCGTGAAGGGAGGAAAGGGCAAGGAAGCTACCGTAAATCTATCCCTGGTGAGAGCCCAAGCACTGTTGGCCGAGGAGGAGGAAGAAGATATCCTTAAGCCCTACCTTACTCATCTTACCCCTGCTAAGATTGAAGCTTTTCATGTCATTTAAATAGTTCGCATACAAAATAAGTATCTCACTCACGAAAATATTCTGCATCAAGAGCATATTATCCATCTCCGGAGCGTCATCCGTCGGCTGCAGGATATCTTGATCCTTAAGGACATGATCGCTTCATCACCTTCTTCACCACCCAAGGATAACTGAGTATCGGGTATGGGCACTCCCCTTGGCTCTCGCCAATCTTGGGGGAGGTGCCCCGGTATCGTATCATCCCACTATCTTTTTGCTTTTACTTATCTTAGTTCAATCCTTTGCTTAGATGAATAAAGTTTAGTTTGATCTTTTCTTCTTTGAGAGTTTTCTTAGTGATCTATCATTGTTATCATGTGCAAGTTATATAATGAAGTTAGTTCGAGTTTTTACTTTCTTTACTTTCATGTTGCAAATAATGAAAAGAAAAAGAGAAAGAAAGCAAACAAAAGAAAGGAAATAAATCAATAAGATCATATACTAATCCTATGGTAGGTGATCGCACCACATAAGGAAAATTATAAGTAAGAAAATTTTATTAGAGATTGACAAACATAGCATTGGCAGTGATGCAACTCATGAAAGTATTAATAAGGGAAGGGAATATTCACATATAAATATACTATCCTAGAAACCTTTTGTGATTGTGAGTCCTCATCAAAATATTATATGCCAAAATTGTTGACGTTGGACAAGGAAGACAACGTAATGGTTTATGTATGTTTATATTCACATAGAAGACATATTGTCATAGATCCTTTAATATGTGATGCTTGCCCCCTATCTGTGTTAGCCAAAAATTCTGCACTAAGTAGCGATACTACTTGTGCATCCAAAAACCCTTAAACCCAAATCTTTTTCAAGTGTCCACCATTCCTTCCTAGGGATTGAGCAAGATCCCTCAAGTAAGTTGTCAACGGTGCAAAAAGGCAAAAAAATTGCTTCTAAATATGTGAGATATTTTAGTGTAAGAGAAAATTGAGCGTTGCACGTACTTGAATGACAAAGAATAAAAGCGGTGGACTGCATAATAAAGGTTTTCATCTTAAGGGGCAATGTAATGTGACATTCTTTTGCACTAAGGGGTTGAGCATGCAAAAAAAATAAGCGCATGGCAACCTCTGCTTCCCTCTGCGAAGGGCCTATCTTTTACATTTACGTATTTACTTTTATGCAAAGATTCCCTTCCATTCCTTTTTATTTTCTCCTTTGGCAAGCATAATGTGGTGAGGAAAGATCTAGGTACATATGTCCAGTTGAATACATATAGCATGAGTTATTATTGTTGACATCACCCTTGAGGTGAGTATGTTGGGAGGCGAAACTATAAGCCCCTATCTTTCTATGTGTCCGGTTGAAATGTTTTTCTCATGTATACTCGATGAGTGTTAGCAATCATAGAAGTCCATATGACGGTTGAGTATGTGGACTTGCCTAAAGGCTCTGACACGTGACCCTTCCTGAAAAGATGATGAACTATAGTTGCAAAGTTGACTTAGAGCATAGTTTGTTGGTTTCTAATAGAGTTTTTGCTTTATACTTCGATTTTGTGATGAACTATTACTTATTCATGAGAAGTGTATGATAAAAGTTCTATGATGAAAGTTTTATGTTTAAATTTGTTGCTGTTATAATAATGAACATGATGCGTCTATGTCGGTATTTTGTTTATATCGACACCTCTCCCTCAAAGCATGTGGACATGTTTTTCGTTTTCGGTTTTCGCTTGAGGACAAGCGAGGTCTAAGCTTGGGGGAGTTGATATGTCCATTTTGCATCATGTTTTCTTACTGTTATTTACAATGTTTTTATCCATAATAATGCTTTTTGGAGTAATTCTAGTGCCTTTTCTCTCATAATTTGCAAGGTACACACCAAGAGGGAGAATTCTGGCAGCTGGAAATCTGGACCTGAGAAAGCTATGGCAAGCCACCTATTCCGGACAACTCCAAATGAGCTGAAACTCCACGAGGATTTTTTATGGAATATTTAAGAAATACTGTAGCCAATAAACACCAGACGGGGCCACCAGGTGGGCACAACCCACCTGGTGCGCCAGGCTCCCTGGCACGCCCTGGTGGGTTGTGGCCTCCTCGGCCCACCTCTGGTGCCCATCTTCTGGTATATATGTGACTTTGACCTAGAAAAATGGAGAGATGACTTTCGAGAAGGAGCACCGCCGTCTCGAGGCGGAACATGGGCAGGAGCACTTTTGCCCTCCGGCGGAGCGATTCTGTCGGGGGAACTTCCCTCCCAGAGGGGGAAATCATCGTCATCATCATCCCCAACAGCTCTCCCATCTTGGGGAGGCCAATCTCCATCAACATCTACAGCAGCACCATCTCATCTCAAATCCTAGTTCATCTCTTGTATTCAATCTTGTTACCAGAACTATAGATTGTTGCTAGGGGTGACCAGTAGTGTTGATTACATCTTGTAGTTGATTACTATATGGTTTATTTGGTGGAAGATTATATGTTCAGATCCATTATGCATATTAATACCCCTCTGATCATGAGCATGTTGATTATTTGTGAGTAGCTACACGTGGAACGGCCCAAAAGTGGCCCATAAATATTAAATGGGCTGGCCCAGCTAAAGGCCCAAAAGATTTTGAAGACCATAATGGGCCAACCCAGCTAAAGGCCCACAAGATTTAGCAGACCATAACGGGCCGGCCCAGCTAAAGGCCCACAAGATTTTGAAGACACTAGTGGGCTGGCCCGTTAAGAGGCTGCCATGTTTTGGGCTGAATGCCGACCCATATTTGATCTGGTCCATTAACAGCCTGCCACGTTCCGGGCCTAATAAGGGCCCATAAGAGACCCGACCCGTTAATAGCCTACCAAGTTCTGGGCCATATTACGACCCATATCAGATCCGACCCTTTAAGAGCATTTCAATCTTTGGGCTAAATTATGCCCCATATTAGATTTGGCCCGTCAACTCGACGTTGTGCTTTTGGGGCCCTTGAAGCCCGGTTAGGATTTCTGTTTGCCAAAGGCCCATTTAATAGTATGGCCTGATTTTAGTTTCGACCTGTTAAAGGCCCGTTTAACATTTCGGCCCTATATTTATATCGACCTGCTAAAAGCCCGTCATATAGTTGGGCCTAATTATGGCCCGCTTTGCATCCGGTCTGCTCACAGCCGATAATCTGATTGGGCCAAACAAGGACCGAGAGAATTTTGGCCTATTAACTCCCCGTGAGCTGTTGGCCCGTGAACTATTCGGCACATTTCAGGCCCAACCTAGTTTTCAGCCTACTAAAAGCCCATTGAATTTTCTGGACGAAATAGGGTCGGCGGTTTACTCGGCCTCTTAAAGGCCCAAAACTACTAGTCGACCAGTTTACATTTAGGCCAATTAATGGACCGAGATGAGTAGGCCCATGATGCGGCCTATCATGCCGGCCCGATTATGTACCGTAATTTTATGTTTTGGCCCGTTTACTTTAGAGCGAAGACATGATATATATACAGTAAAATAACTGCAATATCGTAATAAGAAAAAACCTAGACTATACAATAAAGAAATTATGGCATATTACATCCACTGGGCATCAAAGTTTGCCACCAGTGATAATAAAGCACAAGCAGACAGCAGATTATATACACTCGGCATCAAAGATCGCCACGAGTGCAAATAAACACATCGACAAAATAATATACAAAACCGACAACACTTCAATATAGTTTAAGAAAGGTCAGCCCTGCTCAGGAGCTGCAGCACAAAGAACTGAGCAAGCTGATGAGACTGCACTTGTTTGATGTTTATATCCTCCCAACTCTTGCTGCATAGCATCAATTGACGCACTGGACTTCTCGTTGATCTTCCATAACAATTGGAGTTCAAGTAGGGGTTCAGCTGAACCATGTCTTGCTGCTTGAAGTTGAGACTGGAGAAATTTTAGAGATTTAGGTGGCGACTTCGTCGAGCTAGTGTCACTTCTATTAGCGAGTAACTTCAATGCTACATCAAGACATGACTTTGGAGTTGCATAACTATCTCCAATATGTGTCGCCTTCTTCCCTGCAATATATGTTAGAGGGACATGCAATGGGTTTCTTTCACTATCGTTGTGGCAGTTCTTCATGGGGTCAGAGGTATCACTCTGAAAGATAAACAAGCACATAGATGCGAGGTTTTGCACATATAAGTATCAGTGCTGCCAATTCATCACATTTCTTATTAGTGAATAAAGAGACACAATTTAAAGTAGCATTAACACAATATGGTATTGTTTAGGTTAAGACATGGCAGGAAATGACATTGTGAAGGAGTTGGCAGCTTCACGACACCACTGGATTACAAATCAAGAACTCAAGCATACATGCGGTGCTAAAGAACACATAAGTATCAATGGTTAGTGTGCTGTCAATTTATCCCATTTCAGATTGGCATATAAATAGACGGTTTAAATAATAGCAGAATAATATGACATTGTTCATAGTTAAGACATTGCAGAATATGACATTGTGATGTAGTGGGTAATTTCACAACACCACTGGATTACGGATCAAGAACAGATGCATACATGCAGTGCAAAAGAAGGTCACTTGCTCTATATAGTTTAGTTTACGTGGTATGAAGAAGGAACTTGGTTGTACAGCTGAAAACTTAAATTGAGAAGGACAAACTTATGGTTATGAACTTCATAATAAACTTTAAACATGTTATTTGATGCAAACACCAAAAATAAATAGTTGTTGCAGTTATGCCTAACCAAATATACACAACAAAGTTTGACGGCTTCAAAAGGACAAACTTACATTAGTGGTGAAGACCGTCTCTATAAAGCCCTTGTCCATGCTGATGGTGGGGAGTTTACAACAGAATCTTCTTCATAAGCATTTCCTTTATTTTACATTTTGTTAAGAGTAAATATAGATATGATAATATAAGAAAAAATGAAGAACATTTAAGATAAGATGAAGAGTGATGCTACAGAACCAACTAGCTATAAATGTAAGTACATCGATACAGGCAAAAGGTACTACCAAGAGCAATACAGAGCTAAACTTCTGTTGTACCATTAGTTTTATCCAACCTTATTGTAAGAGTAAACATAGATCTGATGTGTAGAAAATGGAGGGCAAAGTAAAATAAGCTGCAAAGTGATTGTACATGAACAACTAGCTATCTATATAAGTACACTGATAAAGGACAACAGTTACATAGAAGAACAATGCATAGCTAAACTATTTAATTGGCATTGGGTATATTTTACATTCGTTTAACCATTAATACATATGTGATATTTTGGAGCGAACAATTGATAGGCAAGCAATCATGCATACTGCTGTCACATAATGAACCAGGTATGAATGCAAGTAAAGTTATACAGGACAATAGGTACCAACAAGAGCAAAGCAGCGAGCAGCATATTTGCGATATCCCGTCATCCTTTTCATACTGGAATTCTTCTTCGAGCAGATTTCCTGCAAAAGAAATCCATAAGGCGCATGCGGAAAAGTAGAAGTTCAAATTGTCATGTGATATCATAGACAGTACCTCATCCTGGGAACGAGACAAGTGCATAACGAGGTTTTCCATTCAATGTCTTGTAAATTTAGGATAGGAGACTTCACTGGAAATTCATTTATAGACTTGCCATCAAAGTGTGTTTTCCTCAGGTAACACTGATACTGCTACAATGCTTCTTTGAAAAGTTCAAGGAGGCTTTGCTTGTCATGACTATGCAGATTGGCCCTCGCCTACTTACAACAATGTAATGTAAATCATTGATGTGTTCAATCAGCAGAAAACATGAAAATAATCACCATGAATAATAGCACTTACACGTAAGTGGGACAGGAAGATGTGAAAATGGTGTTTGTCTTCACTACAATCTCCCGATGATGGGAATATATGCACGTAGTTCCTAACAACACTGAAAGCATTGTCTTTTAAACTGTGAATAACTGGAATGGGGTTCCAATCTGTAGAAATTGGCCGTTTCTGCAATTCGGGATAGGTCTTTAGCCGGTGGACTTGCTCTACTTTTTGCTGGAGTGGGATTTTGCTATGGTACGGCTGGTGCTATGGCAACTGAAATCGGCATACCTTTTGCTGTAGTGCAGGTCCTGTGTGGTGGGGCTAGTGGTGTGGCCAGTGAAGTATGGGCACAGTCTGCTGGAGTCGGTCCTACGTTTTGTGTCACTGGTTGGAGAGCCAATATAAATGGGGTGCTATCTGATTTCTTTTTCAAGGACTTTGCCGGTGCTCCTTCAGGTTCGGCAATCACCCTCTTCCTTTTTGATGTCCGATGCACAAGAACAACATTTGAGTGGGAAAACATGGTATGATGACGGATGTAATATGTATTGATAATGGATGGGTATGGCATCTTGACATATATGATGAGTAAACTAAGCAGATGGCGGTGCAATGAAGTAGAAGAAATGCAAGACACCTTATGCATGATACGTGCAATCAACAAAACCTTGCCAAATAAGAACATGCACCTTGATAGGTGAGCAGGATAGGCCATCTGCCTTCGACTCCTCGAGGTGGGAATAGTCATTAGGATCTGTAGGTGGGGAGAGTATGAGTTTCATTGCATCCGGAATTGTACTCAATGCCTTGGTGCCAAGTTGGTTTGTCATTGCACTGTTCCGTAATATTCTCTTAATGCATGCATTCTCATATTAATAGTGATTACATACAATATCTGAGCAACATGAAAATATAAATACTAGTAAGATTATCTTTGTAATGCAGAGGATATTCTAATATAATAGGGGCTCCCTGTAAACCCTTGTGTGCTATCACTGGATTTTGATGGGAGAGCCCATGTGTGCTGTAATATGGTGCGTGCATTAATAAAATCTGGGACAACTACACAAAAAATAGGCTTTCTGTTGGGAGCTCCAGAAGTAAGGATAGTCGGCAGATGATAGGTTCATCATATACTGTATAGAAAGTTTATTGCCAAACCATGATAGCAAGAGCACACAACAACTAGGCAGATCTTAGTGTAGATAAAAGGGGTACACTATACACAGCATAAATAAATCGGGAAAGTATAACTGGCTGGAAAATATGGTGTTGTATTGCTGCTACTAATTGAAAGCCTATCGATCACCTATAGGCCAGCTCTATCAGCTGTTGACTGCAGATGTCCCTGCCCCCCTTCCTCACAAGGAACATAACGTACTTACTAAATAAAGTATAACAAAAGAGGAACATGCTAAAGAACAGAAGAGGAAGCATATTATTGAGATTCTGCTTCTTTCTATACAATGTTGGTTGCGTAGTCATGATGAATCGCAGCGCCCAAAGAAATGCAATTCCATGATGTCTCCCTATATGTGGCCACATGCATTTGGAAAATCAAGTGGGAGCATTAGCTGACCAATTAAATGCGTGTATGTTAACTAATATAAGTATCATATCACAATTCATATTTGAAGAAGTAAGCTTTGGACTTATGATTGGTGTGTTGTTTAGCTTCAAGAGTGGACTGCTGCTAGTGCGACACAAAGAACCAACACATATCATAGTGTAGATATAATGGGAAAACCATAAGCATCACAAGTAAAACCAGGAAAGTGGAACTTGCTGGAAAATATGAGCTACTATTGCCGGTATGACTAGAAAGGCTTTGGAAAACAACTCTCTTCAACTGAAGCCGCGGTACTGTTAATATCAGTGTAACTCTCAAAGGCGACACAACTCCCCGCATTTTCTTGCTAATCTTATAGGATTCAAGTGGGCATGACACTACAATTCCTGTTCCTATGTTTACAAAATCCTACGAATCAAAGAGGCCCGAAGAGTTGAAAGTGTCCATCCCAACCGACCGAATAGGCATGTACACTGCAAATGTCCCTGCTCCTCTTCACAACAAGGAACATACTGTACTGTACTATTATACTCCCTCTGTTCCAAAATATCAGCCTTTGTAGAGATTTCCACTATGGACCACATACAGATGTATACATATACATTTTAGAGTGTAGATTCACTCATTTTGCTCCATATGTAGTCCATGGTGGAATATATACAAAGAGTTTTATTTAGGAACAGAGAGAGTACTTATTAAAGAAGAACATAAGAGGAACATGCTAAAGAAGAGTAAGCAGATTTAGGATAATAAAATGTTTGTTGCGCAGTGCCCACACATGATGAACATAGCACATTGGGAATGCAACTCCCTGCTGTCTCTCTATATGTGGCACACGTGCTTTTCGAAAGTAAAGTGGGAACATCAGCTGACCAATTAAATGTTTTCTGTTTTAGTAATATCAGCATCAAATTAGATTTGTATTTGAGCAACAAGTTTGGAATTATTAGTGGCACGTTGTTTAGCTTGATGGATTGAGGAGCAGTGGTAAGTAGCTACGATGATGGTACTTAATATAATGGAATGTATGCATGCAAGTCGCATGACTTTCGTCATTTGGGTCACTCAACCAGTTCAGGACGTTGGATGAAGATCCTACGTCTCCTAACCCTTCTTCTTCCTCCCCTCTTATTCTTCCCTTATGGAACACAACACGGGCCGCCGGACGAACCATCGGCCCCGACCCCCCACCCTACCCTGAACCGCCCCCTACGCCGTTGTTTAGCTAGTGTGGAATATAAAAGGGGAAAACTATAAGCATTGCGAGTATAGTGTTGATCGTGCCATGGCGGATCGGAAGGTGCAAACCGGACAAAGGAAACTTCGCATCCAAGCAACTAACAAGTAAGATCCTAAGTGGTGGACAAGAAATCACATAAAGCAGTGGCGATCTATTTTCTTGCTGTGATAAATAAGTTGAGAAGATACGAAAAAGTACCGCCTTTGGTGCGGCGCCGTGTATGCATCTGCTGAGAATTTGACGGTGCCGCGGTAGCGATGGCTGTCGGCGGCGTGGAAGCAGATGTAGGAGGGCAGACGGTGGCGGCAGGGGAAATATCCTGGAGCGGTGGACGAGACGGTCGTAGGAGCGGCGCCGGCAAGGTGGATGACGGCGGGGATGAAGCGAGAGGACATGATGCAAGGATCCAGCTGGTCCGAAGCCATGGATGAGAGAGGTCTATCTCTTGTAATGGATGACGACGTCGGGGTATCAGCTCCGGCATGGTGGAGGAGGACGGCGGTCGATGGGGTGGCAGACGGAGGAGGCTCGGGTGGAGAGGGTGTTTTGGCGCCCACGGAGTACGAATGGGGAAATGGAGGGAGAGAGGTAGGGGAACCATGTCTTTGGGATGCACTTGTCTCAAATGTGGGGAAAGTTACCAACTTATCCTTTGTTAAAAATTCCAGACATCACAGGAATATTGGGTTGCTGGGGATAGGACAGTAATATCGCATACACCGACAATTTGCCGCCGGAGGTTTCGGCTGAGGAGAGTTTGTTTTGGAACCAACCGTGTATGAATTTGGGGAGGTGAGAGGCGGAGGCGGTTACGTCACGTTTGAGTGAAATTACAAGCCTACCCCTATCGAAACCTATAGAAATCGACCCGATAGGCTTTGCGTGTCAGGGATAGGCAGTAATTTCCATCTTGTTACACGCGTTCTCTCCCAGTCACACACATAGAATCAGTATTAAAAAAATTCAAGGGGGCACCTAAAACGTCCCAATCCAAATAAGCACGAACCGAAGCTAAATTTAAATGAATGGACATATTGTAGCATGAAGAACTTTTCTAGGATAAAAAGTCGAGTAATATGGGATTGTTTTCACGCGACACGGTGGCACACCGTTCAATTGACTGCGCGGCCGCGGTGCATGCGCTTGCACAGGATTCTGTGTCGATGCTGTGCTAACTAATGTGGTAGTATAAGCGCTGCCTCAGTCTAATGTTTACGTGTACTAGTACGGAGTTCTTTTAAGTTTTACCAACCCTATATAAAACAAAACTAAGCTCCCATACACGCACTCATCAATATGCCATCGCTGTTGTTGCGCCTGCCGGCACCCGCCTACTCCGACTGACCATTTCTCGCCCATCACCGCCGTATCCCGGCCATCCCTTTGCCATGAAGCCGAAGGATCGCCCGCTCACATCGTCTGCCATCCCTCCTCGCGATGTCGCCATGCTGCCAAGCATGTGAGCAGGTGGACCCGCGTCTATGACCGCAGAATACGAAGAGAAGGACGAACGCGTGCTCCAGCACACCGGCGAGGAGGAGCTAGTGTGGCAATGTCATCTCCGCCTGTGCGGAGGAGGCACGTATGGTGGCTGTCGCGGCGGAAGCCGGTCGCGCCCGTGTCGAGCCCGCAAACCAGGTGCAGACATAGAATCTACCTTCGAGACCTTGAATACCACGTGGATCCTACAATCTGAAGGAACAATTTGGGCCAGTCGACTCTTGTGAGCCGTTGGATGCAACATGGACGGCTAGAAGGGCTTGTTTAACCTCCGAAAATGATGCACCGTTCATATTCTCTCTCAGGCATCGAGCCAAGAGCCCACCACAGGCCTAACCACCTGCCGTCGTTGCCCCACCCTCCCCTGAACCGCCTGCCACCACCATGCTCCCCCTAACCCCACCATCAGTTTAACCCCGGGCACGATCCATTTTTTCCGGTGAACTGCATTCAACACCCAACACTCATAAGATAGATCATGGGCACCCTACTACCCTAATCTAGATAGTGGGGTAGTTTATCTGCCGTCTTCTTCCTTCGCTTCGTCGAACTTCTTTCACCAATCGACTGACCCAAATTATACTACCAGTACGTATTAAGTACAGTAGTAATGCAAATATATGAGTAGTAGTACAAACTAAGAACAGTAGAAAGACATGCTAGTACTACTGCACGTACTAAAGAGTTCAAATAACGAGAAAGAACATCACATAGTTCTGCTAGGGGCTCAGCACAACACACCCCTGAAATAAAACTAAACAACTACTAGTAGTCCGCTTGACACTGAAGTAGAACTAGCATGAGCAACAACACAGCCATCTTACTCGGAGTCCGAGTCCACGTCCTCGTCACTCTTCCTCTTCCTCTTCGCCGACAATTCTTTGCTTGAACCAGATACTAAGCTCTACTTCTTCATCCAACCCTTGTAGATATTTAAACAAAGGTAGGCATCCGTTGCTGCGTACACGACTCCCATACACGATGAAACTCCGGGTGAGGTTTCCTCAGTTGAGCGTACGAAGGATCAATCATGGCTACTGCCAGGGTCAGCATTGAAGGCCGAGAGGAGGACACCAGGTTTTCCTGCTGGAGCTCGAAGGGCTGGCCTACAACGAGGCCTATCCGACCCAGGACTCTCCTATCGTTCATAAAGTCTATAGTAACGAATTTCACTATTTTGTCTTTGAGGAAGAACTCAAAATCCTGGCTCCTAAGATTGGCATGGAATATGTGGTAGACCAAGCACACATTATGTACACAAACCTGGATCATGGCGGGTTTCTTCATCACTGCCACCTTTAGAAGCTTTTCCCTTTCCACGACTGTGGCGTACTCAACATCTAGCCCAGCGACCCACTCATCCTTTGAACTTTCGAGCATGTGTAGGAAGCGACCAAGGCATGCTTCCACCATCACGGATCTACGGGTGTAGATGACGATAACTCATCGCCGGTGATGGTTCTAACCTTGTACCCACCACTGATCATGGAGATTTTGGAGGCCATGGATTTTGGACGCGGGTTAGGAGAAGTGGAACTGGTGTAATATGAAAGGACGGGGCGACTGGGTGTGACCTGTTGTAAGGTAGAAGACAGGGATGAGTAGGGTGTGCAAACGGCGTGGGGTGGTGGCTTGTCCGGTGGATAAACAGCTGCATGCCCCCAAGGAGTTCTCGAGTACTATGCGGGACCCACTAGATGTCATGTCTACTAGACCCATATTGTAGGCCTGACGGTATAGCTTCTGCGTGTTCGTACGCCATGCCGACGCATTCATGTAACTTCACTTAATTCGGTAAACCGTCGCGCGTCCCACGACCTTCGCCTCCCTCGCGCAATCGCGCCCTTTAAGACTTCGGACGACAATAAATGCCCCCAATTTTTTTGGACTAATCCGCATGCATGATACTCCCTATGGTCCTTTTTAGTACTCCGCATGTTTTTAATGACTTGAGACTATACCTAGCCCGGCATGCAATGGTCAGTTCATTGCATGTAAGATGACTTATTATGCACCATTCCCCATACCTACAGGAATCCCGTTCGTCTCCAAATCTTTTCCTCTCCATGTGTGAAAACAATATGCCTGTTTGACTCTCCTTCTCCCTCCGGTAATCCCAACGGGTTAGGATCATCTGTAGTAGCGCACCATGCAGTATGGTCACTACCGTGTGGACCCGGACCCACATGTCATCCGCAGTACAACACCATATAGTACTGCAGATGATCTTAACCCGTCCCACCACTCCACCCCGTATGGAAAAAATCTGCATGCATGACTCTCCTCCCCCCACGCTCGTCCAATTGGTTGTGACCAGCAATATTTCCACCCCTTCCCTCCTCTGTAATTTACTCCAACAAATATGCCCACGTAGCTGTTACGTTAATCACGCAACATATCTTACGTAGGTGTGCCATTGCTCGCTATAAATACTGCGCCTCCCACGACATTGGAAAGAATGCTCACGTTCATCGCTATCTCGTCTCCCTTCCTCTCACGTCGACCAGCATGGCATCGCCCCTCCCAAGCCCTAGGCACCCCTCACTGCACCACGTGGAGGGTCACGCGTCGTTGTTCTATTTGTCGCCGCCACTAGTCGAGGAGGACACGTCGGTGTTCTGCTCCTCGCCGCAACACATCGAGGTGGACGCGTCGGTGTTCCCAGTCTCTCCAGCACGCGCGTCGGAGGACGTGTCGACTCCCCACTATGAGCAGAACGCCGCGCCACCCGTCGAGCACCCCCATCCTTGAGGAGCTTTGGAAAGAAATGGAGGTCTCCTTGCGGGAGGCTTTGCCTCCGGTAGAACGCTGATGTCCGCTAGAACTACGTCAGTATTTTCCCAAAGAGGAAGGGATGATGCAGTATAGCAGCGGTAGGTATTTCCCTCAGTGATGAGACCAAGGTTAGGGAACCAGTAGGAGAACCAAGCAACCCAACGTAAACAATACCTTCACACAAATAACAAATACTCGCAACCCGACGTGTAAAAGGGGTTGTCAATGCCTTTCGGGTAATAGACGTGATAGTGTTGTAAATATTGATAGTTTGACTGATAAATAAGATAAATTGCAGCAGGGTATTTTTGGGTTTTTGGTTTAGTAGATCTGAAAATAAAAGCAAAGGAAAATAGATCTCAAAGGCAAATAATATGAGAAAGAGACTCGGGGGCCGTAGATTTCACTATTGGCTTCTCTCGAGAAAATAACAAACGGTGGGAAAACAAATACAGTTGGGCAATTGATAGAACTACAAATTATCATGACGATATCCAGGCAATGATCATTATATAGGCATCACGTCCAGGATTAGTAGACCGACTCCTGCCTGCATCTACTACTAGTACTCCACACATCAACCGCTATCCAGCATGCATCTAGTGTATTAAGTTCATGTAAAAATGGAGCAATGCAATAAGAACGATGACATGATGTAGAAATAGACCCCATTGTTTTATCCTTAGTAGCAACGATACATACGTGTCGGTTCCCTTTCTGTCACTGGGATCAAACACCGTAAGATCGACCCCCCTACAAATCACCTCTTCCCATTGCAAGATAAATAGATCAAGTTGGCCAAACAAAACCCAAATATCGGAGAAGAAATACGAGGTTATAAGAAATCATGCATATAAGAGATCAAAGAAGACTCAAATAACTTTCATGGATATAAAAAGATAAATCTAATCATAAACTCAAAGTTCATCGGATCCCAACAAATAGACCGCAAAAGAGTTACATCATATGGATCTCCAAGAGACCATTGTATTGATAATCAAAAGAGAGAGAGAGAGAGGAATCCATCTAGCTACTGATAATGGACCCATAGGTCTACAAGGAACTACTCACACATCATCGGAGAGGCACCAATGGAGGTGGTGAATTTCTCTGTGATGGTGTCTAGATTGGATCTGGTGGTTCTGGACTTTGCGGCGGCTGGAATAGAATTTCATTGACTCCTCTAGGGTTGCTGGAATATCTGAGTATTTATTGAGCGAAGAGGCGGTGCGGGAGGCCACCGAGGTGGGCACAACCCACCTAGGCGCGCTAGGGGGGCCTGGCGCGCCCTGGTGGGTTGTGCCCCCCTCGGGGCACCCCCAGGTGCAGCTCTGGCCCATTGGGTGTCTTTTGGCCCATAAAAATTCTCCAAAAAGTTTCGCGGTGTTTGTATCCGTTTGATAATATATTTCCCGCAATGTAAAAAACATGCAGAAAACATGAACTGACACTTGGCACTATGTCAATAGGTTAGTACAAAAAAAAGATATGAAACAACTATAAAATGATTGTAAAACATCCAAGAATGATAATATAACAACATGGAACAATAAAAAATTACAGATACGTTGGAGACGTATCATCATCCCCAAGTTTAATTCCTGCTTGTCCTCGAGTAGGTAAGTGATAAAAACAGAATTTTTGATGTGGAATGCCGCCTATCATGTCATAACATATTCTTTTCTTTATAGCATGGACATTTGGACTTTTATATGGTTCAAAGCAATAGTCTAGTTTTGACATGGGACTTAAATACTCAAGCATATCAACAAGCAACCATGTCTTTCAAAATATCAATGCTAAAATAAGTTATCCCTAGCCCATCATGCTCAACCATTGATCCATTCATGAAACACACTCGCATATTAGTTACACCCAATGCTCAAGTACGATCATAGTGTTTCCTAGTTGGTGCTTCATAAGAGAAGATGGAGACTCAAATTCAAAAATAAAAATTGCATAAGTAAAAGAAAGGCCCTTCGCAGAGGGAAGTAGGGATTTGTATAGGTGTTAGAGCTCAAAGCTTAAATTGAGAGATAAAAATATTTTGGGAGGTATAATTTTCCCACCAACGAAAACAACTCAAGGTTCCCAACACTTTCCATGCTAGATATATCATAGGCGGTTCCCAAATATAAAATAAATTTTATTGCTTTTCCACCAAACTTTCACAAGCCATGGCTAGCCAAATCCACAGTTGCCTTCCATACCAACACTTTCCAAGGATTTTATTATTTGACAACATAAAGTAAATTTGTTTTTCATTTCGGGACTGGGCATCCCTAATACATTTGCCTTATTCTCGTGCAACGACAAGTGAATAAACACTCATCGTGAGAATAATACATCTACTATGGAAAATATTGGCCACCCCTCACCGCGTCGCGAGCGGTACGGGCACACAAAATGGAAATTTATTTTGAAAATTAGAGATGGCACATACAAATTTGCTTAGAACAGCAAGGAAATACCGCATATAGGTAGGTATGGTGGACTCATGTGGCAAAACCGGGATAAAGGATTATGGCTGTACACGTAGTGACCAAACTTAGTGCAAAATGAAGCTAGGAAAAGACTGGGAAGCGACCAACCATGAAACAAATAATCTCATAAGCGAACATTGAGCATAAATAATACCGAATAATGCACCACAAGTAGGATGTAATTTCATTGCATGATTATTAACTTTCGTGCTTGCATAGGGAATCACAAACCTTAACACTAATATTCTTACTAAAGCATAATTACTCATTAACATGACTCACATATCACATCATCATGTCTCAACACTATTACAAGGAATCAAGTTTATTTTGTCCAATGATCTTCATGAATTTTTTATTATATCCTTCTTGGATATCTATCACTTTGGAACTATTTTTTATGTGTTGCTTTTGATAATCTCAAACAAATATAAGTGAAGATCATGAGCATAAATGTTTTCTTTCTCTCAAAATAATTGAAGTGAAGCAAGAGAGAATTTCTTAAAATTTTACTAATTCTCAAATAAGTCTAAGTGAAGCAAGAGAGTATTTCTTTCAAAAATATTAAATCACAATGTGCTAAAAAAGATATAAGTGAAGCATAAGAGCAAATCCATAGCTCATAAAAATTTAAGTGGAGCATAGAGAGCTATTCTAACAAGTTATGTCATAATTTTGGCTCTCTCTAATAGGTGTGTACAACAAGGATTGATCACTTAAAAAGCAAAAAAAAAAACAAGTAAAGACTCATATCATACAAGACGCTCCAAACAAAACACATATCATGTGCAGAATAAAAATATAGTTTTGAGTAAAATATCGATGGTCGTTAGAAGAAAGAGGGGATGCCACTCGAGGGCATCCCCAAGCCTAGTTGCTTGCTTCTCTTTGGATAATATCTTGGGATGTGGGGGCATCCCCAATCTTAGGTTCTTCTTACTCCTTATTCCTTCATCCATCATAAGACAACCCAAAACTTGAAAAACTTCAATCACACAAAACTCAACAAAACATTCGTGAGATCCGTTAGTATAAGAAAACAAATCACTAATATAAATGTTGTAGTAAATCCATTAATATTTTGTATTTGTATTATATCTACGGTATTCCAACTTTTCTATGGAAAAACTCATCATAGAAAACCATAGAATCATCAAAACAAGCACACAACACGATAAAAACAGAATATGTCAAAAATAGAACAATTTGTAGTAATCTGGAAGTTTCGAATATTTCTAGAACTCTAAAAATTCTGAAAAAATAGGGCCACGTGGGCAATTTGTATATTAATCTTCTGCAGAAAGAATCAACCAAAAATCACTCTTTTGTTAAAAATGAGAATTTTTCTTGTGAGCGCAAAAGTTTCTGTTTTTCAGCAAGATCAAATCTACTAACACCCAACATGATCCTAAGGCTTTGCTTGGCACAAACCTTTATTCAAACCACAAAAACACATCTCAGCAGAGATATTAAAGGGTATTTTATTGAAAACAACAAGGAAATCAAAAAACAAAGAGATACAAGTTGGGTTGCCTCCCAACAAGCGCTATCGTTTTACGCCCTTAGCTAGGCATGATACCAAGATTTCAAGTGTTGCCATCCTTGTTTTCCAATGCCTTAATTACACATTTCTTTAAAGACTTATCATATAATTCTTCAACAAATATACTTCTAGGAACAAGATCAAAGAATTTACTTTTGTAAATAGGTCTTTCTATTATTTCAATAAAATTTGGTGAATACTAATCATTTTAAGACCCCCTTTGTTATTACTAGAATAAGCCCCTTTATTTTTATGAACTTTTATGGGAGTTTTCTCAAGAGTGTTGACGAAAGAAAAAGTGGTACCCAAGTTACTAAGAATTTATTCCAATTTATCAATCCGAGAAGGAGCTTCTTCTATTCTTTCAATGACTACAGGTTCCTTCTCTTTTAGCAATTAAAAAACCTCATCCGCCTTAGATCCAAATTTATTAGCAAGATCATACATCTTTTTGTCTAAATTTTCAATATTTTCTTTAGTAATCATCCCCTTTTCAATAACATCTAATCTTTTCATAACATGCTCAAGATTCAAAGTTATTTCATTAACGATAATAAGAGGGGATCCCATTAAACTTCACATAGCATTCAAGGCATCAAGAGGGGGACAACTTAAGAAATTTCCTCCGGTAATAGTATCAAGAACAAATCTAAACCAAGTAGTGATTCCCACATAAAATTTTTGAAGAAGAACAATAGCGAATTTATTGTGAATAGATCTATTATTAGCATTGCAAATCCGGTACCACACATCTTTTAGGCTTTCTCCTCCTCCTTGCTTAAAGTTGAGAACTTCATTCTCGGGGGTGCAAATGATGAGGGGAGGACTAGCCATGATGACGAGAACTCAAATAGATCCGGCAAGAAAACGGCGAACAGAAAAGATGGCGAATAAATACGGCAAAAGTTTGTGAAGTGGGAGAGATGAAAATGAAAGGCAAATGGCGAATGATGTAAATTGCACGGAGATGAGATTTGTGATTAGGAACCTCGTATATGTTGAAGGTGCTCCCCGGTAATGGCGCCAAAAATTTCCTTTTGATGTCCGCTAGAACTACGTCGATATTTCCCCAAAGAGGAAGGGATGATGCAGTATAGTAGCGGTAGGTATTTCCCTCAGTGATGAGACAAATGTTATCGAACCAGTAGGAGAACCAAGAACCACAATGTAAACATCACGTACACACAAATAACAAATACTCGCAACCCAACGTGTAAAAGGGGTTGTCAATCCCTTTCGGGTTACAAACGTGATAGAGTTCTAAATATTGATAGATTGAATGATAAATAAGATAAATTGCAGCAAGGTATTTTTGGGTTTTTGGTTTAGTAGATCTGAAAATAAAAGCAAAGGAAAATAGACCGCAAAGGCAAATAATATGAGAAGGAGACCTGGGGGCCGTAGATTTCACTAGTGGTTTCTCTTGGGAAAATAACAAACAGTGGGAAAACAATTACTCTTGGGCAATTGATAGAACTTCAAATAACCATGATGATATCCAGACAATTATCATTATATAGGCATCACATCCAAGATTAGTAGACCGACTTCTGCCTGCATCTACTACTATTACTCCACACATCGACCGCTATCCAGCATGCATCTAGTGTATTAAGTTAATGGAAAAACGGAGTAATGCAATAAGAATGATGACATGATGTAGACAAGATCTATTTATGTAGAAATAGACCCCATTGTTTTATCCTTAGTAGCAACGATACATACGTGTCGGTTCCCTTTCTGTCAATGGGATCAAGCACCGTAAGATCGAACCCACTACAAAGCACCTCTTCCCATTACAAGATAAACATATCAAGTTGGCCAAAAAAACCCAAATATCACAGAAGAGATACGAGGCTATAAGAAATCATGCATATAAGAGATCAAAGAAGACTCAAATAACTTTCATGGATATAAAAAGATAGATCTGATCATAAACTCAAAGTTTATCGAATCCCAACAAACACACCGCAAAAGAGTTACATCATATGGATCTCCAAGAGAGCATTGTATTGATAATCAAAAGAGAGAGATGAAGCCATCTATCTACTGACTATGGACCCGTAGATCGACAATGAACTATTCAGAAATCATCAGAGATGCACCAATGGAGGTGGTGAACCTCTCCGTGATGGTGTCTATATTGGATCTGGTGGTTCTGAACTTTGCGGCGGCTGGAATAGAATGTCGTCGACTCCTCTAGGGTTTCTGGAATATCTGAGTATTTATAGAGCGAAGAGGCGGTGTGAGAGTCCACTGAGGTGGGCACAACCCACCTGGGCGCGCCAGGGGGGCTTGGCGCTCCCTGCTGGGTTGTGCCCCCCTCGGGGCACCTCCCAGGTGCAGCTTTGGCCCATTGGGTGTCTTCTGGCCCGTAAAAATTCTCCAAAAGTTTCGCGGTGTTTGGGCTCCGTTTGATATTGATTTCCTGCGATGTAAAAACATGCAGAAAACAACAACTGACACTTCGCACTATGTCAATAGGTTAGTACGAAAAAATGATATAAAATGACTATAAAATGATTGTAAAACATCCAAGAATGATAATATAACATCATGGAACAATACAAAATTATAGATACGTTGGAGACGTATCAAGCGCGCCAAAATAGAGGCGGAGAAGAAGGCCGAGGAAGAGAAGCACGCCTCGAGGCATGTTGCCTGGCAGGCCTATGTCGCGTCCAAGAGAGTCAGGTAATTGGCTCTTTGGTAGAAGGCTCGTGCAAGGGCCGTGAGGGTGGCAGAGGACGCCTGTGCCAAAGCCCTGAGTGCAGTCGGGCCCAAGCGCCTCATCTACGCTTGGCGGTACGTCGACCAGGTGCACGCTTCCAGCGAGGAGGAGTACCTGTTGGCGCCGGATCAGCACACCGGTGAGATCGCGCTCGCCCGCCGGCAAGCCACCAATCAGCACCTCGCGAGTTGCGAGGCACAGGAAGAGGTGTTGTGTCGGCGCGCAGGGAAACGACCGCGCACCAAGGTCCTCGTGGCGCGCCGCAAGCGCTTCTAGGAGCGCCGTGGCTTTTGTTAGGAATAATTTAGTTTCATAATGCAATCTTATTAGTTTTGGGACGCAAATGATAAATCCTGAACATTCGGGAATTATTAGCATCCTTAATTAAGTATGAAACAGGAAAAATCTGGAAACCTTATGTATATGTACTCATTTTGTATGTACGTGCATATAGCACAAACTTAACTATATATCGCATTACATGTCTTTCTATATATGCTTGCAGACCGTGCTACTACTATTACTTATGTACGTGCATATGCACGTTTTAACATTACGATGCGGTTTTGTAAAAGTAGAAAAACAACACTAGTCAAGCTTGTGAAACGATTGAATGCAAAAGAAATGCAAAAATGCTCGTTTGATTGCTCACTTTTAGCTTCCTTCTCTGTGGTTATTTCTCTATCGTACTTTGTACAGTATCTCACTGGTCAGGAAGGCATGGAAATTCCCAAACCGCTTCGTATACCCTATATCAAATTTTCGGCCTAACAAGTTGTGCCGTGCAATTGGAATTCCAACTTGAGTACAACTACTAGGAGTATGAGGGGCCAGTTCTTTAGGTTTCTAGATTAGTAATCCCATAACTACCACTCCCATCCTGGTTTATTGGCCCCCATTGTAATCTGTGTCAAATTTAACTAATCAAATGTTTATGTATGTCACCAAAAATTATATAAATTATTGTTGACATGCACTAACATTTTATCATTAAATCTTTGGTCAAAATTTAACACAAATTACAATGGTGACTAATAAACCATGACGGCGGTGGTACTAGTTTAGAAGCCCAAATGAATGAGTGAGGCGCCTTATGTTACTCTCCATTGTGACTAGTCTTATGGGAAAAGTTGGGGAAGAGACAACCTATTTTTTAAGCCGCCAAAAGAACTGGCCCTAGAAGTAGTAGCTAGGCTTTCCCAACTTCATGGTTTTACACTACAGTTAGCTGCAGCTTCTCATATCCAGCTTCTTGGTGCTAAAACGTTCTACTCGACTTAGAGTTTGTAGAGTTGGAAGCTGGAGGACATCAGAACATGCCCTAGGAGTAGTAGCAAGGGATCGAGTGTGCGAGATGAACTGGACCAAGTAAATGAGGAGAATTGAAATGCAAAAAAGACAGAGGGATGTGATGGTTGCTTGTCCGTTTATTTTACCAGGCCACTTATTACTGGGAGTGGTGGGGTTTTGTGATATGACGGCTTTACTGCCGCGCCACGAGCAGGGTGAGACTCTCGTGCAACGCGGCCCTCTACACTAGACATTTCAAATGGAATACAACATACAGATGTATGTAGACATATTTTAGAGTGTAGATTCACACATTTTGCTTCGTATGTAGTCACTTATTCAAATATCTAGAAAGAAAAATATTTGGGAACAGAGGGAGTAGTAGACTCGGCATCGATGCCCTGGTAAATTTATTTGGCACCGGCCTCACACTGTGCGGGTGCAGCCCATACAAAGATGGGACCCACACATACATAGAAAAATCAAAGCAAGCCAACCTCTGGTCAATCCTTCACGCAAGTTCCTCTCGTCTACCTTGAGAAAAACGGGGCCTGAGAGCAGCAAGTACACATGGTAGTATATTTTATTGCAATGCTCAAATGGGGCATCGGAGCAGGAACTTGCTCCAGTTCTCAGAATTTTTTTTATGGCACCGCATTAGCTATGAAGGGCACCTATGCCAAATAATTTAAAAGTGGATTTGGCACCTCTTTTGGCCTACATAGTGGAAGGCCTTAGTCCCCCATGTAATTTGACTGAAGATTTAACTGACAAAATGTTAGTGCATGTCAACAAAAACTATATCGTTGGATTCTTATTTGAACATAGTTTTCAATGATATAATTTTTGGTGACATGCATGAGCAAGTCTTCCACCATTACTATAGTAATTGTTTCAATTAATCTCATAAATGGCAAGCGAGAACTCTAATGGAGCAAAAGCATACATGGAAGATTCTAGACTGAACCACAAATTGGTACACTTTTATTCAAGCGCGATACTCTAATAGAGCACGATCATGCATGGAAGGTTCTATACTATATAAATAAGAAGTCTCCACATGCTTAGACAGAGGATTACATTGAGTGAAGAATAATGATGAACATTTGACTTGGTAATGCATATGTCCAGGTGAACCTTCTTGGAGTCCCTGTGCACCATCTTGGGCTGAAAATCATACCAGGCGTCTTCCATGTCCACATTGCTGGGAACGGAGCAGCTCGACACAGTCCTAGTCAGCGTGATGGAGCCGGCGTGGTCGCCCTCATACCTCGGAGGGGTAGTAGCAGCTAGCACGCACCCGTACACCGGCCTCGTGTCAGCGTTAGCGGCGTTGCCCCTGACGCACACTACAGAGATGGGGTGGCGGCCTGCGCGGGCCTTGCCGGTGCCCACGGCCAAGAGGAAGATGATGCCGTCTTCCTCCACGACTAGCAGGCGGCGGTGATCCTCTAGCGACTCCGGCACGGCGAATGGGTAACACTTCTCGTACTTGATGCTGACCACCGCAGGCTAGTAGTGAGTGACGGACGGTGCCATGAGGTGATGCACGAGGCTCGCCGGCGAGCCCTTAAATGTTGGCATGCACTCATAGCAGTAGCAGGGCGCGTGCGCGCATATGGAATTATGCTCCGCCAGCGACTGCTGGTCGACGTACCTCTCGTAGCCGAAACTCTGGTAGACGCGGGACACCTTGCAGGCATTGACTAGGCCGTCCATGAAATGGGAGTGGCTGTAGGGGGCGTTGCGCCCGCCAAATGGAGCGCAGGAGGGAGTGGCTGTAGGTGACATTGCGCCCGCCGAATGGAGTGCAGGAGAAGCACACGAAGCAGTAGCTGTGCCCTTACTAGTACTCCGTCCATTTCTCTACTCTCTACTTTCTCTACTTACTAGCAAGATGCCCAAGCATTGCACGGAACATCAAGATGCATTTATATGAGTAGTTTATCTTGTGGGAGATAAGGATGAACGAGGGAAGGCCTTATCTGCAAATGTGGAGAGAAGTGCGGGTATCTTTTTGGAAAATTGTCATAGTTTCCTTCCTATCCGTCAGATATAGATCCGACGACCTATATTGCAGGATGGCAGGTACACCATCATCACCAACTCTGTTTTCATAAGAGTAGAGAAGAATAGAGCATAGCTCAGCTGGCAAGGCGTCTTCCATCCCCATGCCCCCGCCCAGTCCGACCACCAGCCGCCAAGTTATAACCCCGGGTGTTTTAACCTTTTTTTAGTAATGATATCTGGCGATTGTTCGCCACGAGTCCAATCCTGGCGAATCCCACATAACCGTCAGATTTCCATCCGACGGTGGCCTGTTTTAAGCCATGGTATTTGACAAAACCGCCACCCTTACACACGTACTGTAACTGCGTCGAGGGTGTTTGCAACTGCCAGGTCTCCCAACGAACATTTGTTGGGAATTTGAGTTAGCACCGATGGAGGTTTGTAGTCGCTACACTCTCGGGTATTGAAGTTTGTAATAACTATTTTAGAATATACTACTCCTCCGGCGCTAGTAGTAGAGCAGAGTCCTACTCCACTACTAGAGCATAGTAGTAGGTACTGTAGTTTATTGTACTAGTACTGTGATCACTCAAGCAAGTTGTCTAGCATCAATATGACCCTACGCTGCTAGGATGTGTCTCGTAAGCAAGCAGTGTGCTATTGTCATCATCACATGTCCACTTCTCACAGCACATATCCACTTCTCCATCCTCGTCCGCTCATAATCGTCCAAATCTTCCATCCTCGCTAGGCGCCTCCCACCTCTTCTGAAACCCAAGCACTAACAATGGCAGAACCGAGCATCGTCCGCCGAAAGAGTGGCTGGAATTCACTCGCCACAGAGGTAATCAAGCTCATTGTTTCGCGTGTGGAAAATCTCAGTACCATGCCGCTCGCTGCGTGCTCGTTGGGGCTGTACCATTTACTCAAAGCCATCAGGACAAAGCTTTTTAAGGTAGCTCCCTGCTTGCTGATGCCTCCTGATCTTCAAAAACAACATGTCACGCATCATAACGATCATAGGGTGGGGAGCATGAACCCCCTCGATCGTGATCCGATCCTTGTCACCCTCAACTATATTAACAGTATGTACTTGGTCGGCATGAACCCGTCTTGGATGGTGCTCGTCGATGGTCGCGGCAGTTGGATGCTCGTGGAGGTCTAGACCAGGCGATTGATCCGCCTTCCTTCGATTAACACTGCACTGCTTTGGCACTGCGGCCCAGAATACTCGAAATCTTACAGTAGCAAACATGATACCAACTTTGATTTGCTCAAGGTTGTAATCTACCAAGTGCCCACAAGATCTGTGCATTATACAGACCTCAGGCTAATTGCTTTCTTCAACCGCGGTCTTGCCTATGTGAAAGGTCACTACAGTAAGTGGATAAATCTGCACGTCTATCGTAGGGTCATACATCCTCCATGGTTCTCTGATGCCATTGAAAACAAGGGCTTCATTTATGCTGTGGACTCCTTCTATGGCTGGACGTATTGCTGGCCTACTCCAATCATCGCTACAAATGACTGTTACAGCAGCAGTATGTTACTTTCCTATGATATCATGATGGCTTGCTTATATTACTATCAACATTTACTAAAAAATATTCATGCTCATAACATGTTGTTCTTAAGATTGACTATAGTACGAGCCCTTTTTTATTTCACTCTAACTTGATATGATGTTGTAGGCTGCCTGGTGTCCCTACCCTTCCTAATCCCATAACCTTTCAAAGAAAAGCAGCATGGCAGTTGCAGGTGGTTCCTAGCTCGATCGGACGACAGGGAGAGATTGATGATCGTTCGCACGTACCGGACGTGTTGTTTCACGAATAGAATCACAGTCACTGCAAGGTCTTTCAACACGATCCCAGCTTCTCTGGGCCTTTAGGAATTTTTGACTGGAGGCTGGTAAGTAGCCTTGGTACATGCTCTCTATTTCTCGTACTAAATTATCTAATTAACTAGGAGATAATCGACGGCAAGGATCATGATGGCAGCGCAGTTTTGTTCATCAAGCAAAACAATGTGTACAAGCGTACCATGCGTCTCTCTATGCACCATACCCAGATATGTGCCACTACGCGCTGCAGCCCAAAGTAGGAGAGAGGGTGACCTACCAGTTGGAGTTTCCCCCGTCAGGCACCTATCTGGTTCAATCCGTCAACCAATCTCGACAGCTTAATAAACAATGTTCAAGAAATCGTTAACTGGTAGCTGCTCGGTCGGTCTAGGAGTAGCAATTAATCGGTGAATCGGTCTATTACCTGGATTAATCGGTCGACCATTAATTGGTAGATTGAATAGGAACTTGCCAACATATATCTAGATTTTTTATGTATTATGCCAAACTCTCATGCTCACAGCTATGTAGTATACCAAAACATGTTATTGTACACATATGAAAACCATAGAGAGGAGGAAAAACTATTAATCCTAGCTATTAAGGAGCATGATGGGGCTGGAAGGGGTTACGAGCCAAAAAATTGGGCTTTGTTTGTCCACTCGTTAATGGGCTAGCGGGGATTAATCGGCATGACAACTGATTAGTCGGTCTAACTGGCCAATTAATCAGCCCGACAAGTTAACGCGACGAATAGGGGTTATTCGATTCGACCATGCTGTGAGTAGCGATTAACTGGCCCGTTAACTGATTTTTCGAGTGAATTCTTAAACAGTGTTAATAAATAGTAACGTCTAACTGAGCCAGTTAGTTAGATGCGTACACTTGCTGTACTAGGATCTTTATTTAGTTTCATGCATACACTTGTTCTTTTTTGGTAGCCATTTTGTAATGATGGCTGATGTTTGGTTTGGAAGAGAGAGCTGCATCTTTACTTTTATGGCTTGCTTACTGCTTCTGTTGCACCCCCAGCCCTGGTTGCTGCTGCTGCTGTTTTCAATGTACAATCAATAGTATATTTCGTCTGTTGGTTGAATAAATGTGTTGTTAGAAGGACGAATACAATGTTTTGGATGTCGTTGCATGGTCCGATCCTTTAGTGCCCCGTCGTAGCGCATACCATTTTTTGTACGGATCACATTTTCCACTTGTCGATAACATGCAACCCAGTGATGAAGGCCCAATAGGGGAGCCCATAATTAACTGGAAGGGAGGCTCTCACATGAATCCGACCCAGGTACATGCTCATGGTCCCCTAAACATAAATAAATAAATAAATAAATAAAGCTAAATGCTCATGCACCCAGTTCTTTAAATTTAAAATTTGAAAAGTTAAGTTTTAACAGGAGGATGTTATTTCCTATGAGAGTGTCGTTAAATCCAGTCGATATTACCAATTCACAAAGATACTGACCAATGTTTTTTCTCTCACCATTTTCTTCCTGCAACCAGCGGACCCATGCAACTCGTAGTCAACATCGTAAACAGTTCCGGTCCATTTTTATTTTTCTATAAGAATGCCGAACCCAGCCCAATACATTGGCGGCACCACTTTATCCCAGGGCCTCTGAATGTGCGAAGCTTCACACCTCAAGAAGAAAATTGTCTAAGAAAACCCCAGGAAGAAAAAGGTGCTCCACAACATTTTACAATAAATTTTAGCCATATAAAATTAATTCTTATAATCCAGCATAACGAGTTTTTGGGTCTGACCGGTCCAGCCGCCAAAACCAAACATGCGCCAACTGGAGCGCCTGTTCCTGCCTTCTACGATTGGTTGTGCTGCCGTGCACGCATTGCCGCCCCGCCGACCCTGAAATCTTGGCCAGACCATCCCTTTACCCCCCCGACATCCTATTCTTCTCCAGCCATGGCAGCCTATCCCGCACCAGAACTAGTGAACCCTCGTACTCCCCTCCGTCTACGGCCATACTGCCGCATGTTCCCTGGCTCCTGTTCATTCCCATTCGAGGCCTCGCCGTCATCCTCCGCCTTATTGCGCTCGTCGCGGCGCCGCCGTCCAGCCCTGTCAACATAGTGAATCGGGAGAGGACTATAGTTGTGAGTATGACATCACAGACCCAACAGGTCCATTCCCAAACGAAAGCAAGTGCCTCTTTTACTACTCAGATGCACCCCTCATTTTTTATTTACTCTAATCCACCCTGCTGATATCTGGGACCCACATCATTGTCAACGTATAGTCAATTAACGACAGAATTTCCCAACTATTTTTTGAGGATTTGTTAAGAGGAGCATGCTATAAACTGGGTTGTGCGGTATCCGTTGCCCGTCTAACAACATGACCAGCCTATCAGTTTTTTCTTTGGGAAAACAGGTAGCCCACTATTTCTTTTTGAAGAATACCCAAGCTAGGACTATTTGTTTTCCCTGACTTACTGGGCTGCAAATCCTTCAAGACGGGGAGGGATGCATTCTGGCCTGACCAAAGAGTATGGGCAGTATATCTAAAAAGTAATATGAAAGGGGTTACAAATTCCAAAAAATATATAGCAAATGGGCAATTAGTTACTTTTTTTTTGTTTTTGTTCTTCACTGATATTTTATATTTCATTGGATTTTAACATGACATAGTACTGCTTTAATTTTAATTTTATTTTAGTATTGCTACTAATTTTTGGATTAAGAATATTTTGTTCCACAGTAAAAAATGCGAATTTTTAAAATTTCGCATATTTTTCAGTTCAATTTTTTAACCTTGGCATTGACCAGAAAACGGGCATCAATTCTAAAAATGGAAAATGGGATGCAAATAATTCCATATGAAATAGCAAATTGGCTGGAAATTATAAAAATAATAGCAAATGGGTTGTACACACCACATATATTGAGGCCGACTTGTTTACCCAAGGCTTTGTCAGTCAATACACGATTCTAGCAGAAGTGACTATTGAATGTCCATTCAACGACCGATGTGCTTCTTCAATCTCTGATCTTCCTGCTCCAGCCGCCTAAACCAGCGCCGGCAGGCTTACTGCTACCTCCTCTTATGGCCGGCTATAATGCTGCGCAGGCTTCACCGACCCACCCTACTCCCACCGCTGGCCGGGCCATCCCTCTACCCACCAGCACCTCTTGTTATTCTCCCATGACGGGAGCCTCACACCGCAGCCGAACCAGTCAACCGTCATACTCTCCTCAGCGTGGGTATCCACTACTGTGTCTTCGCTGGCTCCAGGTCGTTCCATTCCAAGGCCTCACCGTCGTCCACCCCGTTGGTGCTTTCGCGTGACATGCTCAACATTCAACAAACGATAGCCATAGGAATAGGGATGTACGTGGAAAGAAAGATGAAACACTCCGAACGTAGAGTTTATTAATCATGACCAAACTCCGAACAAGGAATTAATCACTTGGATGAAATAAGAATAAGAATTATGTTGTGCGTATCCTTCACCAATTTAAATTGGTGACTAACAATGGATTTGGCATACTACTTATTCTTGTTACAAAGAATTCAAGAGAGATCTCGCACAAACTTGGGTAAATCTTCAACGAATAACCACCAATAGGATTATGAAAAGAACAAATGAATTGATATGATAACAACGAAAGAGTAATCTTGGATGAACCACCGTAAAAATATGGAGACGAACGAAATGACATCAATTAAGAATAGTGGGAGGACGAAGTTGAAAACTGAGAACAAAGAAATCTTCTGAAATGATGGCATTCGGAGGATCACAATGCAAAGAATTCATGAAATGCTCTGAAGGGGCATGAAAACAATTCCCACAGTCGAAAACAATTATGAGGATGACATGAAGCTAGAACCACGAATCTTCAAGAGAACGGGCCAAGATTTAAGATAAACTCTTCTTCGGTCTTCAAATGTTGAGAATGAAGACGAGAAATGCCATGAAGAATTGCGAGATACTACGGAAGAATAAAAAGATGGAAGGTTTAACCAAACATGAAAAGAATTTGAAAGCAATCTGGGAGAAGGCATATGACTGATGGAATCCATTTGAAAAGAATTTGAGTATAACTCCAGAAAAAATTAGAAGAGTCAAGTAAGATCCTGGAAAAAGACCTGTGGGTTAGGGCCCACTAAATAAATCACCGTTGAAAAAGATTGCTTAAGAGGTATTGCACCGGTTGAATTAAATGGCTTGAATGAGATAACAACCACAACATAGCTAGAACGAATTTAGAATGGAAATGCGAATTTTCTGTGATATCTTCAACACTCCGGATATGAAATAGAGAGAGTTGAATAAACAAGAGAGACTTTGGATAAGAAATTCCAACATCGGAAAACATGTAAAACAAGAGGAACATATATGATCAACACCAAGCTTGAATTACATCCACCGACAGAATTTGAGAACAAAAGAACGATGAACTTGAAGTTTCCTGAGCATCTTCACAATAAATCACCGGATAAGAACATTGAAGAAAATGAATGAGAAACATCACATGAATAAAATGGATACTCATTTAAGAATTTCTGGCTCCGAGAAGAAGAAGGGAGGGAGGGCGGGGAAAACAAAGACAATTTGGGATGAATGAAATAGACACCATTGAGAAAAACCAAGGATTGGTCTTGCACAAATTGAAAGGATCGGATTAACTTGAAGAGAAGCACGCCGGTTGAATAGAATTTAACATAACAATCTCGATGATCAAGAAGGATTAGCATTCCCATATAAATATGAGAACACCGACTAGGAAAGGTATGGAATCAACATTTGACATCGAAGCAACTCGAATACCAGAATAAAAACAAAAACAAAGGATAGATATGTTGCAACATAATCTTCACAATATCATTCGAACGGAGAATTGAACGAATGAATTCCGTAGGTACATCAACTTGTCGAGAAGCCACTTAGGAGAACAAAAGGTAAATAATAAACAAGAAGGAGCAGATAGAACAAATACAAGATAGAAGCTTTTCCACATGTTCATGCTGAAAGCTCATGGAACGTGTTACAAAAGGGTTTTGCAATCCCAGGATCAGCATAGCCAAGGACCACTAACCGCATAGAAGAGTTTTTGATGTCGACCGTCTTATGTATTCCAGAACTGCTGCCATTGATTTGTGACGACAACACCTCGGAGCTCAACTCCCCGGGACACTGCCACAACCCTAAATGACAGGAGGCATCGAGAACAATGTTCTCGTCACAAAGATATCGGAACAATCCAAACAATACTCGCATGATCCTAAAAAAAATTAGTGAATTTTGAGAGTAGAAGAGATAGAGCAATTGTTAGGAGGCCTCACCAGAGTGATAAAGGGATGAGGAGTAAAAAGAAATCCTACTCTCCGATATATATAGGAGTTAAAACATTTTCATGTGTGTGCCTAGACTCAACCGTCAACGATTCGATCAATCCGTGGGGGCTCCTAGGTCGGAGAAGGCTCTGATTACTAACTTGTAATGCCAAGTATGAGATTACACCTCCCACGTGTCGAGGCACGACTTAAAGGCATAATATCATACTGGAATGATCTCAAGAATGGTATCTTTGCACAACTCATGTAAAAGAGGGATGAAATTGAAAAAGAGTAGTTGGCTTACACTCGCCACTTCACACAATGAATTACATAAACATTCATCATCCAAATAACATCAGAGTCCGGCTACGGACGAAGATCCAAATGAAAGATACCATAAAGAACACAAGCCCGGATCGCCCCTAGTAGGAACCACTACTGATCGTAGAAACATGTCACATACATACGGCCAAGCTCTTCATCGAACTACTAGTGAAGTTCTGATCCATCTCTTGCATCATTCTCGGCTGAACCTGCATCTGGTGTTGTAGTAACTATGAGCCACGAGGACTCAGCAATCCCATAACCATGGGTATCAAGACTAGCAACGCTTTATGGGTAAGGAAAAGGGTAGTGGTGAGGTTGCAGCAGCAGCTAAGCAATATATGGTGGCTACCTTACGAGTACAAGAGTAAGATGAGCATCTACGCAAGCGGTCGCAAACTAGTAATGATCGCTAAAGTTCCTCAACAACCAACGAGTCAAACATAACCCCACCGTGTTCTCTTCTCAAAGTGAAAAGAGAATGTCACAGTTAGTCACACAGTTGTGTGTTTTATTTCGGATCCTCTGTCAAGTTTTCTACAACCGGACATTAACAAATTCCAATCTGCCACATAACCGCGGGCACGGCTTTCGAAAGATCATAACCCTGCAAGGGTGTCCCAACTTAGCCCATCACAAGCTCTCAAGATCAGCAGAAGTAATAATAATATTACCCCTTATCTTAGGGACAACCCGATCAGACTCGGAATCCCGATGCACAAGACATTTCGACAATGGTAAAGCAAGTCCAGCAAGACCTCCCGGCGTGCCGACACCCTGATAGTAGCCATGCGTATCTCGTCTCAGGCCACGTCTGGATGAGCACTACGTACAACAACCGAAGACCCGAGATAACTCGGTGGCACCACAAGTGGCTCTAGTTTGGGACCAACACCATCAGCACTGCCCCCCCTGTTATGTAGAAGAATCCTCGGGGACATGAACCCCTATGCAAATTAATTCATTAATTAAGTTGTTATTATGAGGCAAATTAAAACCAAAGTTGGGCCTTGCTGGAGGAGTTTTATTCAAAGACGAACTGTCAAGGGGTCCCCATATACCCAACCGTGTAAGGAACGCAAAATCAAGGAACATAATGCCGGTTTATCGGCTCCTAAGGTGGCATGAGTGGAACAAAATACCGAGCAAAAGGCCAAGCCTTCCACCCGTTGCCAAGTATATAGGTGTGTTAAGATATATAAGATATATTGTGATATTCCCAAAACATCAAGTTCCAACATGGAACAATCTTCATCTTCACCTGCAACTAACAACGCTATAAGAGGGGCTGAGCAAGCGGGTAACATAGCCAAACAACGGTTTTGCTGGGAAGGTGTCAAAGGTTAGAGGTTACAAGGCAACAAGGAGAGGGGCTGACAATAAATGATGGGTAGCACGACATATAATGATAGCATCGAGACAGCTAGCATGGCAATGATAGTAAAGGTATCCAAGGGGATGGTCATCTTGCCTGGGATTCCGCAAGGAGAAGAACGAGTCCAAGAAGTAGTCGAACAAATCCTCACAACTCCGGAACGATCCCGAAGCTAACGAGAGAAGCAAACCAGAAAGAAGCAAATAACATGGTAAACACACATATCATAACCATGGCATACGATGCACATCCAAGTATGATGCATGCATGTCCGGTTTAAATATGCATGGCATGGCAAGGTGCACAAACAATACTACAAGTAAAGTGGAGCTCAATATGCAACGAGTTGCATATTGACAAAGCACCGCATGTTATTTATTTAGTTGACTCTCGTTTATTTACAAGACAATGTTAAATGTTTGTTAACATGGCAAGAGGTGAAGCAAAAACAAACTACCTATTTAGTCATTTTAAATGAGGCCGGAAATAACAACAACAATTCCAGAAACTCCTCATGTGCATATTTATGAATTTGGTACTGTTCTGCCTATTACCACATTTTAAAGATGTTAAACAGCAAAACAAAGTGCATCATGTTATTCTACACATGTTTCCACCCCAATTACATATAAAGTTTATTAAATTTGGAGGTACTGTTATTTAGTTATGAATTAAACCATTTTAACATGTTATTTGAGAAAATTTAAACAAACAGCATTTTAAACATTTTAAATAGGCATGAAAGTGGCATAGTATTAATCTACACAAAATTCTAAGCATTTTTCATATCTAAAGTTTTTACATATGATGCACGGTTTGTGAGTTATTAAATGAATGAAGTGCAAGGGGTTTTCTATAAAACTAGCAGTCTCTCGATAAATAGACAAATTCGCAGCGCGAAAAAAAAACATCTCGGGCCGGATCTAGCTGGCCCCATAGGAACAGGCGGTTGGAGCGGCAGCTCACCATGGGCCTAAGCCTGAATCGGTAGGGGAGGGGATGCAGCTGGGCCTGGCGCGGTGCAGATCGGATCGACGCAAGGCAGGCGCGGCGCGGATCGGGCGCAACCCATTCTGGAGCTGACGAAGCTGGCGGCGGCGGCTTCGCTCACCTGATCGAAGCAGAGGGCTGCGGCACCGCCTGGAGTTGCAGGGGAGCGGCGACGCTGGAGGAAGGCAACGCAGCAGGCCTCGCGGGGGTCCGGGACAGGGCACCGACAGGACGGGAGAGGCTCAGAGGAGGCCGGATCCGTGCAAGGGGCGGTCCGGCCCGCTAATTCCCTACAATGGCTGCCTCCTACAGGTCTCTGGCGCGGAGATGCTCGATCTAAAGAAGAACGAGAGAGAGAGAGAGTTCAGAGTGGGAGCGTGAGACAGAGAAAAGAGAAGAGGTGGAGGCATGGGGTAAGAGAGGGGCGGCGAGGCAGGGACCTAGAGGTCGTCGGTGACTCGGCTGCGATGGTGCTCGGGGCTCGATGGGGACCGGCAGCCATGGCGCTGCGAAGACAAGGGAGAGAGAGAGCAGCGGGAGAGAAAACGATAAAGGGACCGAAGAAAGAGACAGAGGGTAGCGGCGGTCGAAGACGAGGAGCAGAAGGACGGCACCCATGGCGTCGGGGCGACATGCTCCTTACTCCCGACGGTGCAGGAAGCAGAGGAGGCGGCGTGCAGGGGAGGCACGAGGAGCAGGGGAGAAGGAGCAAGGCAGCGCTGCTAGTGCGACTTGGGTGGCCGGCGGATCAGGCACAGAAACAGAGGCGATAGTGGTCGGCTGCGGTGGGATTGGGCATGGAGAGCAAGGAGAAGGTGGGTGAGATCCCAAGGAAGGAGGAGGGAATGGACAGTGGTGGCGGCGGCGGCCAGGAGGATCCCTAGAAATTAGGGATTCGTCTCGTTGCTTAAATAGGTAGGTGGGCTAGGGCAAGTTTTGGACAGATTTTTGGACCATTTGATCAAAATCCGACGGCTCGAGAAACAATAGGTAGAGAGTCCAAATAAGAAAACGAAGATATTTTAGGGATGTTTGGGGATGATCCGGACCCATCGGTAACAACATCCCGGGTCAGGTTCGGGGCGGTTTTGGACAAGTTGCGAGGAGAGGAAAAATGTCCTGTGTAGAATGTGTAGGCTGAGAAGAGAGAGAGAGAGAGAGAGAGAGAGAGAGAGAGAGAGATGGCAGCCCGGCAACAGGTTTCAGAGCACTGAAACGTCCCACGAATAAACCGGCTATAGTGCTGCAATATGTTTATAGGTTGGGCTATCAAACGAACTCCGAATGCGACGAAATTTCACAGGCGGTCTACCTACGCTATAATAAGACTGCACGCCAAGTTTCAACCCATTCCGAGAACATTTTCCGGTCACTTATAAAATAAATATTCGGATGTGCCGCGGGTGCGTGCGAGTGTGTCAGGACTCAGAATGGACAACAGAGAGAACTGGGGAGCCCGAACGAATGCAAGTTTTGAAAACATGCTGATGAAATGCACATGATGACATGATGACATGGCAAAGAGCAACATGCAAGCAAAAGACATGGCAATGACGATGAATAACTGGCTGACACCTGGCGCATCGGTCTCGGGGCGTCACAACTCTCCCACACTAACAGAGGATCTCGATCCGAGATCCTGGAGATGGCACCGGATAGAAGAGGATAAAGGAAGAGGTAAAACAAAGTTGCTTCTTTGACAATTGTGTGAAACCACGAACCTTGAGAGGTTGAACAATCTTGAAACAAAGAATAGAACGGAGATGAACAAAGTTAAGAGCACTCCGGTAAAAAGGAGGAACAAGGGACATTACGAGAACCTTGTAAGTTGAAAGACATGAGACAAGAGCTTACGAACCAATAGAATATGAAACTGCAATGGTATAGCCAAGGAATAAGAATGATAGAATTTGGACAGCACTCCAACTAAAACTGGAAGGAATTAACATAAACTTGAGAAGATGGGATGATCCTTGATGAAATCAACAGCACATTGCCTCCGAAACAATTGAAAGAATGGTACAAAGGGTAAGAAAGATTTAGACAACACTCCAATTGAAAGGAGAGGAAACACTTGATAGGATGAGAGAACTTGTACGAGGACACAACACTCCTGATAAATGGACTGGCAAGGAAAAGAACATGATCTTGACAAAACAGGATTATGGGACACGAGAGCAATATCACAATGCCACCAGAATGAAAGAATAAATGCTAGATCGTTGAAAAGAAAAGAACGAAGAAGAAAATGACTACTTCTCCACAATTGAATTTGAAATAGCATCCTTACAAAGATGGATTGAATGAAGTTGTTGGAAAAAATCAACGACAAAAGAATAAGTTTGTTGTGGGCTTGTGGAAAACATCGCAAAATTATGAGGTGAAATTCTGCCACTAACGGAAAACATTTGATTGGATTGAGATCAACAAGGGGACGAAAAGTTAATTCACCTGGAGGATAATGAAAAGCTTGGGTTATTTATAAGCACCATAATAGCAACAATTCTTAGGGAAAGCTTTAGGTGAATTATAACCCAAGAAAACTCCAACGAATAAATAGAAGGTTTGGAAAGATCTCCTGAACGAAGAAATTGATGGGTTTAAATATCTCATTCCTGACAACGTGTGAATCATGAAACCTGAAGGGAAAATTGTCAAGAATGACATAACACCACCTCAAAAGATAAGGGAGCAAGAAACACACTTCGAAATGCATGATGAAGACTGCTTGAGCTCCAACAAGAATCTTGAAGAACACTTCGAGGGTGAATTAAATCATGATGAACCACCATGTTGAACTCCGGTAACAAACAAATGAGAAGTGAAGGTAGAAAAGAATAAGATTGAAGCCTTGCAATGATTAGATGAAGCTTTGTGATGAGATAAAGAGAAAACTTGGAACTCCGGAAAGAAAGATGAAACACTCCGAACGTAGAGTTTATTAATCATGATCAAACTCCTAACAAGGAATTAATCACTTGGATGAAATAAGAATAAGAATTATGTTGTGCGTATCCTTCGCCAATTTAAATTGGTGACTAACAATGGATTTGGCATACTACTTATTCTTGTTACAAAGAATTCAGGAGAGATCTCGCACAAACTTGGGTAAATCTTCAACCAATAACCACCGATAGGATTATGAAAAGAACAAATGAATTGATATGATAACAACGAAAGAGTAATCTTGAATGAACCACCGTAAAAAATATGGAGACGAACGAAGAGGCATCAATTAAGAATAGTGGGAGGACGAAATTGAAAACTGAGAACGAAGAAATCTTCTGAAATGATGGCCTTCAGAGGATCACAATGGAAAGAATTCATGAAATGCTCTGAAGGGGCATGAAAACAATTCCCACAATCGAAAACAATTATGAGGATGACATGAAGCTAGAACCACGAATCTTCAAGAGAACGGGCCAAGATTTAAGATAAACTCTTCTTCGATCTTCAAATGTTGAGAATGAAGACGAGAAATGCCATGAAGAATTGTGAGATACTACGGAAGAATAAAAAGATGGAAGGTTTAACCAAACATGAAAAGAATTTGAAAGCGATCTGGGAGAAGGCATATGACTGATGGAATCCATACTTACGTCACAATTTGAAAAGAATTTGAGTATAACTCCAGAAAAAATTAGAAGAGTCAGGTAAGATCCTGGAAAAAGACCTGTGGGTTAGGGCCCACTAAAGAAATCACCGTTGAAAAAGATTGCTTAAGAGGTATTGCACCGGTTGAATTAAATGGCTTGAATGAGATAACAACCACAACATAGCTAGAACAAACTGAGAATGGAAATGCGAATCTTCTGAGATATCTTCAACACTCCGGATATGAATTAGAGAGAGTTGAATAAACAAGAGAGACTTTGGATAAGAAATTCCAACATCGAAAAACATGTAAAACAAGAGGAACAGATATGATCAACACCAAGCTTGAATTACATCCACCGGCAGAATTTGAGAACAAAAGAATGATGAACTTGAAGTTTCCTGATCATCTTCACAATAAATCACCAGATAAGAACATTGAAGAAAAAGAATGAGAAACATCACATGAATAAAATGGATACTCATTTAAGAATTTCTGGCTCCGAGAAGAAGAAGGGAGGGAGGGCGGGGAAAACAAAGACAATTTGGGATGAATGAAATAGACACCGTTGAGAAAAACCAAGGATTGGTCTTGCACAAATTGAAAGGATCGGATTAACTTGAAGAGAAGCACGCCGGTTGAAAAGAATTTAACATAACAATCTCGATGATCAAGAAGGATTAGCACTCCCATAGAAATATGAGAACACCGACTAGGAAAGGTATGGAATCAACATTTGACATCGAAGCAACTTGAATACCAGAATAAAAACAAAAACAAAGGATAGATATGTTGCAACGTAATCTTCAGAATATCATTCGAATGGAGAATTGAACGAATGAATTTCGTAGGTACATCAACTTGTCGAGAAGCCACTTAGGAGAACAAAAGGTAAATAATAAACAAGAAGGAGCAGATAGAACAAATACAAGATAGAAGCTTCGTTCCACATGTTCGTGCTGAAAGCTCATGGAACGTGTTACAAAAGGGTTTTGCAATCCCCGGATCAGCATAGCCAAGGACCCTTTAAGATGCAACTCCCGATCTGAACAACGCCCATAACACCTCTTCACTCAATCTTGAACCCCGAACTTCATATCATGCATTCGTTGGAAGAATGCCTATGTGCTACAAGAAGAACCCACCTATTAATTTCCGAAGGTTTCCGGTTATGCAATCGGGTGTTGGGGATACAGGGGAAGCACCGCGCACTCAACTCTAATCCTACATCCAGCTGTATCCCTCCTTCAACACATAACCAGTCATTTTCGGAAACCGTTTACCTCAGACCTTCGAAACGCATCTGCTATACAAGCTATGGCAATACTCCCGAACTACCTCCCCAGTACTGGGTGATGTCGGGGTTATCTTACCACTAACCGCATAGAAGAGTTTTCGATGTCGGCCGTCCTAAGTATTCCAGAACTGCTGCGATAGATTTGTGACGACAACACCTCGGAGCTCAACTCCCCGGGATACTGCCACAATCCTAAATGACAGGAGGAATCGAGAACAATGTTCTCGTCACAAAGATATCGGAACAATCCAAACAATACTCGTGTGATCCTAAAAAAATTTAGTGAATTTTGAGAGTAGAAGAGATAGAGCAATCGTCAGGAGGCCTCACCAGAGTGATAAAGGGATGAGGAGTAAAAAGAAATCCTACTCTCCGATATATATATAGGACTCAAAAAAAATTTCATGTGTGTGCCTAGACTCAACCGTCAACGATTCGATCAATCAGTGGGGGCTCCTAGTTTGGAGAAGGCTCTGATTACCAACTTGTAATGCCCAGTATGAGATTATACCTCCCACGTGTCGAGGCACGACTTAAAGGCATAATATCATACTGGAATGATCTCAAGAATGGTATCTTTGCACAACTCATGTAAAAGAGGTATGAAATTGCAAAAGAGTAGTTGGCTTACACTCGCCACTTCACACAATGCATTACATAAACATTCATCATCCAAATAACATCAGAGTCCGGCTACGGACGAAGATCCAAATGAAAGATACCATAAAGAACACAAGTCCGGATTGCCCCTAGTAGGAACCACTACTGATTGTCGAAACACGTCACATGCATACGGCCAAGCTCTTCATCGAACTCCTAGTGAAGTTCTGATCCGTCTCCTGCATCATTCTCGGCTGAACCTGCATCTGGTGTTGTAGTAACTGTCAGCCACGAGGACTCAGCAATCCCATAACCATGTGTATCAAGACTAGCAAAGCTTTATGGGTTAGGAAAAGGGTAGTGGTGAGGTTGCAGCAGCAGCTAAGCAATATATGGTGGCTACCTTACGAGTACAAGAGTAAGATGAGCATCTACGCAAGCGGTCACAAACTAGTAATGATCGCTAAAGATCCTGAACTACCAACGAGTCAAACATAACCCCACCATGTTCTCTTCTCAAAGTGAAAAGAGACAGTCACGGTTACTCACACAGTTGTGTGTTTTATTTCGGATCCTCTGTCAAGTTTTCTACAACCGGACATTAACAAATTCCAATCTGCCACATAACCGCGGGCACGGCTTTCGAAAGATCATAACCCTACAGGTGTGTCCCAACTTAGCCCATCACAAGCTCTCAAGATCAGCAGAAGTAATAATAATATTACCCCTTATCTTAGGGACAGCCCGATCAGACTCGGAATCCCGGTGCACAAGACATTTCGACAATGGTAAAACAAGTCCAGCAAGACCTCCCGGCGTGCCGACACCCTGATAGTAGCCGCGCGTATCTCGTCTCAGGCCACGTCCGGATGAGCACTACGTACAGCAACCGAAGACCCCAGATAACTGGGTGGCATCGCAAGTGGCTCTAGTTTGGGACCAACACCATCAGCACTGCCCCCCCTGTTATGTAGAAGAATACTCGGGGACATGGCCCCCTATGCAAATTAATTAATTAATTAAGTTGTTATTATGAGGCAAATTAAAACCAAAGTTGGGCCTTGGTGGAGGAGTTTTATTCAAAGATGAACTGTCAAGGGGTCCCCATATAACCAACCGTGTAAGGAACGCAAAATCAAGGAACATAACACCGGTTTATCGGCTCCTAAGGTGGCATGAGTGGAACAAAACACCGAGCAAAAGGCCAAGCCTTCCACCCGTTGCCAAGTATATAGGTGTGTTAAGATATATAAGATATATTGTGATATTCCCAAAACATCAAGTTCGAACATGGAACAATCTTCATCTTCACCTGCAACTAACAACGCTATAAGAGGGGCTGAGCAAGCGGGTAACATAGCCAAACAACAGTTTTGCTAGCAAGGTGTCAAAGGTTAGAGGTTACATAGCAACAAGGAGAGAGGCTGACAATAAATGATGGGTAGCGCGACATATAATGATAGCATCGAGACAGCTAGCATGGCAATGATAGTAAAGGTATCCAAGGGGATGGTCATCTTGCCTTGGATTCCGCAAGGAGAAGAACGAGTCCAAGAAGTAGTCGAACAAATCCTCACAACTCCGGAACAATCCCGAAGCTAACGAGAGAAGCAAACCGGAAAGAAGCAAACAACATGGTAAACACACATATCATAACCATGGCATACGATGCACATCCAAGTATGATGCATGTCCAGTTTAAATATGCATGGCATGGCAAGGTGCACAAACAATACTACAAGTTAAGTGGAGCTCAATATGCAACGAGTTGCATATTGACGAAGCACCGCATGTTATTTATTTAATTGACTCTTGTTTATCTACAAGACAAGGTTAAATGTTTGTTAACATTGCAAGAGGTGAAGCAAAAACAAACTACCTATTTAGTCATTTTAAATGAGGCCGGAAATAACAACAACAATTCCGGAAACTCCTCATGTGCATATTTGTGAATTTGGTACCGTTCTACCTATTACCACATTTTAAAGATGTTAAACAGCAAAACAAAGTGCATCATGTTATTCTACACATTTTCCACCCCAATTACATATAAAGTTTATTAAATTTGGAGCTATGGTTATTTAGTCATGAATTAAACCATTTTAACATGTTATTTGAGCAAATTTAAACAAACATCATTTTAAACATTTTAAATAGGCATGAAAGTGGTATAATATTAATCTACACAAAATTCTAAGCATTTTTCATATCTAAAGTTTTTACATATGATGCACGATTCGTGAGTTATTAAATGAATGAAGTGCAATGGGTTTTCTGTAAAACTGGCAGTCTCTGGATAAATAGACAAATTCGCAACGCAGAAAAAAAAACATCTCGGGCCGGATCTAGCTGGCCCAACAGGAACAGGCGGTTGGAGGTGCAGCTCACCATGGGCCTAAGCCCGAATCGGCAGGGGAGGGGAGGCAGCTAGGCCTGGCGCGGTGCGGATCGGATCGACGCAAGGCAGGCGCGGTGCGGATCGGGCACAACCCGTTCTGGAGCTGACGAAGCTGGCGGCGGCAGCTTCGCTCGCTTGCTCGAAGCAGAGGGCTGAGGTGCCGCCTGGAGTTGCAGGGGAGTGGCGACGCTGGAGGAAGGCAACGCTGCAGGCCTCGCGGGGGTCCAGGACAGGGCACCGGCAGGACGCGAGAGGCTCAGAGGAGGCCGGATCCGTGCAAGGGGCGGTCGGATCCGTGCAATGGCTGCCTCATGCAGGTCTCTGGCGCGGAGACGCTCGACCTGAAGATCGACCTGAAGAAGAACGAGAGAGAGAGTTCAGAGTGGGAGCATGAGACAGAGAAAAGAGAAGCGGTGGAGGCATGGGGTAAGAGAGGGGCGGCGAGGCAGGGACCTGGAGGTCGTCGGTTACTCGGCTGCGATGGCGCACGTGGCTCGATGGGGACCGGCAGCCATGGCGCTACGAAGACAAGGGAGAGAGAGAGAGAGAGCAGCGTGAGAGAGAAATAAAAAGGGACCGGAGAAAGAGACAGAGGGTAGGGGCGGTCGAAGACGAGGAGCAGAAGGACGGCACCCATGGCGTCGGGGCGACATGCTCCTTACTCCTGACCGTGCATGAAGCAGAGGAGGCGGCGTGCAGGGGAGGCACGAGGAGCAGGGGAGAAGGACCAAGGCAGCGCTGCTAGTGCGACTTGGGTGGCCGATGGATCGGGAATAGAAACAGAGGCGATAGTGGTCGGCTGCGGTGGGATTGGGCATGGAGAGCAAGGAGAAGGTGGGTGAGATCCCGAGGAAGGAGGAGGGAATGGACAGTGGTGGCGGCGGCGGCCAGGAGGATCCCTAGAATTAGGGATTCGTCCCGTTGCTTAAATAGGTAGGTGGGCTAGGGCAAGTTTTGGATAGATTTTTGGACCATTTGATCAAAATCCGACGGCTCGAGAAACAATAGGTAGAGAGTCCAAATAAGAAAACAGATATGTTTTAGGGATGTTTGGGGATGATCCGGACCCATCGGTAACAACATCCCGGGTCGGGTTCGGGGCAGTTTCGGACAAGTTGCGAGGAGAGGAAAAATGGCCTGTGTAGAATGTGTAGGCTGAGAAGAGAGAGAGATGGCAGCCCGGCAATAGGTTTCAGAGCACTGAAATGTCAGACAAATAAACTGGCTATAGTGCCGCTATATGTTTATCGGTTGGGCTATCAAACGAACTCCGAATGCGACGAAATTTCACAGGCGGTCTACGTCGGGGAAACTGATCGCCCACGGACACCTATGGGACCGGAGCCCCTTTTCGGTACGGCAGGGGGCGGAGGATGCACAAAGAGCGGATCGAGGCGAGCACGCGAGCAGTTTACCCAGGTTCGGACCGCACGGATGCGTAAAACCCTACTCCTGCTTTGGTTTGTTATTGAGTTCTTGGCTCGGGAGCGAGGAGAGCGACAGTGTGCTCTAACCACTGGCAGGACCGAGCGTGAGAGTGATCGATGTTCCGAACCTCCGACCCTCTTCTACGTTTCGCATATGCCTCCTTTTATAGGTCAAAGGGGTCACCGACAGGTGGCAACATAGATGGGGGTAAAAAAGTAAAAAGAGTGGTAGTTGTAACAGTGTTTGTACAGTGCCCCGTACCTAACTCTGACGGCAGGGGACAAGGGCATTGAATGCCCGCCGCCGTCGCCCCAAACAGTGCAAAAAGTGGCCGTCAGGGGCGCCACTGTTCGCCACAACGGTAGCCTCGTCATCGCAGCTTGCCACCGTGTTCCCCTGGCTGCACAGCCTTCCGCCACGTGCCCCTGGGAGGGTCCCAGGGCGGCACGTGGGTGGATGAGCTGGAGCGTGGGTACTGACTAGAAGCTTGTCGCGGCAAGCTCCTTGCCGCGGTAGTTAGCTTGTCGCGCCCGGGAGCTTGTCGCTCACCGGGCCTTGCCGGGACGCGTGGCGCGTCGTGGCAAGTTCTCTTGAGGTGCCTTTAGTTGGCCTTTCCGGCAAGCTCCTCTTGCCAGGGTCTTGTACCTTGAGTGGTTTTGTGCCTTGAGCGGCCATCCCGGCAAGCTCCACTTGCCGGGGTCTTGTTTCGTTGACTTGGATACTTTGTTCTTGAATGGCTCCAAGGGAACCACGGAGGATCTTGGCGGCCGCCTGGCTAGCCTTGCCGCGGGACGCTGCAACTGCCCGTGCACAAGTTCGGGATACTAAGGTACCCCTACTTTAGTACACCGACATGAGCCCCCGGGCCTGGGCCAGACACGCTACCGAGCGCTGTTGGGCCAGGCCCAAAGCAGTGCACGGGCCCGTGCGGCCTGTGGCACACCGTATCCCACTCCGTATCCACCGTGCCCTCCCTTAACGGCACGTGTCAATCGCGGTGTCGTGGGAGAGATCGTGGCCTGTTTCTTTAATGGGAAATGCGGAACTTCCCCCTCCTCCCCCTTAAAAGCAGGGGAAACAGGGGCAGTTCCTTCCATTCGTTCATTGCTTCTTCAATCCTCAGAAACCCCCGCCGCTCCCCTCCTTCCCGTTGGCCGAAGGAGAGCAGCGCTGCGCCCTCCGCCACCGCCAGCATCACCAGCGCCGTCGACCTCCCCCTTCGACCCCGCCATGGCTCCGAAAGGCGAGAAGGGGAAGTCTGCGAAGGCCGCCGCGAAGTCCGCCGAGGCGCTGCGGCTAGCAGCAATGCGGAAGAAGATGGCGGTCTTCCCGCCAAAGCTTAGCGCGGAGGAGCTAAGGGATACCTTTTACCTCTTCTGGGCGAGGGAGACGAAGGCGCATCCGCGCACCAAGGTACTCCCCACCGTAGCCTGCGAGATGTTCCCGAACGGCTACGCCTTCTTCGCTCTGTTATTCTACTGCGGGCTCTGCCCGCCCTATTCCGAATTCTTCTGTGATATCATGAATACCTACGGGTTTCATTTCCTTGACTTCACCCCCAATGCTATCTTGACCATGGCCGTTTTCGCACATCTGTGCGAAAACTTTGTCGGAGTATACCCCAATGTAGCTCTTTTCCGCCATTACTTCACGCCCCGAGTCGAGGCAGGGTCGCCCTTGTCCGGCAGAATCTCTAGGATCTCTAGGACCCATAAGAAGGAAGAGTACTTGACGGGAGAGCTCCGCGGCAAATGGGACAAGTGGAGAGCCAACTGGTGTTGGATTGTAGAAGATGACCCGCAGCCATTCACTTCCCGGCGCCAAGCCGCAGTAGTGCGCGGCAACGACTGGAGTGACTTGGCCTCGGAGGATAGCAGACTGAAGATTGCCACTACCCAAATCCTTCGCCTCAGGCACGCCAAGCTCACCGTGGGCGCAGTGTCAGGACCGGTTTTCCAGGATATTAATTTCCCAGTAAACGGCCCTTGTGCTCACCAGCCCCAGGATTACTGTTAGCTGATGAGACACAAACTTGATACAGAAATTCCAAGCAAAAAACAAAATATGTAGTACAAGACCATTCTGGTCCATGAGTACAACAAAAGGGTCCTAGTGGTTGATGGCGGAAGCGGTTTGCGATACATCAGCGTCTATGGGACTCCATTTCCCACAGGAACAGCTGACCTGGATAACTCCTATCTTCGCGAGGCTGCTATCACCGTTGCCTAGGTTCCGGGGCTGCCATCGCAGCGTTCCTCTCCAAGCAAGAAATCTGGCCAAGACAATAGCCAGGGACAAGCCAGTGAGTACTTTGAATGTACTCGCAAACATTATGAACACAGGTACAATATAACAAATGACATTCATGCTCTAAAATATTCCATGATTACTTCGTTAGTCGTGAAATAAAATTCATGACGCAAGCATGTTATTCTTATAAACCATGAATAAGCAATCAAAATAAAATGCACCGATCGGGTGTCTGAAGCGACGCCTCGAAAGGATAATAAAATGAAGCATGCCTCAGTCGGGCGTCTGAGCGACGTCACATAAAGGGCTTATAAAGAAAATAAAAACAAACATGCCACAGTCGGGCGTCTGAGCGACACCACATAAAGGGCTTATAAAGAAAATAAAAACAAACATGCCACAGTCGGGCGTCTGAGCGACACCACATAAAGGGCTTATATGAAAAGTATCACAGGGAATATCCAGGAGGTAGAACCATCCCAGGGATATTCAGTAATTCAAATAATACAAATGGTTAGTCCAAAAATAATAATAATCATAATCATCATATGTCACATGTTATGACCAATGTTCTGGCTTAGCAGTTTTTCCTCCGAAGACCGACACTAAGACCGACACTTGACCCATCCCAGACTGTAATCCTTAACCGCGGACACGGCTATTCGAATAGATATAAACTCTGCAGAGGGTGTACTCTTTACCCACGAGTAACGGATTCCTTTAGTCCACCGGGACTAATTCCGCTTACGGTCTTTGAATTGACAACACACCCAACCAGCACACACCAGCTTAACTTACCGGTGCCTGGAATCACCCATGACACTTGTTAAGTAAAACTCTAAGTGGGGAGGCTACAACCTCGAGTAGCATGGGATCACAGAATTTATATTGCGCGCAAACTAGGGGAGCTACCCCCTCGGCTCCAACCGGAAACACCCATGCCCCCGGACCAGGTGGCCTGCCTACCGGATGCAGCCGGTATCTTCCACCATGGCTTCTCTGTACGGTGTGTGCCAAGAAAGGGGTTGACAACTTACTGGACTGTACCCTACCTGCGGCAGGGACAAGTGGTAGTACGAAGCAAGTATGGGGGTTACCGGAACAAGACCCGATCTATGGTCGACTCAGGAGGTTAAAGCATCACCTACGTGATTAGCATGGCAAACATATCTCACACCAACAGACAGAGTCACCACTCATCATACCTCAACATGCCTTACTGACTATACTCGTCTCAACGAAATATCAGTAGCAAGCTCGTGTCTACCCAAGACAGAGACTTCCCCGGATTCCTTCCGGTAGGCATGAGAAGTAGACGAGGGTGGTTACCATCACAAGTATATCAATTCCCAACAGCAAGGAACCTTCATCATGAACTTATGAGCATGTTCATACCATCACATAAAATAACGAGTACTCCGTGTCAAGGTGGTGTTGTAAACGTATCAGACAACACACAACAATATTATGCCGGGGTTCAGAATGCTTGCCTTCAAGGTGCAGAGAGGTGGAGGCATTCCAAAACTTTTGAAAGTTTTGATCTTCCCTCCAAATTCCTATTTTTGAAAATATTCAAATTAACACAAACTTTAAAAACAGAACAAAAAGTTGTCCTAATTATTTTTGAAATAAATCTTAAAATAAACTAGATGAAATTTGAGAGTGGTAGGAAAAAGAATCAACTCATTTGGAGTTTTATTTAAAAAGATATGCCCAGTCAAAGTTTAGTCAAAATTCTGTTTTATTAAAAACCAGAAAAAGGAAAACGCATCGGTTCGGAATACGCTTTAGAGAGGGAGAGACGTACTTCGGGCTTTACGCTTTCACTTAAGCGCCTCGGCGGGACGACCAGAGCCACTGACGGTGGGCCCGCGGGTCCACCCGTCAGGTTTGACTGGTCCAACCAGTCTTCTTCCTCCTCTGGCCGAAAGGAGGCGGAGCTCCGGCGATCAACGCCGGCGAACGGTGGCGCCTCGAGGGCGTTCGAGTGCGGGGATGGATCCGCCGGACTGGGGTGGTCCTTTCGGTGGTCGAGAAGGAGACGGAGGTGGAGGAATGCGTCGGCGACGAGCTTCGCGGCGGACGGCGGTCTCGGTTGAAAAAGGGGTTCCGTCCTATGGTGGTTTTTGGTCGTGTTTGAGGGGTTGGGCAGCACCGCAAGGTCGAGGGGAGTCGAATGGTGGTGCTGGAAGAACTGGGGAGGTCCTGCCTACGGCGGTTTGGACCAGAGGACGGCGGCGGCCGAAGCTACCGGAGATGAGGAAGACGGCCTCCCCCCCTCGATCTTTGGCTACGGGAGCTCCAGGAGGATGGCCTGAGGCTGCTTGGGGGTCTGGACGAACTCGGGGCTCCTTAAATAGGCGGGGGAGGTCGGTTCCCGCGGCTGCGGATAGGAACGCCGGCGAACCGCCGTTCTGTTGCTAACAGGGCGACGTGGCGGTGGTCGGCACTACCCAACGAGCTCGCGGATGAGCTCGAGCTGCTCCCCAGGGCAGCTGGCGAGCTGTGGTGGTCGGGGCGGCGCCGGCCATGGCAGGAGCCTGCTGCGGCCGGCCGCTAGCTGCCGTGGCCGACCTGACGGCGGCGCTGTAGGGCTCCAGGAGTTGGTTTGGAGGGTTTCGACGTGTGGACGAGGGCGGCGTGGCTCTGCAGATGAGCGAGTGGCCAGGAGTACGACGCGGCGGCTCGGGCGCGCGCGCGTGCAAAACGTGCGCTCCGGGCGCGCCCAGCGCACGCACGCCAGGTGCTCGACGCAATGCCAGGGCTAGCTAGAGGACTTGGGTGATGATGCAAATTAACAGAACAAGGTTAGAGGTGGCTAGGAGATTAGTGGACATGTTGGTTAGTCCAGAGGGGTAAGATCACAGTGCAAACTTAAGAGCATGCCAAAACTGGCCATGCACTATAGGTGTTCGACATAAAGCCAGAGCCACCTGTAGTGCTTTGCTAGAGATGCAAATTGGCAGAATGAGGTCTCTTTAGGTGAGAAATATGATGGTGAAGTTGGATTGGATAAACAAGAAACTTAGTAATGTAACTCTTGTCAGAATACAATTCTGGACAGAAAAGAAAAAGTATCATTGCATGCACTAAAAGTATTCCAATGGGTCCAATCTCCTGGACTTAAGAGTTTGGTAGGGTGTACTAATAGCAGGAGAAATCTTATGGGCAATGGGGCAAGATAAAATAGTGCTGCAGTAGAAAATGCCAAACTGGACCAGAATACAAATGAGGATGTTCTGCTCAATTTTTCCAAAGAACACCAATGGGTTTTTTGCATAGAAATGAATTATATACTTCTACCAACATCTCCAAATTTTGGTGGAATTTTTAGATGCATTTTTCAAATGGTTGCAGTGCAAAAGAGACTCCAAAACTTATGAGAAATCAATTTAAAATCAATAAAGCTCTAGGGAAATATTTACAGAAATATTTCCACTGATAAAAGAATTGATCTTGAGAAGGTATACAAGTCCAACAACATTCTTGAAAGGTTTCCCCTTGAGGGAAAAACTCCACAATTCAAAAGAAAAGAATGGTACTGAAATCAAAAGAAGATCCAGAAAAGAGAATTTTAATGAATAAACCATGGTTAAAATTTTGGGGTGTTACAACACTACCCCCCTTAAGAAAAATCTCGTCCTCGAGATTTGCTAAGGACGATCCTAAATATCCATCCCATTACCATAAAGTATTAATTCAAAAGAAACGAACATATTAAACACGTAACACACTGAGATTACTGCGAGAGGGCAAAAAAAAATTGGCACAACTACAGTGGGGTACTGGTGCTATGTGAAGAAAAACTGTGGTTGGGAAAACCGAGAAATTACTACTATCGGCTACGGTAAATTTAGAACAACAGTCTAAATTCACAAATTACGCTGGTCGTACCCGAGTGCATAGAGCTCTCTTTGGCTGACAAGTGGGCCCGGGGTCTACTGTCAGTCTCTTCTCCTACCTCTGGCTTTCTTTTCTTCCTCTCTCTCGCGCGCGACTGCGCTTTCTCCACCGGCGACGCCTAGCGCGTAGGGCATCTAGGCCGTACTGCGGTAGTGCGCGGCGTGCTAGCTGCCGGTGCAGCGTGCACTCACCTCGCGGGCCAGTGCGCTGTCGGCACTGCTCGCGGATTCGCCTCCGAACACCGGCGATCGAGCGACGAGCGGCGCTGGTGGACTTCGCCCACCGTACACCGATCTCGAGCTATAAAATGACCGCGGTGCTCCTCTCTTCTTCCTCACACCCGGCCTCGCCTCTTCTTCTCCTTCCTTCTCCTCCATTTCTGTTTGCAGGAGCTCGCGACGAGACTCTAATGGCGGAGGTGATGCCGGACTGGTACGTGATCCTTTTGTGCGGAGGGTTGGCGGCATTGCTGGGGTTCTCCGTGCTCTTGTGCGCGATGATCCTCAATGATCGCCGTGATGCTGCTGCTCGAGTGTTAGCTCTTCGCGGCGGCGATGATCATGAGGATTAAGTGTGGTTGTTAGGTTCTGACTGCTGTCAGTGTGCTGGAGGCAACTTGCGTTCGAATAATCACCCACAAATTTCTCCTTCAGAGACTGTGGTGTGTTAGTGAGGTGATCAGATAGGTGCAACATATGCACGTGGTTATGCAACTAGTGCACGCAGTTGAGTGGTTGTGGATGTGAGCCTGCTGTCGTGGTGCCGCGTGAATTAAAATGCATGTCACGAAGAATTTATGTGATGCAACGGCTCAAAGGAAGATCTAACTTCAAGATTTACTGAGAGCGGAGGCAGTCAATCAAAATGAACAGCAGTAAAAACCACTCACATTAATCGAAAACAAATACTTAATTCATCGCACAAACTTAGAATACAACGCATAAGTTATAATACATAAATAAGTGCTAGGATAACAAACATAGCAGTTACGTCTATGGAAAAAGGACAGGGTCCTGAGGAAATGTCTCCGGCACTGGGGCACATTCCTCTTCTATCGGGGAAAGCGGAAGGCTTCCCGGTGTTGGAATACATTCTTCTTCTTCCGGAGGGAGCGGAGGGAGTTGAGAAAGCAATCGAAGGACGTGTCCCTCCTGAGTTGGCAGAGGGGGTCCGCCAATGGCGATCCGGGGATTCAGAACAGCAAGGTAGCGGAGATACTCCAGTATTTGCTGGGTGAAACGCTCCTGGGCCATCACATATTGAATGAGATAGACCAGGGCTGGATCGCTCTCCGCACGTCCACAGCGGAACGTAGCTTCTGCTCCAAAAGCAGCGCGGCTTGGGAAATAGCAGTATTCTCTTGTGCTGGCACAAGGTACCGCAAATCGAAGGCGGGTGACTGCTTCATACGCAGCAGACTCAATGGCCATGCCTGGTGTTGGCATGGATCTCCCGATGAAGATAACATAGGGAGGGCCTTGGTTTAAATCTGCTGGTGGAAAATGTACAGCTGCCCAGTATTTCGAGAGATCAGGTGTGATTCTCGATTTGAACAGCTCATACAGGGGTGGATGGGTGGAGCCAACAGTATTGCGGGAAAAATCCCATAATATCTTAACGAAACTACCAGGGTTTGCGTCGGGGGTCCTCAGGTAAGCTCCGGGGTGAGACATGGATGGGTGACTGAGGAAGGTAGTGCTCGATGCTGATGGTTGCTGGTATGGAAAAATGAGGGTGGCCTCTTAAAGAGAGCCTGGGTCAAGAAACATGAAGTGATGTCGGTACGACTGAGACACCGACTCCGGCGTGGGGTTGTCTGAGTCAAAGTCTCCGGCCTCAATCCCCAAAAGAAAAGTGACATGTTACTGTGCATGTCGATTAGGGGTCACGTCTAGAATTTACTCCGCAACCACTCGTCAAACAATTCATGCCAGATCACACATACTATGAGATGTTGACACACGGGTGGTTACAGGCTCACTACGCCACACAACGGCTACTACGGAACTAAAGGAAAAACCGGCCACTAGGGCTTGACAACAATTCTGGTGGACTCAGTCCACCTGGTTGAGATCTAGCCGGGCGCGACTTGCGGATGCCGAGTCCTCTTCGGGTGCTTCCGCGTCGGAGCTGGCCGGGGTAGGATGGGGAGCTACAGGGCTGGAGTAGCGGTGGTGGCCTATGCGGGGTGTCGAGGTCACCGCCCCATTGGAGTAGGCCTCCAAGAGACGACGGAGATCTCCGGGTGAGGCGATGGCATTGCCCGGGTGGATGACATGGTCAGAGCTTGGGAGCTCAACCGGCCTTCCAGGCAGCACTATCGGGGTGTCGGTCGCGGGTGCGACTTCGCTTCTTGCCGGGGTCAGGCGGGCGAGCGCCATGCGGGTCTCAATCAGGTCAAGAGTGATCTGATCAAATAGTGCCTCTTGCGCTTCCAGGTAGCGCACCAGATGCACTAGGGCAGGGTCCGACTCATGGTCTCCGTTGGCGACCTGGGTCGGTCTACCATAGCCTTCACGACTAGGGTAGTAGTAGAATGAGCGGCAGTTAACCCTCGGCGACAGGTGCCGAAGATGAACTATAGCCTCTCGGGCTGCAAGTTGGATGGCTTGGGGCTCGTCGGAGGTCGTCCTCCCGGTGAACCGGTAGGGACGCTCCGATGTAATACTTCTACCGTAGATGTGCGCCGTGGCCCAGAAGTGTTGGATGGAATTACTCGTGTGCTCTTGGTACACGACATACTCCGGCGGCTCGTTGGTGCCGAAGGCACGACGGGTGAGATTGGCGAGGATGGCTACGAAACCTTCGAGCTCAACAGCGGTGGTCTCGTTGTGAACGCGGGGGCCTGGCATCTTGGTGGTTGGATATCGAACTGGGAATGAGGCTGTGATGTGCTGAGTTTTGGGGCAGGGCTTCCTTTATAAGTCAGCCGGGTCTTCCATCGCACGCTTGTGGATGGGACAACTCAGGTATTGGCACAGGCGCACGGCCTATGGGTAGACCGATAGGTTGGGCACCGACTGCCAAAAGGTGTAGGGGTCACTGTGTGGCTATCCTGAGCGGTTTGGCTGGTTTAGAATAAGGTTTGGTGGGTTGTTTAACCTAGGTTTATTGACCTGGCTAAGATAGGATTAGCCAATGGTCAGCCTGGCTCTGATACCAAGGTTGTCAGGACCGGTTTTCCAGGATATTAATTTCCCAGTAAACGGCCCTTGTGCTCACCAGCCCCAGGATTACTGTTAGCTGATGAGACACAAACTTGATACAGAAATTCCAAGCAAAAAACAAAATATGTAGTACAAGACCATTCTGGTCCATGAGTACAACAAAAGGGTCCTAGTGGTTGATGGCGGAAGCGGTTTGCGATACATCAGCGTCTATGGGACTCCATTTCCCACAGGAACAGCTGACCTGGATAACTCCTATCTTCGCGAGGCTGCTATCACCGTTGCCTAGGTTCCGGGGCTGCCATCGCAGCGTTCCTCTCCAAGCAAGAAATCTGGCCAAGACAATAGCCAGGGACAAGCCAGTGAGTACTTTGAATGTACTCGCAAACATTATGAACACAGGTACAATATAACAAATGACATTCATGCTCTAAAATATTCCATGATTACTTCGTTAGTCGCGAAATAAAATTCATGACGCAAGCATGTTATTCTTATAAACCATGAATAAGCAATCAAAATAAAATGCACCGATCGGGTGTCTGAAGCGACGCCTCGAAAGGATAATAAAATGAAGCATGCCTCAGTCGGGCGTCTGAGCGACGTCACATAAAGGGCTTATAAAGAAAATAAAAACAAACATGCCACAGTCGGGCGTCTGAGCGACACCACATAAAGGGCTTATAAAGAAAATAAAAACAAACATGCCACAGTCGGGCGTCTGAGCGACACCACATAAAGGGCTTATATGAAAAGTATCACAGGGAATATCCAGGAGGTAGAACCATCCCAGGGATATTCAGTAATTCAAATAATACAAATGGTTAGTCCAAAAATAATAATAATCATAATCATCATATGTCACATGTTATGACCAATGTTCTGGCTTAGCAGTTTTTCCTCCGAAGACCGACACTAAGACCGACACTTGACCCATCCCAGACTGTAATCCTTAACCGCGGACACGGCTATTCGAATAGATATAAACTCTGCAGAGGGTGTACTCTTTACCCACGAGTAACGGATTCCTTTAGTCCACCGGGACTATTTCCGCTTACGGTCTTTGAATTGACAACACACCCAACCAGCACACACCAGCTTAACTTACCGGTGCCTGGAATCACCCATGACACTTGTTAAGTAAAACTCTAAGTGGGGAGGCTACAACCTCGAGTAGCATGGGATCACAGAATTTATATTGCGCGCAAACTAGGGGAGCTACCCCCTCGGCTCCAACCGGAAACACCCATGCCCCCGGACCAGGTGGCCTGCCTACCGGATGCAGCCGGTATCTTCCACCATGGCTTCTCTGTACGGTGTGTGCCAAGAAAGGGGTTGACAACTTACTGGACTGTACCCTACCTGCGGCAGGGACAAGTGGTAGTACGAAGCAAGTATGGGGGTTACCGGAACAAGACCCGATCTATGGTCGACTCAGGAGGTTAAAGCATCACCTACGTGATTAGCATGGCAAACATATCTCACACCAACAGACAGAGTCACCACTCATCATACCTCAACATGCCTTACTGACTATACTCGTCTCAACGAAATATCAGTAGCAAGCTCGTGTCTACCCAAGACAGAGACTTCCCCGGATTCCTTCCGGTAGGCATGAGAAGTAGACGAGGGTGGTTACCATCACAAGTATATCAATTCCCAACAGCAAGGAACCTTCATCATGAACTTATGAGCATGTTCATACCATCACATAAAATAACGAGTACTCCGTGTCAAGGTGGTGTTGTAAACGTATCAGACAACACACAACAATATTATGCCGGGGTTCAGAATGCTTGCCTTCAAGGTGCAGAGAGGTGGAGGCATTCCAAAACTTTTGAAAGTTTTGATCTTCCCTCCAAATTCCTATTTTTGAAAATATTCAAATTAACACAAACTTTAAAAACAGAACAAAAAGTTGTCCTAATTATTTTTGAAATAAATCTTAAAATAAACTAGATGAAATTTGAGAGTGGTAGGAAAAAGAATCAACTCATTTGGAGTTTTATTTAAAAAGATATGCCCAGTCAAAGTTTAGTCAAAATTCTGTTTTATTAAAAACCAGAAAAAGGAAAACGCATCGGTTCGGAATACGCTTTAGAGAGGGAGAGACGTACTTCGGGCTTTACGCTTTCACTTAAGCGCCTCGGCGGGACGACCAGAGCCACTGACGGTGGGCCCGCGGGTCCACCCATCAGGTTTGACTGGTCCAACCAGTCTTCTTCCTCCTCTGGCCGAAAGGAGGCGGAGCTCCGGCGATCAACGCCGGCGAACGGTGGCGCCTCGAGGGCGTTCGAGTGCGGGGATGGATCCGCCGGACTGGGGTGGTCCTTTCGGTGGTCGAGAAGGAGACGGAGGTGGAGGAATGCGTCGGCGACGAGCTTCGCGGCGGACGGCGGTCTCGGTTGAAAAAGTGGTTCCGTCCTATGGTGGTTTTTGGTCGTGTTTGAGGGGTTGGGCAGCACCGCAAGGTCGAGGGGAGTCGAATGGTGGTGCTGGAAGAACTGGGGAGGTCCTGCCTACGGCGGTTTGGACCAGAGGACGGCGGCGGCCGAAGCTACCGGAGATGAGGAAGACGGCCTCCCCCCCCTCGATCTTTGGCTACGGGAGCTCCAGGAGGATGGCCTGAGGCTGCTTGGGGGTCTGGACGAACTCGGGGCTCCTTAAATAGGCGGGGGAGGTCGGTTCCCGCGGCTGCGGATAGGAACGCCGGCGAACCGCCGTTCTGTTGCTAACAGGGCGACGTGGCGGTGGTCGGCACTACCCAACGAGCTCGCGGATGAGCTCGAGCTGCTCCCCAGGGCAGCTGGCGAGCTGTGGTGGTCGGGGCGGCGCCGGCCATGGCAGGAGCCTGCTGCGGCCGGCCGCTAGCTGCCGTGGCCGACCTGACGGCGGCGCTGTAGGGCTCCAGGAGTTGGTTTGGAGGGTTTCGACGTGTGGACGAGGGCGGCGTGGCTCTGCAGATGAGCGAGTGGCCAGGAGTACGACGCGGCGGCTCGGGCGCGCGCGCGTGCAAAACGTGCGCTCCGGGCGCGCCCAGCGCACGCACGCCAGGTGCTCGACGCAATGCCAGGGCTAGCTAGAGGACTTGGGTGATGATGCAAATTAACAGAACAAGGTTAGAGGTGGCTAGGAGATTAGTGGACATGTTGGTTAGTCCAGAGGGGTAAGATCACAGTGCAAACTTAAGAGCATGCCAAAACTGGCCATGCACTATAGGTGTTCGACATAAAGCCAGAGCCACCTGTAGTGCTTTGCTAGAGATGCAAATTGGCAGAATGAGGTCTCTTTAGGTGAGAAATATGATGGTGAAGTTGGATTGGATAAACAAGAAACTTAGTAATGTAACTCTTGTCAGAATACAATTCTGGACAGAAAAGAAAAAGTATCATTGCATGCACTAAAAGTATTCCAATGGGTCCAATCTCCTGGACTTAAGAGTTTGGTAGGGTGTACTAATAGCAGGAGAAATCTTATGGGCAATGGGGCAAGATAAAATAGTGCTGCAGTAGAAAATGCCAAACTGGACCAGAATACAAATGAGGATGTTCTGCTCAATTTTTCCAAAGAACACCAATGGGTTTTTTGCATAGAAATGAATTATATACTTCTACCAACATCTCCAAATTTTGGTGGAATTTTTAGATGCATTTTTCAAATGGTTGCAGTGCAAAAGAGACTCCAAAACTTATGAGAAATCAATTTAAAATCAATAAAGCTCTAGGGAAATATTTACAGAAATATTTCCACTGATAAAAGAATTGATCTTGAGAAGGTATACAAGTCCAACAACATTCTTGAAAGGTTTCCCCTTGAGGGAAAAACTCCACAATTCAAAAGAAAAGAATGGTACTGAAATCAAAAGAAGATCCAGAAAAGAGAATTTTAATGAATAAACCATGGTTAAAATTTTGGGGTGTTACACGCAGTAGGAGCAGACTTCCTCCGCCGCCGCATCGCTCCCTTGCAGAATAGGAAGAGGGATGCTTGGGAGTTCGAGAACGCGGTAGACATCATGAGGCTGCGCCTGGGCCTCAATTGGAATTTCACTGTCCTGGAGCTCAATGCGATGCTCTAGGCGTTGTTCAAGTAAGACTCTGCCCACCCTGAGTGGTTTACGTTGCCGCCGGGCGTGGTTCCACTGTGCAACAACTCGCCGCTCAGTGCCATCCGCGTGATGATGCCGATGTGTGATTCACACGGGATCGAACCCACTTGGCAAGAGCCCTCCGACGAAGCTGTGCAAACTTTCTTCGACAACTTGGTGGAGCAGCCCGTCAAGTTTGACGAGAAGATGAGCCTCACCCGCGACACCACCGACCAGGAGATGGCGTATATTGCCACCCGACTGGAAGAGGCAGCGGCAGCCAGGGCCGCGGGCGAGTTCGGGTATACAGTGGAGGAGGCGGAGGCAGCGGAGGCGACAAGCCTCGCCGAGGAGGAAGAGCTCCGCAATGCGGGGAAACTGGCCGGACAACTTGTCGGGACAAGCGAGCCCGTCGAGTCGAGTGGGACCGCCGAGCAGGGTGCCGGGTCCAGTGAGCCTGCCGAGGAGTCGAGTGGCTCACTGGAGATTGGCTCCTCTTCTTCCTCCTCGGGCAGCTCGCCGCCACCAGCAAGTCCTCCGGCTCAACCAAGAAGACGCCTCCGCAAGGCCGCATACGTGATGGGGCGGCAGGCGGGCCAACAGCCGCAGCGCCGCGCGACACGCGTTACCGCGGCAAGCAGGGCCGCCACGGGAGCTCCTCGCGCTCCTGCAGCGGCTGGAGGGGGATCTTCCCGGGCTGGCGCCAGCGCTCCTGCCGCCCCTCGTGCCTCGGCGACAACCGGGGCGGGGTCTTCTCAGACCACCGCCCCTGCTCCCGCCAAGCGGCCAAGGGAGCCCACTCCCCCAGCTCCTCGCGCCGGGGCGCGCGAGCCGGACTTTGACTTCTCCGCGCTCAGTTCCGACGAGGAGGAGGAAGAGTGAGTCTTCGCAGTCCTTGTGTTTCTTTGATTTCCTTGTCTTGTATCTCTTTTGCCTAACTCTGAACCTGTCTTCTTTTCAGAAGTCTGGCTCAACGGGCAGCAAAGAGGGCCAAGGTCCCGGTGATCGACCTCGAGGACGAGCCCGCCGCGACTGCAGGGGGTGCGGCCGAGACGAGCTTGCCGGACCCGGCAACCGTCCTTCGGAGCAGCCCCCAGCGCAGCCCCCAGCGTAAGTGTGGTTTACTTTCCGCTTGTCGGGCGCGCATGGGTACTTCTTCTTTTCTTGCTGATATCTTGTTTGTTGTCATGTGCAGGAGCAGAGCAGCAGCATCAGGAGCGCCAGGAGACCGCCCCTGACGTGCTGCACGTCTCGACCACACCGCCAAGGGGGAGCTCCCTGGCAAGGGAGAACACTCCGCCAAGGGCGAGCACCCCGCCAAGGCGGGCACTCCGCCAAGGGATGGCGCTAGCGGCCCTCCGCCGGCGGGGGCCACCACCACGCCACCGAGGGAGAGTTCCCCGGCAAGGGAACCCACCGAGGAAGAGGCCCGTGCAGGTAAACCCTTGGACTTTTCTTCTTTCAATTCTTCTTTTTTTTGGATATTTGCTTGACTGCTTTTCTTTTCTTCCGTCAGACCCGTCCACTGCAGAGCCAATGGAGACGGAGGTCGCCGTCGAGGAGGACGCGCGTGGCAACACCGGCGACGCCGCCGCTGTCGAAGGGGCGGCCGGTGCTGACGAACCCGCCGCCGATGAGGCAGCCAAGGCCGCTGGCGCGGCAGCTGAGGAGGGGTCCGACAGCCGCACTGACGGCCCTGAGGCCGCAGGAGCGTCAGGCGCTGCGCCAGCTGCCGATCCCTCCGCTGCCGCAGCTGAGCCAGGCGCCTATCTGGAGGCCGGCAACGATGTCTTCATCCAGCTCCCGTGGGCGTCCACGTCTAGGGCGCCAGTCGAGGGAGAGGTCTTCGACGGGGAGGTCCTTGCCTCCGCCGGACTGAAGTTCGTCGACGCGCCAAGCAGCAGCAGCGAGCCCGAGGAGGAGCGGCTTCTGCGGAAGCTTCTGTCCCTTTACCGCGCCCGGCAAGCCAAGCTGGAGTCCCGAGAGGCTCTGGCCGCCAAGGTGGGTGCTGACTTGGAGAAGCGCGCAGAAGAGCTCCGAGCTAGCAACCAAGCAGCTCTCCGATCCTTGGCGGAGGAGCGGGAGCAGCTTGCCGAGGCGAATCAGGCGTTTATTTTGGAGAAGGCTGAAGCGGAGGAGCAGCAACGGCTTGCCGCCGAGGAGCTCTCTAGGCGAGAAGGTGAGCTGACGCAGCGAAAGGTCGACCTCGACAGCCACGAGGACGAGCTTGCTGCGCGCGAGCGATCGCTTGGCGGAGCTTTGCAGGAGGCAAAGGATGCCGCTGCAGCTGCTGAGCCCGCCAAGCGAGAGTTGGAGACGAGGGTGGCGCATCTTGAGGCCAGCCTGAAGACGAGCGGCGAGGAGGTTGCCGCACTTAAGCTTGAGAGGGAGAAGGACGCCCACATCCACTCCGAGCTGCAGGTCCGCCTCTCCGAGAAGGGCAAGGAGCTCGCCGTCGCCAAGGACTCTATCGCCGACTTGGAGCTAAAGCTGTCCACTCTAACCACGACGCTGGACGGCGCCAGGGAGCGGGAGACGACCCTGAAGGAGGAGCTCAGGGCCGAGAAGGTGTTGCTGGACGGAAGGTCTTGTCTGCGCCGCCGCGGACATCGACAAGGAGCTGGCGGAGCTGGGGGCAGAGTACCTCGGGTATTCCACCGACGACAACCTCCACGCCAGCGCCAAGCTTACTCTGTTCTTCAAGGGCGTGGGGACGGCCCTCCAGCAACTCCGGGAGTAGATCCCGAAGCAGCTGGCGGATGAATCGCGCAGGCTCTGCGCGGGGGCCCTCCAGAAGGTGCTGATGAAGATAGCGTACCGCAACCCCGGCCTCAACCTCACCAAGGTCCTCAGGACCCTGCCGCCCGACGCCGACCAGGAGGCACTCAAGGCCCTTGTCGCACCCATTGTGGACAAGGTGGGCGTGATCAAGAGGGTTGAAGGCGACCGCGCGGACTAGGCCATTTACTTTCTTCTTTCCTTGCCGCTGCCAACCATGTCATGAATAATAGTCTATTAGAATTGCGGCAAGTCATTTTGTAATATAACTCTATCTTAGGTGGTTAATGCAACGTTATTTCCTTTACTTGACTTCCTTGCTTTGTATGTTTTTACCCTACGCTTTTAGGGAACTTGTCGGCATAGGCACCTTTGCCGCGGGCGCTGAGTGCAGAACTTCAGCAGCCCGCAGGCGGTGTTGCTACCGGCAAGAAACCTTGTCACAACTAGTTGCAGCACACTTAGGTTGTTGAGCAGGCTCGAAAACAAAGTAAGGGCACGACACTTGTCGCAGCACGCTTAAGCTGTTGAGCAAACTCGAAACAAAATAAGGGCGCAACTAGCTACGAGTTGGTTCCTCCGCGCACATGTTTTCCATACAAAGTGCGGTCGTTCAAGGAAGATAACTTAAAATTTTAAAAATTTGGTTGCTCAAACTTTGACAACTTATCTTTTGTGTTGTCTGCTTCCCGGCGAGGCAATGCTTTCTTGAACTTGTTTCCCGGCAAGGCTAAACTTTCTTGAACGGTACTTGGTCCATACCACCATCTCCTCCTTCCCCCCCGGCAAACTTGTGCGTGATGGAACCTTGCTTTTCCTTGAGTAGAAAAGAAAGAAGAGAAAATGCAGATATGGAGCTTTTTGGCTCGTTATTGCTTACCGGGATTTGGTGCTGCACAAAGTGTCAGATAGTACATGCAACAAGAACATATAGCATGAAACGACAAGATGTGCAGGGCATATAAACTTTACTGATGCACGGGGTTTGCGCCCGGCTTTGTACAAAGGATTACATGAAACGGCGGCAAGACTTGTACAAAAGGTGGTTGCCGGAGCGAATCACGGCAACCGCGCCTTATGGGTAAAACTTACCAAGATGCTCGATGTTCCAGGAGTTGCTCACCGGCAAGCCATCTTCGGTCTCAAGGCGGACATCGCCGGGCCTTGTGACTCGTTTCACCCGATAAGGGCCTTCCCACTTCGGCGTCAACTTGTTGGAATTCTTGGCGGACTGAACGTGCCGAAGAACAAGGTCGCCTTCCTCGAAACTTCTGGCTTTAACTTTGGGGCTATGGTAGCGACGCAAAGCTTGCTGGTAGCGAGCAGCTCGTACAGCGGCCTGAAGACGGTCCTCCTCAAGGAGCAGCGCGTCATCTTGTCGCAGCTGCTCTTGCTCGAGCTCATCGTAAGCGAGCACTCGAGGTGACCCGTATACGAGTTCCGTGGGGAGAACTGCTTCTGCTCCGTAGATGAGAGCAAAGGTTGTCTGTCCAGTGGCTCGATTTGGCGTCGTCCTGATCGACCAAAGAACCACCAGCAGCTCCTCGATCCAGTTCCTTCCGCACTTGTGCAGCCTGTCGAAAGTTCTTGTCTTGAGCCCGCGCAGCACTTCAGCGTTTGCCCTCTCCGCTTGACCGTTGCTTCTCGGGTGAGCAACAGAAGCGAAGCAGACCTTGGCGCCAAGATCTTGGACGTATTGCATGAAGGTGCGACTAGTGAATTGTGTGCCGTTGTCGGTGATGATCCTGTTAGGGATCCCGAAACGGCAAACAATCGACCTGAAGAACTTGACTGCTGACAGTGCGGTCACCTTTCTCACTGGTTCCACTTCCGGCCACTTTGTGAACTTGTCGATGGCGACGTACAAGAACTCAAAGCCCCCGGCTTCGCGGGGAAAGGGGCCGAGGATGTCGAGCCCCCAGACCGAAAATGGCCAGGACAAAGGGATCGTCTCGAGAGCTTGAGCTGGCTGATGTATCTGCTTGGAATGAAACTGGCACGCTTCACACTTGGTTACTTGTGCAGTTGCGTCTTGGAGGGCTGTCGGCCAAAAGAAACCTTGCCGGAACGCTTTGTCGACAAGTGCTCTTGCGCCTATGTGGTGACCACATATGCCTCCATGTATCTCTGCCAACAGCTTCTGTCCATGTTCCCGGGGAATACACTTCAATTTCACACCGTTGAGTCTTCTTCTGCACAGTGTGTTGTCAACAAACTGGTACATACTTGACTGCCGGGTTACTTTTTCCGCTTCTTCTTGCTCTTCGGGAAGCTCTCTTGTTTGGAGAAAACGAACGATTTGCTGCGTCCATGCTGGAGCTTGTGGCTCGACAGCAAGGACCAAAGGCATATCTGCTGCTGCGGGAACATCCACTTCCACACCGAGAACTTGTGTCTTAGGCGGAGCTTGATGTTCCCCAGCAAGCCTGCCAGAGCAAAACTTGTCGGGAGCGTCTGCCTCAACTGTACAAACCCTAGGGCTTGCAGGAGCAGGCCGCTCCTCAGCATTTTCGGTGTTGATCTTGAGAAACTTCTTGGCGGCGGCTTCTGGAAGCTCTGCCGGAAAGTAGTCGCCAGAGACCAACTTCCTTTTCTTGCTCTGTCCAGCTGATAGTGTTACGGATGGTTGAGTTAGCTTGAGCACAAAGATCCCTGGTTCCATAGGTAACTTTAGTGCAGCACACTTTGACAGGCCATCTGTGATGTCGTTCTGAGCTCTTGGGATGTGCTCCATCTGTAGGCCTTCAAAGTGTTCTTCAAGCTTTCTCACTTCGTCGACGTAGGCTTCCATCAACGGACTCTGGTAGTTCTTGTTTACTTGGCGGACGACAAGCTGCGAGTCTCCCCTTGCAATTAGCTTCTTGATCCCAAGTTCTGCTGCGATCCTGAGACCGGCAAGCAAACCTTCATACTCTGATGTATTGTTTGTCGCTTGCTCCTTGGGAAAGTGCATTTGGACCACGTACTTGAGGTGTTCTCCGGTGGGTGCGACAAGCAGCACGCCGGCACCGGCGCCTTGCAGCGAGAAGGCACCATCAAAGTACATTATCCATTCTTTGCTTGCTTCTTTGACGGGGATGCTCGTCTCTGGAATCTCTTCGTCTGGCGTTGGCGTCCACTCTGCTATGAATTCTGCCAATGCTCTGCTTTGGATAGTTGAAGTGCTTTCAAACTTGAGGCCAAAGCTTGACAGTTCCAGTGCCCACTCAACAATCCTGCCTGTTGCTTCTGGATTTTGCAATATCCTCTTCAGCGGAAAGCGAGTGACCACTGTTATCTCATGCGCTTGGAAGTAATGGCGCAGCTTTCTCAAGGCCATGAGAAGGCCGAAAAGCAACTTCTGCACGCCAGAGTACCTTGACCTAGCCCCCTGGAGAAGGGAGCTGACAAAGTATACTGGGCGCTGCACCATCTTCTTCCGTATCTCCTCTTGCATCTGCGCGAGTCTGTCCTTGTCGGGACCAGAGCTTGTCGGGGAAGCCCCCTGCTTGTCGCTGGACGTGCTTGCCGCGGCCGCTGGCTCATCATCTGCTTCCCTCTCCGCTACTAACGCAACACTAACAACTTGATTGGTTGCCGCTAGGTACAGCAGCAACTTTTCTTTCGGCTTAGGTGTGACAAGTATTGATGTGGAGGACAGGTACCTCTTCAAGTCTTGCAGCGCTGCCTCCGCTTCCGGAGTCCATTTCATTGGACCCGCCTTTTTCAAAATTTTGAAAAACGGCAGGGCGCGTTCCGCAGACTTAGAGATAAACCTGCTGAGAGCAGCCACGTAGCCATCGAGCCTTCGCACATCCTTGACGCGCTTCGGTGCTTCGATCTCCTCAATGGCCTTGATCTTGTCGAGATTGGCTTCAATCCCCCTCTGGGACAGGAAGAACCCAAGAAGCTTGCCGGAGGGGACTCCAAACACGCACTTCTCGGGGTTGAGCTTGAGTTGAATCATGCGCAGATTTGCAAATGTTTCATCTAGATCTTGTATCAGAGTTGCCCTGTCCTTGCTCTTGACCACTATGTCATCCATGTAAGCTTCTACATTCCTGTGTATCTGTGGTTAGAAAGCTGTATGGACAACCCTTGCAAATGTTGAACCCACATTCTTCAATCCGAAAGGCATGCGTATGAAGCAATAGGTGCCACATGGAGTAATGAATGCGGTCTTCTCTTCATCTTCCTCAGCCATGAAAATCTGGTGGTACCCTGAGTATGCATCAAGAAATGAAACCAACTCACATCCGGCAGTGGAGTCAACAATCTGGTCAATGCGCAGCAAGGGAAATGGATCTTTGGGCCAAGTTTATTCACATCGGTGAAGTCTATACAAAGCCTCCACTTCCCATTCGCTTTGCGCACAACAACAGGATTGGCCAACCACGTGGGATGGAGTACGCCTCTGACTAGGCCTGCTTCTTCCAACTTCTTGATTTCTTCTGCTATAAACTCTTGGCGCTCCACTGCTTGTTTCCTAACTTTCTGCTTGACGGGCCGCGCGTGAGTACAAACGACAAGCTTGTGCTCAATCACTTTCTTGGGAACACCGGGGATGTCAGATGGTTTCCATGCAAACACATCGACGTTTGCCCACAGGAAAGCAATGAGCGCGCTTTCCTATTTAGGGTCAAGCGTGGCACTGATGGTGAAAGTACCACCAGTGCCATCCTCCTTGGCGGGCACCTTCTTTGTCTCTGGTGGAGCTGCCATCGTCTTCTTACACTTGCCGGTGGAGCTCGATGGCACGTCCTCGACGGCAGCGCAGCACTCCGAAGAGGTGCGTTTGCCGGAGTGGGCCCCAGAGCTCTTGCCGGACTTCGTCTTCTTCCCCCCGGGAGCTTCAGCGGCAAGTGTCTTGCTGTCTGCTGCGGCTGCCGCATCCCGGTAAATCTTGTCGGCACAGATAAGGGCATCCTTCTTGTCGCCAGGGACAGAGATGACGCTTATCGGGCCTGGCATCTTGAGCATGTTGTAGGCGTAGTGAGAGGCTGCCATGAACTTGGCGAGCGCTGGACGGCCGAGTATTCCATTGTAAGGCAATGGAATATCGGCAACGTCAAAGGTGATCCTCTCGGTCCTGAAGTTCAGCTCTCCGCCAAATGTCACTGGCAGTGTGATCTCCCCCTTTGTCTTGCTCCTTCCCGGGTTGATCCCTTGGAACGTGCCGGTTTCTTCGAGCTCGCTGTCGGTGATCTGGAGTTTTCGGACCACAGCGGAGGAGATCAAGTTCAAGCCGGCCCCGCCGTCAACTAACATCTTGGTGACCTTGAGGTTGCGGATGGTTGGTGAAACCAACATCGGCAAGCACCCGACCGCAGTGGTGCGATCAGGGTGGTCCTCGATGTCGAAGATGATAGGTGTGCTGGACCACTTCAGAAGTTTGCGCGACTCGACGGGTGGCTCTGCTGCATTGACTTCCCGCACCCACTGCTTGAGTTGGCGGTGGGAAGTATGCAGAGAGGCACCACCGTCAATGCACAGAACCTCTGTGGCTTTCTGAAACTCCTGCTCGTTGTCCTCTCCATCGTCCATGTCCTCGTCTTCATCATCGTCTTCTTCCTTGTCGCGGCCGCGGGGAGGTCTGTCTCCTTGCCGCTGCTTGGCCTTGCCGCGGCGTCATCCCCGGCCGTTGAATGGCCTCTTCTTGCCGGACCCACCATCACCTCCCTGGGCCTTCTCCTTGTCGCGTCGCTCGTACTCAGCCTTTTACTGCTCGACGAGGTACTCGACTTTCTTGCAGTTCTGGAGGTCGTGGCCCTTGGTGCGGTGGATCTTGCAGTATTGCTTGTCGGTGCCGTCCTGCTTGTCGGCGGCCGCCACAGCCTGGCAGTTGGTGCACGCGGCAGTCTCCTTGCCGGAGCCACCAGATTGGGCTTTCTTGGCGCCAGCCTCCTTGCCGGAATTCTCCACGACCAGCACTTCCTTGTTCTTCTTCTTCATGTTTCCTCGACACCGGCTTTTCTTTGCCGGGGCGGCATCCTCGCTATCGGACCCCCCTGCTCCTGTATCCTCTCCGGGGAGTTTCCTCCCCTCCTCAGCGTGTGCGCACTTGTCGGCCAGGGCATAAAGCTCACTGACGTCTCGGATCTTGCACATCGCCATCTCCTCCCTCATCCGGCGGTTACGCACGTTCTGATGGAACGCGCTAATAACCGCGGCAGGGTGGACGTCTGGGATGTTGTGCTGGACGCGGCTGAACCTCTGGATATACTTACGCAGGGACTCTCCTTCCTTCTGGGCGAGTATGTGAAGGTCACTCTCCTGGCCATGGGGCTTGTGGCCGCCTGTGAAGGCGCCGACAAACTGATGGCACAGGTCGGCCAAAGAGGAAATGGAGTTCTCCAGCAAGTGCATGAGCCAAGATCTGACGTTTGGCTTGAGCACCAGCGGGAAGTAATTGGCGAGTATCTTCTCGTCTCGTCCTCCGGCAGCCTGCACCGCGATGGTGTAGATGCTGAAGAACTCTGACGGGTGTGTCTTGCCGTCATACTTCTCGGGTACGTCGGGCTTGAAGTTTTTCATGCTGGGCCACTGGACTTGCCGCAGCTCACGAGTGAACGCAGGGCAACCTGCTGTGTACGGCAGGTCGCCTGGTCCCCCTGGCGCTTGCATGTCAACAACGGGCCCAGCGCGCTGGTCGGATTGTCGCCACGCTTCTCTTCGGCGCTCGATGCGGGTTCGAGCGTCTTCTTGTTGTCGTTCGTCGAGAACTTGGCGCTGATCGCGGCGAGCTCGCGGATCCGACGACGTGGTGGAGTCGTTGTCGACGTTGATTCGGCGAGCCGATGATCTTGGCCTCCTTGGCGGGGAGTGCACGGTGGTTGCACCCCCGGCAGTCTTGTCGCCATCGGCCCGCGCCTGGCTGACTTGCCGCGGCCATGACGTGCTCGGCTGCTGCGGGGTGTCGCCGTTGGCGAAGGCGATGAGACTTTGGATGGTGGCCCTCCAATCGTCGGCCTTGTCTACCGCTGGAGGGAAGTCGAGGAGCAGTTGAGCTCGTGCTAGAGCTTCTGCTGGAGTGGCGGGTAACGGTGGCGAGCGGTGCGAGGAGCGGGATATGCTCGGACTTCTAACTACGTTAGAAGGAGCAGTATCCCGTCCCGGCGACCGCGCCTTGCTCGTGCCAGCATGTTGATGTGTATGCTGGCCTTGAGCGTCCTGGGATCCGCCAGCTTGACCTTGGCCCAGCAAGCGTATGGTACCTTGAGTACCACGTCGCCGCCGGTCTCGCGCTTCCTGAGATGAGCGCGGTGCGTGTACGGACGCCGAGGCCTTGGAGTGCGCCCGGTCGTCCGTCTTGTCCTTGGACTTGGCGGCGCCGTGAGTTTCCTCGCCGACGTCCGTCCTTCCGCCGGCGTCTACCCCACCAGCCGTTGGCTCCGGCGGTGGCGGGATCGACGCGGACGGGCCTGCTACCTCCGAAGCCTTCTTCTTCGGTGGCATGTCGATGGAGTCGATGAAGTTGATGAAGTTGATGAAGTTGATGAAGTTGATGAAGTTGGTGAAGATCTAGCTCGCGTGGACGCCGGATTGGGTTCGCACAACCTCGACGCTCCCCCTATCTGGCGCGCCAAAGATGTCAGGGAAACTGATCGCCCATGGACACCTATGGGACCGGAGCCCCTTTTCGGTACGGCAGGGGGCGGAGGATGCACAAAGAGTGGATCGAGGCGAGCACGCGAGCAGTTTACCCAGGTTCGGGCCGCACGGATGCGTAAAACCCTACTCCTGCTTTGGTTTGTTATTGATTTCTTGGATCGGGAGCAAGGAGAGCTACAGTGTGCTCTAACCGCTGGCAGGACCGAGCGTGAGAGTGATCGATGTTCCGAACCTCCGACCCTCTTCTACGTTGCTCATGGGCCTCCTTTTATAGGTCAAAGGGGTCACCGACAGGTGGCAACGCAGATGTGGGTAAAAAAGTAAAAAGAGTGGTAGTTGTAACAGTGTTTGTACAGTGCCCCGTACCTAACTCTGACGGCAGGGGACAAGGGCATTGGCTGCCCGTCGTCGTCGCCCCAAACAGTGCAAAACGTGGCCGTCAGGGGCGCCACCGTTCGCCACGACGGTAGCCTCGTCATCGTAGCTTGCTACCGTGTTCCCCTGGCTGCATAGCCTTCCGCCACGTGCCCCTGGGAGGGTCCCAGGGCGGCACGTGGGTGGATGAGCTGGAGCGTGGGTACTGACTGGAAGCTTGTCGCGGCAAGCGCCTTGCTGCGGTAGTTAGCTTGTCACGCCCGGGAGCTTGTCGCTCACCGGGCCTTTCCGAGACGCGTGGCACGTCGCGGCAAGTTCTCTTGAGGTGCCTTTAGTTGGCCTTCCCGGCAAGCTCCTCTTGCCAGGGTCTTGTACCTTGAGTGGTTTTGTGCCTTGAGCGGCCATCCCGGCAAGCTCCACTTGCCGGGGTCTTGTTTCGTTGACTTGGATACTTTGTTCTTGAATGGCTCGAAGGGAACCACGGAGGATCTTGGCGGCCGCCTGGCTAGCCTTGCCGCGGGACGCTGCAACTGCCCGTGCACAAGTTCGGGATACTAAGGTACCCCTACTTTAGTACACCGACAGTCTACCTACGCTATAATAAGACCGCACGCCAAGTTTCAACCTATTCCGAGAACATTTTCCGGCCACTTATAAAATAAATATTCGGATGTGACGTGGGCGCGTGCGAGTGTGTCAGGACTCAGAACGAACAACGGAGAGAACTGGGGAGCCCGAACGAATGCAAGTTTTGAAAACATACTGATGAAATGCACATGATGACATGATGACATGGCAAAGAGCAACACGCAAGCAAAAGACATGGCAACGATGACGAATAACTGGCTGACACCTGGCGCATCGGTCCCGGGGCGTCACAGGCCGCACACAAGCAACTGCCTCCTTATTACGCAAAAAAATGATTCCTCCCACTGACATCTAGGGTGCACCGGTTCGTAGGCTGACCTGTGGGCCCACTAAGTTGATGCGTACGCATGGCTTTGTCAACTTAGTGAACAAACGATTCTAGTAGAAGTGACCGTACAATGTCCATCCAACGGCCGTAGTGCTTCTTCAACCTCTGGTCTTCTTGCACCAGCCGCCCAAACCAGCACCGGTCATGCCACCTACTCCTACCTCCCATGGCCGGCTCTGATGTCGCGCAGGCCTGACCACCCCAACCTCTGGCCGGGCCATCACTCTAGACACCCACAACCCCTATTATTCCACGGCGACGGCAGCTGAACCAGTCAACCCTCGTACTCCTCTCTCCGTGGGCATCCACTTTCGCGTCTTCCACGGCCCCGCGTCGTCTCCTTCCTAGGCCTTGCTGTTGTCCACCGCCTTGGTTCTCTTAGCGTGGCGTGGTCAATGTGGTCAAGGAACGACTTCCATAGGAAGAGTACTGTACGTGAAGAGGCTGACAACCAGGTCCACGGCCGCAGCAACGAAGTGCCTTCTTATTACGCGCAAAATAATGATTCCTCCACCTAATAGCAGGGACCCACTGTACGGGCCACCGTATTTGGCGAAAAAATGTTCCCCCCCTAACTCCTGGGACCCGACAGCTACATCTTCGCACGCAAGGGAGTGCGTCCATATTATGGGCAAAAAAATGATTCTCCCCCTTGACCGCTGGGACCCACCATATATATCTTCTCACGCAATGAAGCGCCTCCTTACCTCCCCAACAGCTGGGACCCACCCGGCCGAACATTACGTAGGGTTGTCTGTCTGGTCGCGAACGTGTATGTACATACCGGTCGATCGGTTTGTCTGCAGGCTGCAACGATGTACTATGGCCGAGTAAGGAAGGGCATGTGTCGTAGTAGAGGCGCGGATGTAGCATGTCACACAGTCCCATCAATATCGTGTACATGTACGTACATCCAGGGTGCAAGGTAGTAAATATGGCCACATACGTACATAAGGGTGGGGTCTCGAACGCGTACTTGTGCATACGTACGGCCAGGGTTAGTGTACATGCAGAGGCAGCGGAGAGCAGCCCCGGCGTCCTGTTCGTCGGCAGCCAACTGGCTGGGTCGGAACGGAGAAACTGTGTCGTGTTCATCGGGAGGCAATGAAATGCATCATGTTCATCGGGAGCCAACCAACTTGGACGGAATAGCCGAAACGAGGCCTGACGTACCACAGAATGGAGGAAACGGCCTTTTGTTCGATCGCCAATGATCGAAACGGGATCCCTTTCACCTGGAGGGGTCTGGCGTACTGCACAACGAAGGAAATAGACTTGTGTTCGACCTCCTATGGTTGAAATGGGGTCATGTTGATCGGGAGGGGTGTGGCGTATCGCAAAACAGAGGAAACAGACTTCTCTTCGACCTCTTACGGTCGAAACGGGGGTCCTGTTCATTGGGAGGGGTGTGGCGTACCGCAAAATAGGACTGCACGGGCTACTTTCATCCACCGTCTACTGCCTCGCTGCAGCCTCCACGGGCTACTATTCATCCACCGTCGACCTCCTACAACCTTCACCTGCGACTGTTCATCCATGGCATCTCCCTCCGGCCTCCACCAGCTACTGTTCATCCAACCTCCAACACCCCTCCATCGGGTACTGTTCAACCAGCCCTCCACCGGCTACTGTTCATCCAGCCCTCCACCGGCTATTATTCAACCAGCCCTTCACGGGGTCCTATTCATCCACCCCCAACCGACTCGATCGGGGTCCTGTTCATCCAGCAACAACGGCCTCTACTACCACTGGGTCCTATTCATCCAACCCCCACCAGGAACTATTCATCCTACCCCCCAATAGCACTCACTATTCATCAAGAGGCAAAAGGTTCAATCGGCTTCAGTTAGCAGCAGTGGCGAAGGAATCACTCGACCGGGTTCAGTTAACAGCTAGATCAATCAATCGCTTAGGTTCAGTAACGTGTAGTCTGAAGTGCAATCGCTCGGGTTCAGTAGGCGTTCACCTCACTCGGGTTCAGTTAGAGGCCAACGCCTTTCACACACGCACGCACGTGTACGAGAGAAACACACAATCCCGCCGTGCATCGCTCGACCTCGACAATTCACCATAACCGGTAACTCCCTGATATTTTCCCCGCCCTCGCTTCTACCACGTTTTTTCCGTCATGGACGGCCCAAAGAATATCATGCAGCTGCGTCTCCCGCCCGCTCAGAATGAAAAGCCCATTTTCTATCATGATTTTGTTGTCATAGAAGTAGGAGCCCACCACATCTATGATGATACCGGGTTTTGTCACAATTATCGTCATAGAAGTGTCATAAGCATGACATGAAAAAAATTGTTCGGCCCAAAATGTCACGGATGTGTCTTTTTTTGTAGTGAGTCGGTCTACTAATCTTGGACGTGATGCCTATATACAAGATCATTGTCTTGGATATCGTCATAATTATACGCTTTTCTATCAATTTCCCAACAGAAATTTGTCTACCCACCATTGCTATTTTTCGAGAGAAGCCACTAGTGAAATCTACGGCCCCCGGGTCTGTTTTCCCATCATATACTTTCAGATCCATATTGCCACTTGCTTTTTCCTCTATTTGCAATGTTTATTTTCAGATCTATATTATCAAAAACACAAAAATACCTTGATGTGTTTTATTTTCCATTCTTCCATTTGCATCTATCAATATATCTATTTACAGACCTACTACCCGGGAGGGATTGACAACCCCACTTACACGTCGGGTTGCAAGTATTTGTTATTTGTGTGCTGGTACCATTTACGTAGTGTTACGTGATTCTCCTACTGGTTCGATAACCTTGGTCTAATCACTGAGGGAAATACCTATCGTAGATGTGCTGCATCAACCTTTCTCTTTGGGGAAATACCGACGTAGTTCAAGCGACATCAGGGCTTGGAACTACAACCAATTGAATTTCGAATTTCATCAGAAGTTTTATCCTATGCATCTGGTTTACCGTGATTGGAATTATATATATATATATATTTTAGCCTCCTGAAGGAGAAACTATCGCTCAAGCTTGGGGGGGAGGCTTAAGCCAATGTTATATTCATGCCACAATCACGAGCTCTCAAGAGAAATTATTATTCATAATTTTTATGCTCGGCTTTTTCGTAATGATGAATCGATGCTCGATACTTCTTGTACCATTTCTTTTATGAAGAAGACTTGAATTCTGATGGGATCTTTTGGAAAGAACTAAACGAAACTCCGAAGATTGGGAACTCGATGAAGGTAAGGGGTCAGGTATAAACCTTGAGTTTGATTGTGTTAGATCTTTCATGGATACCAATGCTTTTCGTGAATTTAGCACGAAATATGGACTTGACTCTGAGATAGTAGTTTCTTTTTGTGAATCATTTGCTACTCATCTTGATCTCCCTAAGGAGAGTTTGTTTAAATATCATCCTCCCATCAAAGTAAAAGTAGTAGAACCCATCAAAGCTGAAGAAGAAATCATTACTTATAATGACAATCCAATTGTTCCTACTGCTTATGTTGAGAAACCACCTTTTCCTGTTAGGATAAAGGAACATGCTAAAGCTTCAGTTTTGGTTTGAAAGAGTAATATTAGAACACCTACACCCCCTAAAGTAGAACCTAATGTTGCTATGGTTAAAGATCTCTTGGTCGATAATGTTGATGGGCATGTTATTTATTTCTGTGAAGAGGCTACTAGAATTGCTAAACCTGATGAAAAAGATAAACATAAACATGTAGTTGGTATGTCCGTTGTCTCTGTTAAAATAGGAGATCATTGTTATCATGGCTTATATGATTTGAATGCTAGTGTGAGGTGCTATCCCATTTACTCTTTATCAAGAATTTATGAATGATATTGCGTCTACTCAGATAGAAGATATTGATGTTACTATTAAACATGCTAATAGAGATACTATCACACCACTTGGGATTGTTAGAGATGTCGAGGTATTGTGTGGGATAATAAAATATCACACTGATTTTCTATTTCTTGGTTCCCCACAAGATGACTTTTGTCATATTCAGTAGACCTTTCTCGAGCACTGTTAATGCTAAGATAGATTGCGAGAAAGAAACCGTTGGTGTAAGTTTGGTGATGTATCTCATGAGTTTAATTTCTCCAAATTTCGTAGACGGCCACGTGATAAAGAATTATCTAATAAAGATGAAATTATTGGCCTTGCTTCTATTGCTATACCTCCTATTGATCCCTTAGAACAGTATTTGCTAGACCATAAAGATGATATGTTCATGAATTAAATAAGATAAATACATGATATATTCTTTAAATAAATGCCAATTTTGAAATACAATTTACCCGTTTAAACTCTTGGAGATCCTCTACCACCCAAGAGCGATCCTATGCTCGATCTTAAACAATTACCTGATACTGTGAAATATGCTTATCTTGATGAAAAGAATATATATCCTATTATTATTGGTGCTAACCTTTCAGAGCATGAATAGAAGAGATTATTGAAAACTCTGAGGAAGCATCGTGCCCCTATTGGATATACTCTTGATGATCTTAAGGGCATTAGCCCAGTTTATGGTAGCACAGAAGTAAGACAGAACCCGATGCTAAACCAGTTGTTGACCATCAGCGACTATTAAATCCTAAGTTGAAGGAAGTGGTAAGAAATAAAATATTAAAGCTTCTAGACGCATGTATAGTCTATGCAATAGCTGATAGTAAATGGTAAGTCTCGTCCATTATGTCCCTAAGAAGGTTGGTATTACTATTGTTCCTAATGATAACAATGAATTGATTCCATAAAGAATTATTACACGTTATAAAATGGTAACTGATTTTAGAAAATTAAACAAAGCTACTAGGAAAGATCATTATCCTCTGCCGTTCATTGATCAAATGCTAGAAAGGCTGTCAAAACATGCACATTTCTGCTTTCTAGATGGTTATTTTGGTTTTTCCCAAATACCCGTATCACAAGAGGATCAAGAATAAACTACCTTTACATGCCCTTTCGGTACTTTTGCTTATAGACGTATGCCTTTTGGTTTATGCAATGCACCCGCTACCTTTCAAAGATGTATGAATGCTATATTCACTGACTTTTGCGAAAAGATTGTTGAGGTTTTCATGAATGATTTTTCAATATACGAAACTTCTTTTGATGATTGCTTAAGCAACCTTAGCGTTGCAGAGGTGTGAATAATCTAATCTTGTGTTGAATTGGGAGAAGTGCCACTTTATGGTTAATGAAGGTATTGTCTTGGGGTATAAGATCTTCAAAAGAGGTATTGAAGTTGACAAGGCTAAAGTTGATGCTTGTCAGTGTCAACACCGACAGACCTCGGGTTAGGGGGTCCCGAGCTGTGGATCTAGGATTGATGGTAACAAGGGAGGATGAACATAGTGTTTACCCAGGTTTGGGCCCTCTCGAAGAGGTAAAACCCTACGTCTTGCTTGATTGTATTGATTGTATATCATTGTTAAAGAGTAGATCCACCTCGAGATCAGTATGAGCTAACCCTATCTTATGGGGGATGAAGATAGATCTCCCTCTAATGACTACAACCCTCGGTTTATACAGACACCGATAGGGTTAGGTTTACCGAAGATATATTACAAATAAGGATAAAAGAGATCCTACACCTTCATGACTTGGAGGGTGCACAATGGCTTCATAGATCTCTGTCATAGCACGACTCCACTAGTCCGACTCATGTATAGTGGGCCATCGCCCCAAGGACCCCTTAGTCCATGACTCCCTCCATAGCCCCCGAACTTGCCTCCAATGCGGAGACTTGTATCCGCTATCCATCTGCTCGACCAATATTTAGTTCCTCGGCAAGTTTCCCCCCCTGTTCGGCACCAAGTGGTATCCGGAGTGTGAAACAATTGTTTTTCTTAACACCGAAGGTAATAATAAAAATATTGCTCAAGCACCAATAGTGCCTTTATCTGAAAACTTCTTCTCCTTTAGCGAAGAGTCCCTTCCGGCAATAACACCAAGCACTTACTATTTCTCGAAGCACGGCTCGGGGCTGGCACCACGCTTGACACGTCCCCTCAAGGTGACGTGTCGGGGTTATGTACCCCGGGTAGCATCACCCGCACCCAAGAGCATTTTAAGACTTTGGAATTGGCCCAGCCACTCAGGCCAGCTGGGCCATACAGCTGGTAACGAGGCCGCATTCCAGGTAGCGGCGTGTCCCTAGCAGGCGGCCTCAAGAGTGGGCTGGCTCCCAGCAGCCGGGCCCCTCCCCCTCGGAGTCTGCACCAACCGACCGTGATCAAGTAAAAGCATGGCAACAGTGCCATCAATACCTCCAATGATACGAGGAAGCATGGCTATAGTGTACTTCGACCAGGCGGACATCTTCCGCCACGGCGGGACGCTGTAGCCACGCGCACTATGATGCCGCCCTAGTCAGCAAGGACGGCCCTACAGTAAAAGGCAATCGGCGTGGCCTGCAGGCGGCCGGCTCTACCTGTCGGCTGGATTCTCGGCAGCCGGCGGGGTCCACCAGAGGCGGGCTCCCGCAACCGGCGGAGAACCCGGCGACCGAAGACACAGACATCCGGGACCTACGACCCGGCACATTACCGTTGTAACCCTGGGGGGTAGGCCTATATAAACCCCCAGGATCACCCATGCAATGGGTGGACATCTAGTTGAACCCAGCATTCCATCCATCCACCACATAGCTAGGAGCACGAGAGCTAAGCCCTACCCTTCTTCCTCCTCTAGCAATACAACTCTAGGAGCACATTTGTACAGTTGTGATTCATAGTGATCATGCGGAGACCCTGCAGAGCAGGACTAGGGGTGTTATCTCCACGGAGAGCCCCAAACCTGGGTAAGACTCCTGTACGATCGAGATCTCACCCAATCCCGCTTCTAGAGACCGATGACGTACTCCTATCACACACCATGATAAGCCACCCCTTGGCATCTGTCGCAATAATACTCCGACAGTTGGCGCCCACCGTGGGGCTAGCAGCGTCGTCCAGAGACATGTTCTAGATGGGAACTCTTGTTCGCCCCGACGAGTGTGTCGTGGCTGGCCCGAACGGCCAGCCGGGCATGCTCGCTAGCGCTTGCACCAGTGTGCAGCCCGATGCGGGAGCGGCTTGCCCCGCGAGCTTCCTTGACAACCTCATCGGCAAGGTCAGCCTCCCCCGACGAGCTCGCTTCCGATGTGGAGTCCCTCCGCCCCGTCGACCCTCTCGCTTAGCTCTTCGAGAAGCTCACCATCGCCAGAGCCGGCCTCGGACTTGGAGACCATCGGCTTCTCCGACCCCTCTATCGAGCCCGGTGAGTTGCTCATCGGCTCTGATGTAGCTCCCACCGACGTCTACCCTGGCAACATGGTCATCATTGACGACCCGCTCCCTCCTGTCGCCTGCGACATCGCCGCTGGCTCGCTCGACGCCGGCGTCTTCGTGGAGGCGATGGTCATTGGCGATGGCCAAGCACCCGACAGGGTCGCTGAGGACCCATTGCGAGCAGCAATACAGGACTTGGCTACCCCTGTCGACGACGAATCTGATCCAACAACGCTCGAAGAACTCAACATTGGCAACAAGATGTCGGTCATGCAACGCCGCGCGGAAGCCAACCAGTGCGAGATCGACCACATCAATGCTGGAACGCCAGCTGGTGTTGAGCCTAGCCGGGTCGGCGCCATCTGACAGTGCGGCACAGACATCGCCAGTATGCTGGGAGACGGATGCCCGATATACCAGACGCCGTCGCAGAAACTGCGCGCCGCGCAGGTGGCGGCAAACGACCTCCGAAATCTAGAGGGTGCAGAGTTGCGCGCTCGGATGGAATGCCTCCAAGAACTCCTCAATGCTGCAGGCACGCAACAAGACACCTACAACCGCATGCTAGGAGCCGGCAAGAAGGCGGCGAACCCGGAGGCCGGCCATGAGCACGTTGTGACCTCTCGGTCTCCTAGTGGCGGCAACCACAACCAGAACTTGCGGGCGGCCCCTGGTCGCAGCCAGCGTTCTCGTCGCACTAGCGTGGCCAGCCAGCAAGCTCCCCCAAACCCGGAAGGCCGGTGCCCGCTAGACGAATGTCTGCCTCCCCAAAGGGAGAGGCCATGTTCTGCGGCACCGGTTGACCATCCGACTCTGGGGACCAGCTGGGCCCGTGAGTCGGTGACTATGACGCCCACCAATGGCTCGAGCAGCTGGCTCGGTCCCAAGCGATGGAGGAAGAAGATGCAGTCGGCCTAACCTGCTTCCGTCCCCGCATCCACGACGAGCACTTTCCCAAAGGGTTCTCGCTGCCCCGAGACACTCCCAAGTACAACGGCGCCATGGAGCCGGAGAACTGGCTCATCGACTATGTCACGGCGGTCAACATAGCCAACGACAACATGCGTGTTGCCGTGAAGTATGTTCTTCTCATGTTGCACGGCACAACCCGAACATGGCTGAACAACCTCAAACGCAACAAAATCAATAGCTGGTTGGACTTCAATGAAGCTTCCGTGCACAACTTCAACGACACTTACAAGCGCCCCCAAGCCAGACCAGCTCTCCATGTGTGTTCAGGGGCCGACCGAGTCCGCTCGCGACTACCTAACATGCTGGGCCGAGCTGCGCAACTCCCGCAAGGGGGTGCACGAGGTACAAGTGATCGAGTACTTCATCGCCGGGTGCCGTGAGGGCACTCTGCTCAAGCACAAGGTCCTGTGCGGCAAGCATACTATGCTGGACGAGCTCATGGCTGTGGCGGACAAGTACGCTACGACCGACTCCTCCATGAAGTCAGATATCCGGGTTGACACACCGGGGAAGGTGATTACGCTGAATACCCCAGCTCCGACTGGCGATGCTAGCCGGCGTCAGCAGCGGAGCAACAACAACAAGAGCAAGGCCCCAGAGCCGGCTTGCAATAGCCGGCTGGTGGCAACTGTTGAGAACCAAGACCAGCAGCCGGCTGGCCAGCCCGGCTCCAAGCGTTAGCAACGCACCAAGGGTGCTTGTCAGCCATCTCTCTCCTTCGAGTAGGCCCTCGAGGCTCCGTGCAAGTTCCACGATGGCGCCAAGCCATCCAACCATATGACTCGGCAGTGCAACTGGCTCGCCCCCCTCGCCAAGGAAGAGGCTCAACCGCCTCCCCTCCCGGCCCGGCGGGCCCGGCTCCTCAGCAGCCAGCCCGTCCTGTTGGCATGCTCCAAAATGAGTCCCCAACGAGCACGCTGCCCACGTCGTCTTCACAAGTGAGGCCAATAACAAGCGCAACAGGCGGCAACAACACCGTGAGGTGAACACCGTTGTGCCTGAGGTCCCCGAGTACATGCATTGGTATGAGAAGCCCATTACCTGGAGCCAAAAGGACCATCCGACCGTAATGCCCAGCTGGACCATGTTCCATGGCATCGTCCCGGGGCTCTCCCACTCACCACTCGGCAAGATCAAGATTGATGTCCTATTAGCATACTACTCTGAAATTCTTTGAACTTTTCAAAATGTTTCAAATTTGTGTTTCATCAAGTAGATATACCCATATCTGCTTAAATCATCTATGAAGGTCAGAAAATAACGATACCCGCCGGGAGCCTCAACACTCATTGGATTGCATACATCTGTATGTAATATTTCCAATAAGTCATTGACTCACAGCATTGTTTCGGAGAACGGAGTTTTAGTCATCTTGCCCATGAGGCATTATTCGCAATCATCAAATGATTCATAATCAAGTGATTCCAAAAGTCCATCAACATGGAGTTTCTCCATGCCTTAAAACAATATGACCTAAATGGCAGTGCCACAAGTATGTTGCACTATCATTATCAACTCTGCATCTTTTGGCTTTAATATTATGAATATGTGTATTAGTACGACCGAGATTCAATAAACCATTGATCTTGGGTGTATGACCATAGAAGGTTCTATTCATGTAAACAGAATACCAATTATTCTCTGACTTAAATAAATAATCATATTGCAATAAGCACGATCCAATCTTGTTCATGCTCAACGCAAACACCAAATACCATTTATTTAGGTTTAACACTAATCTCGAAAGTATAGGGAGTGTGCGATGATGATCATATCAATATTGGAACTACTTCCAAGACGTACACATCATCACCTCACCCTCAACTAGTTTCCATTTATTCTGCAACTCCTGTTTCGAGTTACTAATCTTAGCAACCGAACAACTATCAAATACCCAGGGGCTACTATGAACACTGGTGAGGTAAACATCAATAACATGTATATCAAATATACATTCGTTCACTTTGCCATCCTTCTTATCCGCCAAATATTTGGGGTAGTTCCGCTTTCAGTGACCATTTCCTTTGCAGTAGAAGCACGTAGTTTCAGGCTTGGGTCTAGCTTTGGGCTTCTTCTCGGGAGTGACAACTTGCTTGCCATTCTTTTGAATGTCCCTTTCTTTTCCTTTGCCCTTTTCTTGAAACTAGTGGTCTTATTAAGCATCAACAATTGATGCTCTTTCTTGATTTCTACCTTCGTTGATTTCAGCATCACTAAGAGCTCGGGATCGTCTTCGTCATCCCTTGCATATTATAGTTCATCACAAAGTTCCAATAACTTGGTGATAGTGACTAGAGAACTCTTTCAATCCTATCTTATTTGGATGATTAACTCCCACTTGATTCAAGCGATTGTAGTACTCAGACATTCCGACCACATGCTCACTGGTTGAGCTATTCTCCTCCATCTTGTAGGCAAAGTACTTGTCGGAGGTCTTGAAGGAAATATGCCCTAGAGGCAATAATAAAGATGTTATTTGTATTTCCCTATATCATGATAAATGTCTTTTATTCATGCTAGAATTGTATTAACCGGAAACTTAGTACATGTGTGGATACATAGACAAAACAGTATGTCCCTAGTATGCCTCTACTAGACTAGCTCATTGATCAAAGATGGTTATGTTTCCTAGCCATAGACATGAGTTGTCATTTGATCAACGGGATCACATCATTAGGATAATGATGTGATGGACAAGACCCATCCGTTAGCATAGCACTATGATCGTTTAGTTTAACTGCTATTGCTTTCTTCATGACTTATACATGTTCCTATGACTATGAGATTATGCAACTCCCGAATACCGTAGGAACACCTTGTGTGCTATCAAACGTCACAACGTAACTGGGTGATCATAAAGATGCTCTACAGTTGTCTCCGAAAGTATTCGTGGTGTTGGCATAGATCAAGATTAGGATTTGTCACTCCGAGTGTCGGAGAGGTATCTCTGGGCCCTCTCGGTAACACACATCACAATAAGCCTTGCAAGCAAAAGACTAATGAGTTAGTCACGAGATGATGTGTTACGGAACGAGTAAAGAGACTTGCCGGTAACGAGATTGAACTAGGTATAGAAATACCGACGATCGAATCTCGGGCAAGTAACATACCGTTTGACAAAAGGAACAACGTATGTTGTTATGCGGTTCTGACCGATAAAAGATCTTCGTAGAATATGTAGGAGCCAATATGAACATCCAGGTTCCGCTATTGGTTATTGACCAGAGATGAGTCTCGGTCATGTCTACATAGTTCTCGAACCCGTAGGGTCCGCACGCTTAACGTTTGATGACGATCGGTATTATGAGTTTTTGAGTATTGATGTACCGAAGGTAGTTCGGAGTCCCGGATGAGATCACGGACATGACGAGGAGTCTCGAAATGTCCGAGACATAAAGATTGATATATTGGACGGCTATATTCGGACACCGGAAGTATACCGGAAAAGTTTCGGATTTATCGGGAATGCCGGAGGGGGTTACTGGAACCCCCTACGAGAGGGGATGGTCCATAGTGGGCCTAAAGGATGAGAGAGAGGCAGCCCATAGGGCTGGCCGGCGCCCCCACCTAGGAATCCTAGTTGGACTAGGATTGGGGGGGCGCCACCTCTCCTATTCCTTTCCCCCTTCTTCCTTTCGATGAATCCTACTAGGAATAGGATTGCAATCCTATTCCTAGTAGGACTCCCTCCCTAGCCGCACCAGGAGAGGTTGGCCGGCCTCCCTCCCCTGCTCCTTTATATACGGGGGCAGGGGGGCACCCAAAGACACACAAGTTGAATTGTTTTAGCCGTGTGCGGTGCCCCCCTCCACAGAATCACACCTCGGTCGTACCGTCGCGGAGCTTAGGCGAAGCCCTGCGCCGGTGAACACATCATATCCGTCACCACGCCGTCGTGCTGACGAAACTCTCCCGTGAAGCTCAACTGGATCAAGAGCTCGTGGGACGTCATCAAGCTGAACGTGTGCTGAACGCGGAGGTGCCGTACGTTCGGTGCTTGATCGGTTGGATCGCGAAGAAGTTCGACAACATCAACCGCATCACTTGACGCTTCCGCTCCCGGTCTACGAGGGTACATAGACACACTCTCCCCTCTCGTTGCTATGCATCTGGTAGATAGATCTTGCGTGATCGTAGGAAAATTTTGAAATACTACGTTCCCCAACAGTGGCATCATGAGCCAGGTCTATGCGTAGATGATATGCACGAGTAGAACACAATGAGATTGTGGACGATACTAGTCATACTGCTTACCAGCATGTCATACTTTGCTTCGGCGGTATTGTGAGATGAAGCGGCCCGGACCGACATTACGCGTACGCTTACGCGAGACTGGTTTCACCGTTACGAGCACTTGTTGCTTAAAGGTGACTGGCGGGTGTCTATCTCTCTCACTTTAGCTGAATCAAGTGTGGCTACGCCCGGTCCTTGTGAAGGTTAAAACAGCACATACTTGACGAAACATCGTTGTGGTTTTGTATGCGTAGGTAAGAACGGTTCTTGCTAAAGCCCGTAGCAGCCACGTAAAACTTGCAACAAACAAAGTAGAGGACGTCTAACTTGTTTTTGCAGGGCATGTTGTGATGTGATATGGTCAAGACATGATGAGTTATACGGTTTTGTATGAGATGATCATGTTTTGTAAAGTTATCGGCAACTGGCAGGAGCCATATGGTTGTCGCTTTATTGTATGAAATGCAATCACCATGTAATTGCTTTACTTTATCACTAAGCGGTTGCGATAGTCGTGGAAGCAATAGTTGGCGAGACGACAACGATACTACGATGAAGATCAAGGTGTCAAGCCGGTGACGAAGGTGATCATGACGGTGCTTTGAAGATGGAGATCAAAAGCACAAGATGATGATGGCCATATCATGTCACATATTTTGATTGCATGTGATGTTTATCTTATTATGCTTCTTATTTTGCTTAGAACGACGGTAGCATTATAAGGTGATCCCTTACTAAATTTCAAGGTATAAGTGTTCCCCCTGAGTATGCACCGTTGCGAAAGTTCGTCGTGCCGAGACACCACGTGATGATCGGGTGTGATAAGCTCTACGTTCAAATACAACGGGTGTAAGCCAGTTTTGCACACGCAGAATACTCGGGTTAAACTTGACGAGCCTAGCATATACAGATATGGCCTCGGAACACTGGAGACCGAAAGGTCGAGCGTGAATCATATAGTAGATATGATCAACATAAGATGTTCACCATTGAAAACTACTCCATCTCACGTGATGATCGGACATGGTTTAGTTGATTTGGATCACGTGATCATTTAGATGACCAGAGGGATGTCTATCTAAGTGGGAGTTCTTTAAATTAATATGATTAAATTGAACTTTAATTTATCATGAACTTAGTCCTGATAGTTTTGCATATCTATGTCGTTGTAGATCAATGGCCCGTGCTACCGTTCCTTTGAATTTTAATGCATTCCTAGAGAAAGCTAAGTTGAAAGGTGATGGTAGCAATTAAACAGACTGGGTCCGTAACCTGAGGATTATCCTCATTGCTGCACAGAAGAATTATGTCCTTGAAGCACCGCTAGGTGACAAGCCCCCTTCTGCTGATGCAGACGCTTTGAAAGTCTGGCAGTCGCGGTCTGATGACTACACGATAGTTCAGTGTGCCATGCTTTACGGCTTAGAACCGGGACTTCAACGACGTTTCGAACGTCATGGAGCATATGAAATGTTCCAGGAGTTGAAGTTAATATTTCAAGCAAATGCCCGAATTGAGAAATATGAGATTTCCAATAAGTTCTACAGCTGCAAAATGGAGGAGAATAGTTCTATCAGTGAACACTTGCTCAGAATGTCTGGGTACTACAATCATATGACTCAACTTGGTTGCAAAGTTGACGAGGAAAGTGTTATTGATAGAGTTCTTCAATCACTGCCACCAAGCTATAAAGGCTTCGTGATGAACTATAACATGCAAGGGATGCAAAAGACAATTTCCGAGCTCTTCGCTATGCTCAAAGCTGTGAAGGTAGAAATCAAAAAGGAGCATCAAGTGTTGATGGTTAACAAGACCACTAGTTTCAAGAAAAAGGGCAAGGGAAAGAAAGGGAACCTCAAAAAGAATAGCAAGTCAGTTGCTACTTCAACGAAGAAACCCAAATCTGGAGCCAAGCCTAAAACTGAGTGCTTCTACAGCAAGGGGACTGGACACTGGAAGCGGAACTGCCCCAAGTATTTGGCGGATAAGAAGGATGGCAAGATGAACAAAGGTATATGTGATATACATGTTATTGATGTGTACCTTACTAATGCTCGTAGTAGTACCTGGGTATTTGATACCGGTTCGGTTGCTAATATTTGTAACTCGAAACAGGGACTACGGATTAAACGAAGATTAGCTAAGGACGAGGTGACGATGCGCGTGGGAAACGGTTCCAAAGTCGATGTGATCGCCGTCGGCACGCTACCTCTAAATCTACCTTCAGGATTAGTTTTAGACCTAAATAATTGTTATTTGGTGCCAGCGTTGAGCATGAACATTATATCTGGATCTTGTTTATTGCGAGACGGTTATTCATTTAAATCAGAGAATAATGGTTGTTCCATTTTGATGAATAATATCTTTTATGGTCATGCACCCGTAAAGAGTGGTCTATTCTTACTGGATCTCGATTGTAGTGATACACATATTCATAATATTGAAACCAAAAGATGCAAGGTTAATAATGATAGTGCAACTTATTTGTAGCACTGCCGTTTAGGTCATATTGGTGTAAAACGCATGAAGAAACTCCATAAAGATGGACTTTTGGAATAACTTGATTATGAATCACTTGGTGCTTGCGAACCATGCCTCATGGGCAGGATGACTAAAACTCCGTTCTCCGGAACTATGGAGCGAGCAACAGATTTGTTGGAAATCATACATACTGATGTATGTGGACCAATGAGTGTTGATGCTCGCGGTGGGTATCGTTATTTTCTGACCTTCACTGATGATTTGAGTAGATATGGGTATATCTACTTAATGAAACACAAGTCTGAAACATTTGAAAAGTTCAAAGAATTTCAGAGTGAAGTAGAGAATCATCGTAACATGAAAATAAAGTTCCTACGATCTGATCGTGGAGGAGAATATTTAAGTTACAAGTTTGGTCTTCATTTGAAACAATGTGGAATAGTTTCACAACTCACGCCACCTGGAACACCACAACGTAATGGTGTGTCCGAACGTCGTAACCGTACTTTATTTGATATGGTGCGATCTATGATGTCTCTTACCGATTTATCACTATCGTTTTGGGGTTATGCTTTAGAGACATCTGCATTCACGTTAAATAGGGCACCATCTAAATCCGTTGATACGACGCCTTATGAACTATGGTTTGGCAAGAAACCAAAGTTGTCGTTTCTTAAAATTTGGGGCTGCGATGCTTATGTGAAAACACTTCAACCTGATAAGCTCGATCCCAAGTCGGAAAAATGTGTCTTCATAGGATACCCAAAAGAGACTGTTGGGTACACCTTCTATCACAGATCCGAAGGCAAAATATTCGTTGCTAAGAACGGATCCTTTCTAGAAAAAGAGTTTCTCTCGAAAGAAGTGAGTGGGAGGAAAGTAGAACTTGATGAGGTAATTGTACCTTCTCCAATATTGGAAAGTAGTACATCACAGGAAATTGTTCCAGTGATTCCTACACCAATTAGTGAGGAAGTTGATGATAATGATCATGAAACTTCGGATCAAGTTTTTGCTGAATGTCGTAGATCAACCAGAGTACGTTCCGCACCAGAGTGGTACGGCAACCCAGTTCTGGAAATCATGTTACTAGACCATGATGAACCTACGAACTATGAGGAAGCGATGATGAGCCCAGATTCCGCAAAATGGCTTGAAGCCATGAAATCTGAGATGGGATCCATGTATGAGAACAAAGTGTGGACTTTGGTTGACTTGCTCGATGATCGGCAGGCCATCGAAAATAAATGGATCTTCAAGAGGAAGACCGACGCAGACGGTAATATTACTGTTTACAAAGCTCGACTTGTTGCAAAAGGTTTTCGACAAGTTCAAGGAGTTGACTACGATGAGACTTTCTCACCTGTAGTGATGCTTAAGTCTGTCCGAATCATGTTAGCAATTGCCGCATTTTATGATTATGAAATCTGGCAAATGGATGTCAAAACTGCATTCCTAAATGGATATCTCAAAGAAGAGTTGTATATGATTGAACCAGAAGGTTTTGTCGATCCAAAAGGTGCTAACAAAGTATGCAAACTCCAGCGATCCATCTATGGACTGGTGCAAGCATCTCGGAGTTGGAATATACGCTTTGATGAGGTGATCAAAGCATATGGTTTTATACAGACTTTTGGAGAAGCCTGTATTTACAAGAAAGTGAGTGGGAGCTCTGTAGCATTTCTAATATTATATGTAGATGACATATTGTTAATTGGAAATGATATAGAATTTCTGGATAGCATAAAAGGATACTTGCATAAAAGTTTTTCAATGAAAGACCTCGGAGAAGCTGCTTACATATTAGGCATCAAGATCTATAGAGATAGATCAAGACGCTTAATTGGACTTTCACAAAGCACATACCTTGATAAGATTTTGAAAAGGTTCAAAATGGATCAGTCAAAGAAATGATTCTTGCCTGTTTTTCAAGGTATGAAGTTGAGTAAGACTCAATGCCCGACCACTGCAGAAGATAGAGAGAAAATGAAAGTCATTTCCTATGCCTCAGCCATAGGATCTATCATGTATTCAATGCTGTGTACCAGACCTGATGTGTGCCTTGCTATAAGTCTAGCAGGGAGGTACCAAAGTAATCCAGGAGTGGATCACTGGACAGCGGTCAAAAACATCCTAAAGTATCTGAAAAGAACAAAGGATATGTTTCTCGTATATGGAGGTGACAAAGAGCTCGTCGTAAACGGTTACGTCGATTCTAGCTTTGACACTGATCCGGATGACTCAAAGTTACAAACCGGATATGTATTTTTATTGAACGGTGGAGCTGTCAGCTGGTGCAGTTCCAAGCAGAGCGTCGTGGCGGGATCTACGTGTGAAGCGGAATACATAGCTGCTTCAGAAGCAGCAAATGAAGGAGTCTGTATGAAGGAGTTCATATCCGATCTAGGTGTAGTACCTAGTGCATCGGGTCCAATGAAAATCTTTTGTGACAACACTGGAGCCATAGCCTTGGCGAAGGAATCCAGGTTTCACAAGAGAACAAAGCACATCAAAAGACGCTTCAATTCCATCCGCGATCTAGTCAAGGAGGGAGACATAGAGATTTGCAAAATACATACGGATCTGAATGTTGCAGACCCATTGACTAAGCCTCTTCCACGGGCAAAACATGATCAGCACCAAGACTCCATGGGTGTGAGGATCATCACTTTGTAATCTAGATTATTGACTCTAGTTCAAGTGGGAGACTGAAGGAAATATGCCCTAGAGGCAATAATAAAGATGTTATTTGTATTTCCTTATATCATGATAAATGTCTTTTATTCATGCTAGAATTGTATTAACCGAAAACTTAGTACATGTGTGGATACATAGACAAAACAGTATGTCCCTAGTATGCCTCTACTAGACTAGCTCATTGATCAAAGATGGTTATGTTTCCTGGCCATAGACATGAGTTGTCATTTGATCAACGGGATCACATCATTAGGAGAATGATGTGATGGACAAGACCCATCCGTTAGCATAGCACTATGATCGTTTAGTTTAACTGCTATTGCTTTCTTCATGACTTATACATGTTCCTATGACTATGAGATTATGCAACTCCCGAATACCGTAGGAACACCTTGTGTGCTATCAAACGTCACAGCGTAACTGGGTGATCATAAAGATGCTCTACAGGTGTCTCCGAAAGTATTCGTGGTGTTGGCATAGATCAAGATTAGGATTTGTCACTCCGAGTGTCGGAGAGGTATCTCTGGGCCCTCTCGGTAACACACATCACAATAAGCCTTGCAAGCAAAAGACTAATGAGTTAGTCACGAGATGATGTGTTACGGAACAAGTAAAGAGACTAGCCGGTAACGAGATTGAACTAGGTATAGAGATACCGACGATCGAATCTCGGGCAAGTAACATACCGTTTGACAAAAGGAACAACGCATGTTGTTATGCGGTTCTGACCGATAAAAGATCTTCGTAGAATATGTAGGAGCCAATATGAACATCCAGGTTCCGCTATTGGTTATTGACCAGAGATGAGTCTCGGTCATGTCTACATAGTTCTCGAACCCGTAGGGTCCGCACGCTTAACGTTTGATGACGATCGGTATTATGAGTTTTTGAGTATTGATGTACCGAAGGTAGTTCGGAGTCCCGGATGAGATCACGGACATGACGAGGAGTCTCGGAATGTCCGAGACATAAAGATTGATATATTGGACGGCTATATTCGGACACCGGAAGTATACCGGAAAAGTTTCGGATTTATCGGGAATGCCGGAGGGGGTTACCGGAACCCCCTACGAGAGGGGATGGTCCATAGTGGGCCTAAAGGATGAGAGAGAGGCAGCCCATAGGGCTGGCCGGCGCCCCCACCTAGGAATCCTAGTTGGACTAGGATTGGGGGGGCGCCACCTCTCCTATTCCTTTCCCCTTTCTTCCTTTCGGTGAATCCTACTAGGAATAGGATTGCAATCCTATTCCTAGTAGGACTCCCTCCCTAGCCGCACCAGGAGAGGTTGGCCGGCCTCCCTCCCCTGCTCCTTTATATACGGGGGCAGGGGGGCACCCAAAGACACACAAGTTGAATTGTTTTAGCCGTGTGCGGTGCCCCCCTCCACAGAATCACACCTCGGTCGTACCGTCGCGGAGCTTAGGCGAAGCCCTGCGCCGGTGAACACATCATATCCGTCACCACGCCGTCGTGCTGACGAAACTCTCCCGTGAAGCTCAACTGGATCAAGAGCTCGTGGGACGTCATCAAGCTGAACGTGTGCTGAACGCGGAGGTGCCGTACGTTCGGTGCTTGATCGGTTGGATCGCGAAGAAGTTCGACAACATCAACCGCGTCACCTGACGCTTCCGCTCCCGGTCTACGAGGGTACATAGACACACTCTCCCCTCTCGTTGCTATGCCTCTGGTAGATAGATCTTGCGTGATCGTAGGAAAATTTTAAAATACTACGTTCCCCAACAGGTCTAATACCTCTCGACACGGGCATGAGACTGAAATACTAATGTCAACTCTCGGAACATCTCATATCACTACAAAAAAACCACTTCCGTGATAATACGTGTTTGTCATAGTAGGTCACGTTATCTGTCATGCATGTACATCCATGACGATTTTATGACAGAATCAAGAAAGTCATACATGTGATGTCGTAGAAGTGTTCCATGACAATACAAAAATTATCATCATAGAAGAGTTCACTTCCAAGACGATAAATAGCGCGTCATGGAAGTGCTTTCGTCAAGGGTAACCGACACGTGGCATCCATCGTAACGGCACATCGTTAGCCATATCGGGTCCGGTTTTGGATCCGATAACTCGTTAACAACCAGGACCAATGGGGGTTTTCCATGTGTAAAATTCGCATTGGCCAAACAAACCACGTGTCAGCTCCACGTGCAGACATATGTCAACCAACCAATGGACATGAGGGCGCTAATGATACGTCGACACATGGCACAGCCGAACAGGGGCCCATTCAGATCAAAAGGCCGACCCGTTTGACTTGGTCAATGGATAACGGGCAGGCCCATCGAAAGCCTGCTAACGGCCTGCTCGCACATAGCTCATTCGGGCCTGATAACTCACGGCCCATTATGGCCTTTCCTAGTTCGGCCCACTAGCTTCATCTGGGTCGTCCAATATGATTCCAGCCCGTTGTAACTTCCGTCCTATGTACGGCCCATGACATCTTTCGGCTGATATGAGGCCCTTTGTTACTCTTGGACCATTAACGTCCCATAGTGAAATTGGCCCATAATGAACAATATGTCGCTTCAAACCCATTAATGGCCCATTACTCCATTGGGCCATTCCCAGCCCGTGTTATCTTTCGGCCTTTTAAGGACCCATTTATTCTTGGGCTGATTTGCAGCATTTGGTAGCTTACGGTTCGTTACTGGCCTTTCTGGCTTGTGGGACAAATTCAGCCCATGGTTAAAGGAGGCCTGTTTATGGCCCGTTGACCCGTTGGGTCGTTTTCATAGCGTCATCAAAAATGGCCCAGTAACGACCCGTTATGCCTGTCGATGGAATTAAGCCCGCTATAGTCGTCGGCCTCTTAAAGGCCCTCTATGGTCGGCCCATGAACGGACGGCAGCTACTCTAGCCCGTTTACAGCCCATAATGCGGTCTGTTGTTTGGCCAATCGATCATATGGCCCGTAAATGGCCCATTGATTCTACGGCCCGTAGAAGGCAATGGTGACAATGGTCCGCATGTTGCCCATGGTTATTGTGGCCTAGTTTTGAATAATAGATTAATGCGGGCACTAGCAAACCACGAAAAAAGAACTACAATGACTACAAGCAAACAAATAAACAAATAAGGAAGCAACATACGCTAGGCTATTATGGCTATTACACATATTGTCGGCGTTCTGGGAACAGGGGTACCTAGCTTGCCTACCTGCGGCCCAGGGCGTGGCTCATCAGGCAGCCTAGTATGGCCCAACATCTTCATCGACAACTCAAGACCCTCGCGAGTGGCCAAGCCTCGCAAGGCGGACGACGCAAGACATCCCCTGGGGCGGCCTCACCAGGCCGGCTTGTGAGGATCTGAGATATCAAGGCAAGGGGCACCTCGCGAGGTCGTCATGACGTGAGCAATGACGAGCAAGGTCAGGCGGGCGCCAGCGGGCGCAGAGTGTCAGTTTCCCCATTGGTGCTAAAGGAGTAGGTGCAGACGAGGAGTCCTGAGGCATCAGACAAAGGTTTCCATATCAGTGCAACAAGACCAAGACCACCAGGACGACAGGACGGATGTCATCGCGGAGCCCACGACGGCGTCACCACCAGATCCTTTGGCAGGCGAAGACCACCTTTTGTTAGGATAGCTTGTAGTAGTTGTCCCCCTTCAAATTTGGCCGTTGTGGGATTCCTTCCCGCTCAATATTTGGCAAGAGGACCCGGACCACTATAAATAGGACTAGCCACCACCATTAGGATCATCTCGGCCGATAGAGAGTTGATCTCATCTAGAGTTGATTAGATAGAAGGCCGCACATCACAGCCTCACCCGAGCTCAAGAACACCTCTCCTCAGGGGGTGGTTCATCCATGTACTAGTTCTTCCACACCCTACAAGGCAATCCACCACACCACACTAGATTAGGGTATTACGCCACAACGGTGGCCCAAACCAGTATAAATCTTGTGTCTCTTGTTCATCGGATCGGACGAGCTAGGCCTAGGGCTGTTGAGTGGACGAGCTAGAGCGGAAGGAGAGATCTTCGTGAGCACCCCAGTGTTCGAACCTCAAGGGTTTGCCGGAACCCCAGATCCAACATTTTGGCGCGCCGGGTAGGGGTGCGCTGAAACTTCCCTTCCGTCGATCAGTGCTCCGTCGTTCCAGCAGTTCCATGGCCGACGCTCGTAGAGCCCGTGCTGAGCGGCGGGCTGCCCTTCCTGCCCGTGTCGCTCAGACTGCTCCTGCCGGCGAACCACCCCGTTGTTCTCCATCGCCTGCTGCCAATGCCGCCACCGGTCCGGTGCGGCAAGAACAGCAGGCATAGTCCCTGCACCTCTCCGTGTGGCGCGATGGACGCACTGCTACCCCGGTAGTCTCTTCGTCCCATGCTTGCCGCGGACCCACGGATGCATAGGCTGCGCTGCTCATGGTATGTGAGCTCCTGCCCTACCGCCCCGTCGACAACTTCTACGAAGAATGGCTCGACCGCATCGCCGAGCTCGTCAGTGCCACTGGTGGCTCTCCAGCGCCGTCCCTCTCCTTGCCTCGCCCGCCTCCCCATGAGGATGATGAGGCCCAAGAAGCTCCACTGTTGTCCCCACATCAAGGCGTCGTCCAAGACTCAAGGCATGTGGCCCCGTGGCGTGACCGCCTACACGCGGCGCCATCGCGTGAAGAAGGAAGCTTCCAAGAGATCCAGGGGTCCTGCGGAGGAGCACCCGCGCTCCCTCCACCGCTGCGTCGAGACCCCCCCCCCCCCCCCCCCCCCCC
>LR738714.1:170611878-170635855 GCA_902687465.1 Secale cereale | reverse complement strand
CGCGGCGGTGCGAGAGGACCAAGACAAAGTCACACCACCCCAGCAAGCTCTGGTGTCGGCAGCAGGCTGCAAGGCCCTCGCCCCCGAGCTGCGCAACGTCAACTGGCCGTTCAAGCCCGACCTGCAATCACCCTACGACGGCACTCCCGACCCTGCGGAGTTCCTGCATTCTACGAGCTGAGCATCGAAGCATCCGGCGGCAACGAGAATATCATGGTGAACTAGTTCCCCATGGCCCTCAAGGATGGCGCGCGCTCATGGCTCATGAACCTGCCCACGGGATCGATCTCCACCTGGAGTGAGATGCGCGAGTGGTTCATCGCCAACTTCCAGGGCGCTCGAGACCGTCCACCGGCCGCAGGTGACCTGCGGCGTATCAAGCAACAACCAGGAGAAACCCTGCAGAAGTTCATCCAACATTTCAACAGCATCCGCGTCAAGATCCCCAAGGTCACGGACATGGCCATCATCTCGACGTTCTCAGATGGCATCCGCGACGTCAAGATGAAAGAAGAGCTCGCCATCCATGAAGATTTGTGCATGTCCTTGGAGTTGTTCAACCTGGCGACCAAGTGCTCTGGGGCCGAGGAGGGGCACCTCTCACTCGTCGAGCTCCCCGCTGTTGAACCCGAAGACAAGAAGGACAAAAGCAAGGACGTAAAGCGCAAGGGAGCGCCAGTGCTTGTAGCTGAACCAGAAATGAAGCGGGGCCGTGACTACTCGGAGCCACCCAAGAACGACCGAGCATTTTGCGCCTTCCACAACATGCACAGTCACAACACTCATGACTGTCAAGAGCTTAGGGCCCTCCGCGAAGGATGCGTCATCCAACGCCCCGAGCGCGGCAATCATGGCTACGGCCACGGGGGAGGTCGGACCGGAGGACGCTGGGATGACCGCGGCCCCCGCCAGGAGTGGCGTGATCAGCCTGAGGAGGACCGTTGGCGCGGCCAGCCCCGTGACGATGCCTGGAGGAATCAGCCCCGAGAGGACCGTCCTCAGGGCAGGGCCATCCTACCACCTCTGCCACCGCCAAGGACAAACGACGAACAGGACGAGGGGGCTGGGGGCTTCTAGGATCCGCATGCCATCGCTTGCATCTTGGCCGGAGCGCAGGCCACAGCTTCTCAGCGCCTCTTCAAGCAGTTCACGCTTGAAGTAAACGCGACTCTCCCCAAGCTCGAGGCTACCCGCCCACTTAGGTGGTCCAGGTGCCCCATCACCTTCAGTTCAGCAGACCAGCTCAAGTGCGCAGCTACGGCTGGCGCCCTCCCGATGCTTTGCTCTCCCGTCATCAGCAACGTCCAAGTTACAAAGACCCTCATCAACAGTGGCGTAGGACTCAACGTCCTATCCATCGATACATTGGACAACCTCCAAGTACCCTACAATCAGCTGCTGCCTACCAAGCCCTTCTCCGGAGTGACTGACGGCTCCACCACCCCCGTGGGGCAAGTTCGCCTACCTGTAACCTTCGACAAGCGTGAAAACTACCACACTGAGCTCATCGACTTCGATGTCGCCCACATCCATCTCCCTTACAACGCCATCCCCGGGTATCCAGCCCTGGCCAAGTTCATGGCAGTAACTAACCACCGCTACAATGTTCTCAAGATGCCGGGAAGCGGCGACGTCATCACTACCGCCTGCGAGGAGAAGGACGCAGCATGCTCACTCGAGTGCGCTTACCAGGCGGCAGCGGTCGAGGATCTGGACAGCGACGACGTAATCTACCCACCTGAGGTCGTTCCTAAGAAGAAGAAGCAGCAGCTGGCCCTGGAGCCTCATGAGGACGCAGCACAGGGTGGAAGCACCTCGGGACCTGCACCTAGGGAGGGGCCTCCTCCTCTCTCGCATAGGAAGGCGCGCCCGGCGCCCCCCTCAGGCTGGGCTCAGGGGCTCTCCTCTGGAGGGCCTTTGACCTAGCCTGTGTCACGAGGGAGGCGCTCGGGCACGATGTGGAGGAGTGCTTTGCTGCACGCTTCCCTCCAGGGGCCTCAAGGCGTGAGGCACCAAGCACTAAGGAGTTCATCAGCCAGACCATTGAAAACCTACAAGAGCCGAGAGCCATGCGGGGCGAGCGCCGCCCGCCTCCTCCAAGGGCAGCTGTCGGCCCAGGCTCAGGAGACGGGCTGCGCGTCTGTGTCAACGTCCCGACACTCAAGAGGATCGCGTCTGAGGAGCTCTACTGGCCTTCCCAGGTGGGCCGGTGCTAGGGTCCTCCTCACAGCTATGTGCGCATGCCCTTCGGCTTGCCGAACCAGGTGGTCCTGCACCAGCGCCACATGCTGGAAGTCCTGGCGGCTCGCGAGGCCAGGAACAAGGATATCCAAGCGGAACTGGACTCGGCCCTCTGCGAGATCTGGGGAGCCCCGGAGCCACGCGAATGGCCGGAGCCAAGCGGCACGTAAGGAACAGCGTCTTCATCGAGCACCTTCAGCTACACCAACACTACTTCAGCAACTATGCGAGGTGACATCTTCCGATTTTTGTTCAACTGGGAGTGCCCCTCGGGCAGCATCATTCCCATGTCTCACGGGCCTGTCTCTGCGACGCGTATCCTTTTGCATCTCAGATCACATTTTGGGGGCGCTGCTACTTCTCGATCTTGCGTTGTATTCCCTCAAAGAGGAAAGGGAGATGCAACACATTAGCGTAAGTATTTACCTTAGTTTTTGAGAACCAAGGTATCAATCCAGTAGGAGACCACGCGCGAGTCCCTCGCACCTGCACAAACAAATAAGAACTTCGCAGCCAACGCGATAAGGGGTTGTCAATCCCTTTATGGTCACTTACGAAAGTGAGATATGATAGTTTATATTTTTGGTATTTTTGTTTATAAGAACAGAAAATAAAAGCGATAAAAGTAAAGTAGATGTAGATTGATATGTTGAGAATAGACCCGGGGGCCATAGTGTTCTCTAGTGGCTTCTCTCATGATAGTGATATTCTACAGCGGGTAAACAAATTACTGACGAGCAATTGATAGAAAAGCGAATAATTATGAGACTATCTAGGCATGATCATTCTATATAGTCATGACACCCGAGACAAGTAGACCGAAATGATTCAGCATCTACTACTATTACTCCACACATCAACCGCTATTCAACATGCATCTAGTGTATTGAGTTCATAAGAACAGAGTAATGCCTTAAACAAGATGACATGATGTGGAGGGATAAACTCAAACAATATGATATAAACCCCATCTTTTTATCCTCGATGGAAACAATACAATACGTGCCTTGCTGCCCCTAGTGTCACTTGGAAAGGACACTGCAAGATTGAACCCAAAGCCAAGCACTTCTCCCATTGCAAGTACTATAGATCTAGTAGGCCAAATCAAACCAATAATTCGAAGAGACTTGCAAGGATATTATGAGAACACATAAAAAGTTTAGAGAAGAACCAAATATTCCTCATAGATAATCTTGATCATAAACTCACAATTCATCGGACTCGACAAACACACCGCAAAAAGAGATTACATCGAATAGATTTCCTCGAAGACCGAGGAAAACTTTGTATTGAGATCCAGAGAGAGAGAAGAAGCCATCTAGATACTAGCTATGGACCTGAAGGTCTGTGGTAAACTACTCACAACTCATGGTGAGGGCGATGCTGATGATGCTGAAGAACTCCGTGATGGATCCCCCTTCGGTGGAGCTTCAGAACAGGCTCCAAGATGGGATCTCACGGGAACAGAAGGTTACGGCGATGGAATTAGGGTTTTATTTCCATTGCTGATGGTTTTGGGGTACGTAGACTTATATAGGAGGAAGCAGGACATCGGGGGAGTCACGGGGGCCCCACGAGGCAGGGGGCGCGCCTTGGGAAGGGGGGCGCGTCCCCCACCCTCGTGGGCCCCTCATGGCTCTTCTGACGTGGTTCTCAAGTTCTCTGTGCGTGATTTTCTCCAAAAATATCTCTTGCGAAGGTTTCATTCCGTTTGGACTCCGTTTGATATTTTTTTCTGCAAAACCCTGAAACAGGCAAAAAACAGCAATCTGGACTAGGCCTTTGGGTTAGTAGGTTAGTCCCAAAAATGATATAAAAGTGTAAGATAAAGCCCATTAAACATCCAAGACTTCATAAATAATGGCATGGAACAATCAAAAATTATAGGTACGTTGGAGACGTATCAAGCATCCCCAAACTTAATTCCTGCTCGTCCTCGAGTAGGTAAATGATAAAAACAGAATTTTTGATTTGGAATGCTAACCAACATAGTTTGTCAATGTAATTCTCTTAATTGTGACATGAATGTTCAGATCTGAAAGATTCAAGATAAAAGTCTATATCGACATTAGAAATAATAATACTTCAAGCATACTAACAAAGCAATCATGTCTTCTCAAAAGACTATGGCTAAAGAAAGTTATCCCTACAAAATCATATAGTCTGGCGACAAAATATTCATATCATGCACAACCCCGATTTCATCCAAGCACTTGTTTTCATACTCTATTCTTTCAAATCTTTCAACTTTCACGCAATACATGAGCGTGAGCCATGGACATAGCACTATTGGTGGAATAGAGAAGTGGTTGTGGAGAAGACAAAAAGGTGGGAGATAGTCTCACATCAACTAGGCGTGTCAACAGGCTAAGGAGATGCCCATCAATAGATATCAATGTGAGTGAGTAGGGATTGCCATGCAACGGATGCACTAGAGCTAAAAATGTATGAAAGCTCAACAAAAGAAACTAGTGGGTGTGCATCCAACTTGCTTGTTCACGAAGACCTAGGGCATTAGAGGAAGCCCATGGTTGGAATATACAAGCCAAGTTCTCTAACGAAAATTCCCACTAGTATATAAAGTGACTAAGCATGAGACTCTCTACAATGAAGAACATGGTGCTACTTTGAAGCACAAGTGTGGAAATAAGATAGTAGCAATTGTCCCCTTTTCTTTTTTGGGCCTTTTTTTTCTTTGGCCTTTCCCTTTTTTTTACGGAGGGGCTTTATTGATTTAGCCTTTCCTCCCATGGGACAATGCTCTAATAATGATGATCATCACACTTTCATTACAACTTGATAATACAACTCGATACTACAACAAAGTATGACTCTATATGAATGCCTCCGGCGGTGTACCGGTATGTGCAATGAAACAAGAGAGACATGTATGAAAAGTTATGCATGGTGGCTTTGCCACAAATACAATGTCAACTACATGATCATGCATGGCAATATGACAATATGATGCGTGTCATATGAACGGAACGGTGGAAAGTTGCATGGCAATATATCTCGGAATGGCTATGGAAATGCCATGATAGGTAGGTATGGTGGCTGTTTTGAGGAATACTATGGTGGCTGTTTTGAGGAAGGATATATAGTGGGTTTACGGTACCGGCGAAAGTTGCGTGGTACAAGAGAGGCTAGCAACGGTGGAAGGGTGAGAGTGCGTATAATCCATGGACTCATCATTAGTAATAAGAACTCATATACTTATTGCAACAATCTATGAGTCATAAAAACAAAGCAATCAATGATTGCTCCTATAGGGGAGGTTGGTAGGTGTTAACCATCGCGCGCCCCCGACCTCCACAGAAAGGTTGACACTTTACAAATACCTCATGCTCTAACTTAGTCACATAGCGGTTCACCATACGTGCATTCTACGGAAATCACTAACCTTAACACAAGTATTTCTCAATTTCATAATAACTCCACTAGCATGACTCTAATATCACTATCCTCATATCTCAAAACAATTATCAAGCATCCAACATCTCATTCTATTCAATGCACTTAGTGTGAATTTTTTTACTACATTGACATTGGATGTCTATCATGTGAAGACTAGTTTTTTTAGCCTAAACACGTTACCATGCTGTTTCAATAGACTCCCAAAAGGATATAAGTTAAGCATGAGAGTTCAGAAATTTCTACAAAATATAACCACCACCGTGCTCTAAAAGATATAAGTGAAGCACTAGAGCAAAAACTATTCAACTCAAAAGATATAAGTGAAGCACATAGAGTGTTCTAACAATTCCTAGGCCATATTTAACTCTCTCAAATAGGTGTGTCCAGCAAGGATGATTGTGACAAACTAACAAGAAAATACTCAAATTATACAAGCCGCTCCAAGCAAAACACATATCATGTGGTGAATAAAAATATAGCTCCAAGTATAGTTACCGATGGATGAAGACGAAAGAGGGGATGCCTTCCAGGGGCATCCCAAAGCTTAGGCTTTTGATCATCCTTGAATTTTACTTGGGGTGCCATGGGCATCCCAAGCTTAGGCCTTTGCTACTCTTTGTTCCATAGTCCATCAAAGCAATACTCAAAACTTGAAAACTTCACAACACAAAACTTCGACAAAAATTCTCGTGAGCTCCGTTAGTATAAGAAAGCAAACCACTACTCAAAGGTACTGCAATGAATTAATTCTTTGTTTATATTGGTGTTAAACCTACTGTATTCCAACTTATCTATGGTTCATATCTCCAAATATTACTCATAGATGCATTGAAATAAGCAAACAACATACGAAAAACAGAATCTGTCAAAAAACAGAACAGTCTGTAGTAATCTGCAGGTTTCATATACTTATGTAACTCCAAAAAATTCAAACTAAATTGTTAAATGTGAGGAATTTGTTTGTTAATCATCTAAAAAAAGAATCAACTAAATAGCATGATCCAGTCATATCTGACGACCATTCTAGCGAGCACTAACGATTGTGTTTTTCACAGCAAGATCACATAAACTTCACGCACATCTTCCCAAAGGTTCTACTTGGCACAAACACTAAACAAAACATGAAACCACATCTAAACAGAGGCTATATGCAATATTTATTCCGTAACAGTAACAAAAATAAAAAATAAACAATTGGGTTGCCTCCCAACAAGAGCTATCATTTTACGCCCCTAGCTAGGCACGATACAAGATAAATCTAGGTATTGCCATCTTCGATCTTCACCCTTTTAATGGTGTCAAGCTCGAACCCGGGAGGTTCTTTACGTTTCCCTTCATATTCGGAAATCTTTAGATCTAAAGCATCCAACCGCTTATTACAAAGAGTAATCAACATATTCATGCGGTGGAGATTTCTACTAACACTTTTAAGAGGTTCAAGAGAATTTTGTAATATTTTTGTTACTTCGCAAATTTTCTCAAGAACTTGCGTCCCTTCCGGGGTTGAATTTGACACTTTTTGGGGAGGTAGTGTTCCCACCATTCCCTCTATAATTACGTGCGTGATACTAGGATCAACTTCGATAAAATTCCCTTTGACAACGCAATCCAAGAGTTGTCTATGAGACAAATTTAATCCAACATAAAAATTGCGAAGCAAGATTCTAAAATTCACCTCTAAGGTGCACTTGCGATAAGATTCCATCATCCTAAACCAAGCATCTCTTAAGTTTTCTCCTTGCTTTTGCTTGAACTGGAGCACTTCAAACTCGGGGGACAAAGGAGCGGATAAGTGACTAGCCATAATGACAAGCAAGCAATCCAACACACACAAGCAAACAAGAAACAAGCAAACGATAAACACACGGCGGAAGAAGGGCAAATAAAACGGCAAGGGTGAAGTGGGGGAGAGGAAAACGAGAGGCAAAAATGTAATGCGAAGGATAAGGGTTTGTGATAGGTACTTGGTATATGACTTTTGCGTAAGCCTCCCCGGCAATGGCGCGAGAAATTCTTCTTGCTACTTCTCGAGCTTGCGTTGTATTCCCTCGAAGAGGAAAGGCAGATGTAGCACAGTACCGTAAGTATTTCCCTCAGTTTTTGAGAACCAAGGTATCAATCCAATAGGAGACCACGCACGAGTCCCTTGCACGTGCACAAACAAATAAGAACTTCGCAGCCAACACGATAAGGGGTTGTCAATCCCTTTACGGTCACTTACGAAAGTGAGATCTGATAAAGATGATAGTTTATATTTTTGGTATTTTTGTTTATAAGAACAGAAAATAAAAGCGATAAAAGTAAAGTAGATGTAGATTGATATGTTGAGAATAGACCTAGGGGTCATAGTGTTCTCTAGTGGCTTCTCTCATGATAGCGATATTCTACGGCGGGTAAACAAATTACTAACGAGCAATTGATAGAAAAGTGAATAATTATGAGACTATCTAGGCATGATCATTGTATATAGGCATCACGTCCGAGACAAGTTGTCACACCCTGCATTTTGTAACATGTCATTTGCATCAATGAAGCATGAAAATTTGGACCAGCAAATTTTTTTGGCATCATTTGGCTTTTATTTGGAATTGAGTTTTTCTTCATGTGTTTTTCATGTGCTCATTAAAGTCAACTATTACCTCTTGTAGAATTCATCTCCATACCCAAAACTTCTGCCCAATGATCATACCAAGTGTTTATAGCAGTATAGTATTTTCTTATAAAATTAATTTGGCCAAAATGTATTTTCAAAATTTAGTATTCCAAAAAACCCCTGAATTGAGGTTTGCACTACAAGTGCTTGATTTAGGGTGAGAAAATTATTTCAAAAAGTATATTTGAGACCTAGTAGTCATAGGACTCCCAGAAACCACAAAAGTATAATTTTAAAAGTTATTTTCCTATTTTATTTAAAAGCTATTTCTTAAGGCCAGAAATGGTCTTTAATAGGGAAAATTATTTAAGTATTTCAAAAATATTTGCCAAAATTCAGGGAGACTCATAGGACATATATTGTCCATATATAAGAGTTTCAACACTTGGTCATGTTCAAAATAATGGGCTAATCCCACTAAAACCCTTTCTGGATATTTCAAGCTTTTGAAATATTTACAAAGGAGATATTCTCTAAAAATTCCAGGGAAATTCTATCACGTCATATATGACATATTTGATGATCTTGCCAAGCCCCATGCCTTGGGAAGCAAGAAAACGTCCTCAAAACCCTTCAAAACCGTTCTGTCCATATCTGAAGTTTGAGCAACTTTATATTGCCAAACTTACCCAAATACTCTCAAACTTGGTGCACATGCTAGAATGGCCTAATAAGGCATCTAGACCAAATGGCACAAGATTTGGAGTACGGCAACTTGATCAGAATGCGCCAAAACCATTTCTATTCAAATTCAAATTTGAACAACTTTACATTACCAACTTTTTACCTAGAGCTTCAAACTTTGTGAGCATGATCCTAACCCCAAATGATGAAACTACACCAAGTGGTGCATCAAGGGGAGATGATTAGCTTGACTTAAACATGGTGAAGACAGTTCTGTTGATTTGTAGGGTTCACCAAAGTTACATTGGCAAGTTTCTTCAAATGAGCCCAAATTTGGTGAAACACCCTATTTCCATATGAAATTTAATCCGGTTAAGTGTCATAGCCAGTGGAGATCATTTGCTTGTCCAAAACATGATCAAACACCTTCTTCCATTTTACCAAAACCATCATCTTGACCTCTTTTACTATTTACTTTTGCTTCAACTTTCTACCCAGCTTCACCTAGTTACATTCTACCTCCAGTAACTTCCCCTAGACCAGAGCTCCATGATTGAGGGGTGAAAACCCTAAGTTACCTTGCTGGATAGCCCAATTCTACCCATCTACCAGCTTCCCTCCTCCCTCACTGATCACCCAGAGCACCCAAGGCCACAGCTGGTTTATTTACTTCGTGCAGGACCCCCTAGACACGATGGACACGACCAGTGAGCCAATGGCATGCCATGGCATGCAATTAGCACACTCCAGAGCGCGCTACAGTGCGCACCCGCACTGTAGCCTCGCCCAATCCCTCGCCTCCGACCACCTCGTGCTCCCCCCTCGCGCCAACCGATGCGCCTCGTCGTCCGCAACTCCCCCCGGCTCTGTCCCCCTTCCTTCTCCCTCCAGTGGACGCTCTCGCACGCGCGCTGGCCGCCTGCGAGCTCCAACCTCCGGCCTCACACGCGCGAGCCCTCTGGAGCATCCCCCGCTCCCCCTCTTCCTTCCCTCCGCCCTGGAATTCATCCAGCAACACCACAGACGCATCCCATCGCCTCCCGTGCACTATGGCGATGAGCAGAGGCTCGCCGGCGCACAGGTCCACGACACCTCGCCGTTCTCCTATAAATAGGGCCCCCCCAGCCCCTCCTCTCTTCACCAGTAGCTTTCTCCCTCTCTCATTCACCTCCCTGAACCACTCTCCTCTCTCCAGACCCGCCCAAGCTCGAGATCGAGCTCGAGCTCCGCCGCGGCGGCTTCCCGTCGCCAGCCCGGTACAGGCCGCCCTAGCCCTCCCTTTCGCTCGATCTAGCACCGCAACACACCACTGATGCGATTCCCCCTATTTCCCCTCTCTGCAGCTGCCGAAATCAACCGGAGCAGCATCCTCTCGACGTTCCTCCGCCGAGAGTCCTCGCCGCCGGCGAACCAGGCCCCTCAGGCGAGCCGCACCACCACCACTGGAATGGCGACTCTCCGCTGAACCCGTTCCTGCCCGTAGCTTGCCCCGCGGTGCACCGTATCGCCGCCGGTGAGCTCGCCGTCTCTCTGGCCGCAAGGTTGAAGATGACAGGAGGGCCCCGCCTATCATCCTCACCTCTCTCTCGCTCCCCTCTCTGAAGCTGACCGCCGGGCCCCGCCCGTCAGGTTTGAAAACCCTGGCGCGCGCGCTGGCGCCCGTGCAGTGGGCTGATCGCCTTGGGCCGTTGCACTGTGGCCGTTCGGGCCCAGTGGCATAGAGCCTTTTTCTCTTTTTCTTTTCTGTGGAATTTCAAATAATTTCACAGAATTAGATATATGTCCAAATGAATTAATGCCAGTTCCTAAAAACTTGTAAAATTCCAACCTATTTAATGGCGTCACTTTCACACATGTCCATGGACCTTTTCTGTTCTGTTCAAATTTAAATTCATATTTGAACATTAAAACTTCTGTTCAAATATTCATGTGCCTCATTCTGCCACTCCAAAACTCCAACTAAGAATTTTTGCCATCTTAGTTTTCCCTCTAGAATTTAACAAAAATAAGTTGACATTTTTCTGAGCACTTTGATTTTTCTATTTTTATTGTGGTCTTATTTTCCCGTTGTTATTTTGCGACGATTAGATACTGTATTTGACGAGGTTGCTGAAGAAGAAGGAGGGGAAGGATTTGAAGACTTTGAAGACCAAGCCAATCCAGGCAAGCAGCCCTTTGACCATGATACACTTGTGTTCGTCGGAACCCGTTTGTTTCCAAATGCATGATGATAAGAATGACGGTGGTGACTTAGTAAAGAACCACCACATGATGCATGCTTTACTCATAATCTTGCTATGTGCTAGATGCATTGCAAATGACTAGTAGTGATGCTTAGAGATGCATGTGTGCCATGATACCTTCGTGGTTGCATTCTTTTTAAGACCCCATCGGGTGCCACTTATGCCCGGGGAAAAAATATGAGATGGGTAACCACTTGTTGACGAAGTGGTGTACCAAGACAAGTGTGTGTGATGTTTTTCAAACGGATTGGTTTAAGTTGCGACCGTTATTCCAACCATACATGTGCAACCACTCTACCCCTTATGGGACGGGGCATTATTGATTACTTAGGCCGATACTAGCTTGGTGCCCACATTACTAGTGACGGGAAGACTTGAGGTCTTTCCCGGGACGGGGTCGTGCTCGGATAGGCGACCATGACTGTTTTCACAGGGCACCGGACACACCGTTGATCCCTTCGTGTACGCGTCACATTGAAAATAGGGCAAGTCCCATGATCTATTATTTGTACTCGAGGGCTGTGCACCAACGAGTGGACCCTATGTTTGTGTCGTCTAGGGAAAGATAATGATCGGGTGCTTCCCCCGAGTACTTGAGGTACTGCGGGATCGTGGGTGACACGAAAGCTTCCCGGATCTTGTGGGTGAAGTGCGCAACCTCTGCAGAGTGTAAAACTATTCGAATAGTCGTGTCCACGGTCAAGGATAGTTGGGTAACCGCTCTTGGGATACGTCCAATGTTTGCGAAACCTTGTGTGTGTGTGTGTATGTTGAGTCAAGGTGGTGACTTGACTCGTTGAGTTGAATCCTATTCATGTTGATATCGGTAACCTGTCTTCAAGGTTACGTGAATTTATTGATGCATATACTTGATGGTAGAATATTTATTCTAGCTCGTTGCTAGATTGCTCATTGTTGTACAATTGCATTGTTACTTTGAACCAAATCATGGGTTGCTTGCGAGTACATTCAAAGTACTCATTTGCTTGCCACTTGTTATTTAATTGGCCAGGCATGGAGGAACAGGAATATGAAGAAGAATTCTATGGAGACGAACATGCGAACTAGGACACTATCCCAGTCAGAATGCCTGTAGGGTTAAGGCAGATGGCATGGATTCTACTTATCATCGAAGACTTCCGCTATTCGAGTTATTTGCTATTCAGCCCTTGAGGCCTTATCTATGTAAGACTTGGCCATAATGGCCATAATTTGTGTAAGACGGTATGTATGGGTGTAAGACTCTTGTTATTCATCTTCTGTGTGTTCAGTGAGCATTGATCTCTGGGATCACTATACACGTGTATTCGGTGATCTCGACTCTTAAGTCGGGGTCCCCACAGAGCTGGTATCAGAGCCATCCTGACTGTAGGAAGCCTTAGTTAGCATGGGCGTTAGTTAGATAAGACCCCCTTTCCAAAAACCTTCTGAACCTCTCTTCTTTTCTAAACCTTACCAACCCGAGATATCATCAGCTTATTAACCTCTCCTATTCCACCCTTGTAGATGGCCGCTGTACCTGAAGAGCACCTGACCACGGGGTTTCCCTTGCTTCTCGAGGATAGCCTCCAGGAGTGCCAGTTCCACCGAGCGCCCATCCTCACCTACCTTGAGCATTGGGTTAGCGACACTGAGGTGGAGTACCATGTGGAAGTGATCGTGAAGGCAAACGATCCTCCCACAAGCTGGTTCTTTGAGGGACCCCAGATGGCAACGCTACCTCTCGCTGTCGAGGCTGCTGCACTCAAGGCACTAACCCGTCTCCGCGAGCTTCTTCCGGAGATGGCAGCCAAGATGACAACCCGCTTCTTGCCTTACCGGAAGGAAGGTGAAGATGAAAGCAACGCACTAGCCCCTCCACTGAAGGAAGGACTCCCACTTTGATTCCAGACATACTTCAGTCTATGTGCCGACAGCTTGGCACAAGACTTGGCCTCGGAATCGATGAAGCTCCGAGAAGAACTTCACAAGACCAAGGCACTTCTTCGTCGAGCTCAAGAGAAGACATATAGGATCAAGAAGGAAGGTGCGCCTCCAGGACAGTCCGCTATCGCGTACCGAGGCGGAAGGCCCTCAGGAGATGTATCTTTCAAGGATGAAGAACCACCTCGGCGACGCCGCATGACGGCAAGGGAATATCACAAGCTTTTCCCTGCACCACCGACAAAGCACCGTCGTATCCAACTCCTCCACTCCCCCACACCCTGAAGTGACAAGGGGGCCTAGACAGATGAAGACAAGGAGGAAGACCCAGAAGAGCCAGAATACGCGACCGAGCATTCCGCCGCTTAGGCATTATTCACAACTCGTATATGCCAGTTCGTGACCTCTACGGTAGGATAGGTCATGTAACCCCTATGCGCAGTCGAGTCCTTCTATGGTTCATATGAAACCATCTAGTGTTTGCTTTTGTTGTGTTTGGATGTATGTCGTGTTCTTCCTTCGAGAATATGTAAACGACTGCATCACCCGTTTGAATTTTAATGAATGTGTTTGGCCCTTTCGGCCCTTGCATGATTTGACTAGTGTCACAACCACCCCCTTACTAGGCACCCATCTATATTGCTTTCCCTCTTCCAAGTCATGAGACCTTTTACCGCTCCAACAGGATGCCTGTTGTAACTCGTACTAGTACCTCTACCCAGCAGCCTGAAGCCAGAGCATCCGCTCAATCAGAAGCAGGCCACGACCAAACCAACGACCAAGCTCCACCACCACCACCTCCTCCGAGCATGGACATGGCTCAGCTTCTCCAAGCTTTCCGAGAGGAACGCCAAGCCAACACCAGAGCCCTTCAGTTGATTGCTCAAGCTGTCACCAACAACCACTAGCCGGCGGGGAATGACAATGGACATTCCACGTTGGCAGAGTTCAAGAAGCATGCACCGCCAACTTTCATCGAGACTACTAAACCCCTGGATGCAGACGACTGGGTCCGCACCATTGAGGACTTGCTGGAACTAGTCGGATGCACCGAAGACCGCGAGAAGGTGGCTTATGCAGCCCACTGTCTCGGGGGGACTGCTAGAGCTTGGTGGGATGGATTCAAGGTCATGCATGCTGGGCAAGACATCACTTGGGACAACTTCAAGGCAGAATTCCGCAAAGCCCACATTCCTTCCGGAATCATGGCTATCAAAAAGCGTGAGTTCCGAGCCCTGAAGCAAGGAAGTGGCACTGTCAAGGAGTACATGCAGAAGTTCACTGTTCTGTCAAGGTATGCCCCTGAAGATGTCAGCACCGATGCTGCAAAAAGGGAGCGCTTCATGGAAGGCCTCAATCAGACTCTGCAATACTCGCTTGTCGTGTGCGACTGCCCAACCTTCCCTGACCTGGTGAACAAAGCACTCATGCTTGAAGACAAGCGGCGTGCTCTAGAAGACACTCGCAACCGCAAGATGGTCAGCAAGGGAAGTTCCAACAACCAGAAACCTCGCCCGTGGCAGTCAGCCCCGATCAGGCCAACCTATCAGCAACCAAGAGCTCCTGCACCTCGCACCAACTATGAGCCTCAGCAGTATGCCAACCCAAGGCCAGCCTTCAACCCCAATAACAGTGGTGGCAACAAGATCAATAATCCAAACCAAGTCACTTGCTTTGGATGTGGTCAGTCAGGACACATCTCAAGGGTGTGCCCCAACAAGAAGCCTGATGCCCCGCGCCCCAATGCACAGAACCCAGGACAAGGCCGCGGGGTGCCACCAAGGAACCCAGCTCCTCGCAACCCGCCTAACCATGGGAAGGGGCGTGTGAATCACGTCACTACTGAAGAAGCCCAGGAAGACCCGAACGTCGTGCTGGGTACGTTCCTTGTCAACTCAGCACCTGCAACTGTCTTGTTTGATTCTGGAGCCCCGCATTCTTTTGTCACTCAAAGATTTGCATTAAAAAGTGGGATGACCCCTACACCCCTGAATAACCCCATGGTGGTACAAACCCCCGGAGCAGAGATGAGAGCCAAGATAGGCTGCAAAGGATTCAGTATTACCATTAACGGTGTAGACTTCCTAGCAGACCTTATCATCCTAAGATCGCAAGGCTTGGATGTGATCTTAGGGATGGATTGGCTCAGTAAGCACCAAGTCTTATTAGACTGTGCCAATCGGACTGTCACTGTGACCAATGACCAAGGAGTCGAAGTTAAGTTTGCTTCCAACTCCTCTTCCGCTCAAGCCATTCAAGTCAACTGTCTATCTGAAGTCGGGCTAGAGCAAGTACCGGTGGTATGCGAGTATCCCAATGTCTTTCCAGATGAGCTACCGGGAATGCCCCCTGACCGTGACATTGAGTTCATCATCGAGCTCGTGCTCGGAGCAGGACCCATCTATAAGAAGCCTTATAGAATGGGGACGGAAGAATTAGCCGAGTTGAAGAAGCAACTGGAAGAGCAGCTGAGGAAGGGATTTATCCACCCAAGTGCCTCCCCTTGGGGATCACCCGTTCTGTTTGTGGCAAAGAGGGACGGTACCATCCGCTTATGCATTGACTATCGCTCCCTCAATGAAGTTACAATCAAGAACAAATATCCACTTCCCAAGATTGAAGATCTGTTTGATCAGCTCAGCGGAGCCAAGGTGTTCTCCAAGATCGACCTCAGATCTGGGTACTACCAACTGAAGATCAGACCCCAAGATATTCCGAAGACGGCATTCGTAACCCAATATGGCATGTACGAGTGCACGGTCATGTCCTTTGGGTTAACCAATGCCCCAGCTTACTTCATGTATTTCATGAATAAAGTCTTCATGAAATATTTGGACAAGTTTGTTGTTGTCTTCATCGATGACATTCTTGTCTTCTCGAAGATGGAGGAAGAGCACGAGCAACATTTGAGGATGGTCCTAGACAAGCTTCGGGAGCACCAACTATACGCCAAATTCAGCAAGTGTGAGTTCTGGCTGCATAAAGTTGGATTTTTAGGTCATGTCTTGACCGAAGAAGGATTATCAGTTGATCCTGCGAAGATCGAAGCTGTGACCCAGTGGCAATCTCCAACGACCATCAAGGAAGTCAAAAGCTTCCTCGGACTTGCGGGCTATTACCGCAAATTCGTGGAAGGATTCTCTAGCATTGCCCGACGAATGACTCCGCTCCTCAAGAAGGACAAGAAGTTCGAGTGGACGCCAAAATGCGAAGAGAGCTTCCAAGAGCTCAAGAAAAGATTGACCACCGCCCCAGTTCTGGCAACACCTGATATTCACAAAGAGTTCATGATATATTGTGATGCCTCTCGAACCGGATTGGGAAGCGTTCTGATGCAAGAAGGCCGAGTCATAGCTTACCTCTCCAGGCAGCTACGACCTCATGAAGAGAACTACGCTACTCACAATCTTGAGTTAGCGGTAGTGGTTCATGCCTTCAAGACATGGCGGCATTACCTCCTAGGGAAACGGTGTGAGATATACACAGACCACAAAAGTCTGAAGTACATTTTCACCCGAAAAGAATTGAACATGAGGCAACGAAGATGGTTGGAACTCATCAAATACTATGACATCAGTGTTCAATATCACCCTGGGAAGGCTAATGTGGTGGCCGATGCCTTAAGCAGAAAGGCTTGCTCCTTGAATGCCATTATTCAAAGAGGCAGCCAGCCCTGTTTAAAGAGTTCGAACAATTCAGTTTGGAATTGGTCACCCCTGGATTTCTGGATCATTTGGAAGTCAAACCGGCCTTGTTGGATGAAGTCAAGAAGGCACAAGGTGGGCACACAAGCATTGAAGGCATCAAGAAGAAGATGAAGCTAGGCAAGGCACCAGGATTCTCCGAGGACGAGCACAGGATTGTTTGGTACAAAGGCCGCATCTGCGTACCAAACAAGATGGAGCTGAAGAACCTGATCCTGTAGGAAGCCCACGACACTCCGTATTCCATCCACCCTAGAGGAACCAAGATGTATCAAGACTTGAAGGAAAGATTCTGGTGGCACGGGATGAAAAGAGAGATTGCAACCTATGTTGCAAAGTGTGATGTGTGCCAAAGGGTCAAGGCTGAATATCAGCGACCCGCTGGATTACTCCAACCACTCAAGGTTCCTGAGTGGAAGTGGGATAAAGTCGGAATGGATTTCATCACTGGATTACCAAGGTCGAATAGAGGACATGACTCCATCTGGGTCATAGTCGACCATTTGACCAAAGTGGCCCATTTCATTCCTGTCAAGACTACCTATTCAGGCAACCAGTTGGCAACTCTCTATATCAACCGAATCGTGAGCCTCCATGGTGTTCCACAAGAAATTGTGTCAGATCGAGGCACCCAGTTTAGTTCAAGGTTCTGGAAAAGATTCCAAGAAGCCTTGGGAACCAAGTTGTCTTTCAGCACAGCTTTCCACCCACAGATCGGAGGTCAGACAGAACGAGTAAATCAAATTCTCGTAGACATGCTCCGAGCATGTGTCTTGGCGTATGTAGCCAAGTGGGAAGATTGCCTCCCTTTTGCCGAATTCTCCTATAACAATAGTTATCAGTCAAGCCTCCAGATGGCACCATTTGAGGTGTTGTACGGACGCAGGTGTCGCACACCCCTCAACTGGTCAGAGACTGGAGAAGGGCTAGTCTTTGGATCGGATATTCTCCGCGAACGAGAAGAGCAAGTCCAACTAGTCAGTGAACGTTTGAAGGCAGCCAAGTCAAGGCAGAAGAGTTATGCTGACACTCGTCGCCGAGACATGAGTTTCCGTGTTGGAGACCATGTGTACCTGCGAGTAACCTCTCTAAAGGGAACCAAGCGTTTCCACGTTAAGGGGAAACTTGCACCAAGATTTATTGGCCCTTTCAAGATCACTGACCGATGAGGGGAAGTGGCTTACCAGTTGGAACTACCACCTGAGCTATCCGATGTGCACAACGTATTCCTCGTGTCACAACTTCAGAAATGTCTCCAAGTTCCGAACAAGCCTGATCTCTACAAGGATGTTGATCACCAAGCCATTAATCTCCAGCCTGATTTGACCTACCGCGAGAAGCCCATTCGCATTTTGGATGAAGCAGAACAACGGACACGAAGCCGCACCATCAAGTACTTCAAGGTCCAGTGGAGCAACCACACGGAAGCAGAAGCAACCTGGGAACGTGAGGACTATCTTAGATCCGAGTATCCCGATCTCTTTTAAGACCTAGTTTAGGAATCTCGGGGACGAGATTCTTGTAAGGGGGGTAGGTCTGCCACACCCTGCATTTTGTAACATGTCATTTGCATCAATGAAGCATGAAAATTTGGACCAGCAAATTTTTTTGGCATCATTTGGCTTTTATTTGGAATTGAGTTTTTCTTCATGTGTTTTTCATGTGCTCATTAAAGTCAACTATTACCTCTTGTAGAATTCATCTCCATACCCAAAACTTCTGCCCAATGATCATACCAAGTGTTTATAGCAGTATAGTATTTTCTTATAAAATTAATTTGGCCAAAATGTATTTTCAAAATTTAGTATTCCAAAAAACCCCTGAATTGAGGTTTGCACTGCAAGTGCTTGATTTAGGGTGAGAAAATTATTTCAAAAAGTATATTTGAGACCTAGTAGTCATAGGACTACCAGAAACCACGAAAGTATAATTTAAAAAGTATATTTGAGCCTTTTTCTCTTTTTCTTTTCTGTGCAATTCCAAATAATTTCATAGAATTAAATATATGTCCAAATGAATTAATTCCAGTTCCTAAAAACTTGTGAAATTCCAACCTATTCAATGGCGTCACTTTCACACATGTCGATGGACCTTTTCTGTTCTGTTCAAATTTAAATTCATATTTGAACATTAAAACTTATGTTCAAATATTCATGTGCCTCATTCTGCCACTCCAAAACTCCAACTAAGAATTTTTGCCATCTTAGTTTTCCCTCTAGAATTTAACAAAAATAAGTTGACATTTTTCTGAGCACTTTGATTTTTCTGTTTTTATTGTGGTCTTATTTTCCTGTTTTTATTTTGCGACGATTAGATACCGTATTTGACGAGGTTGCTGAAGAAGAAGGAGGGGAAGGATTTTAAGACTTTGAAGACCAAGCCAATCCAGGCAAGCAGCCCTTTGACCATGGTACACTTGTGTTCTTCGGAACCCGTTTGTTTCCAAATGCATGATGATAAGAATGACGGTGGTGACTTAGTTAAGAACCACCACATGATGCATGCTTAACTCATAATCTTGCTATGTGCTAGATGCATTGCAAATGATTAGTAGTGATGGTTAGAGATGCATGTGTGCCATGATACCTTCGTGGTTGCATTCTTTTTCCCGGGGAAAAAAGATGATTTGGGTAACCTCTTGTTGTCGAAGTGGTGTACCAAGACATGTGATGTTTTTCAAACGGATTGGTTTAAGTTGCGACCGTTATTCCAACCATACATGTGCAACCACTCTACCCCTTATGGGACGGGGCATTATTGATTACTTAGGCTGATACTAGCTTGGTGCCCACATTACTAGTGACGGGACGACTTGAGGTCTTTCCCGGGACGGGGTCGGGCTCAGATAGGCGACCATGACTGTTTTCACAGGGCACCGGACACAACGCTGGTTCCTTCGTGTACGCGTGACATTGAAAATAGGACAAGTCCCATGATCTATTGTTTGTACTCGAGGGATGTGCACCAACGAGTGGACCCTATGTTAGTGTCGTCTAGGGCAAGATAATGACCGGGTGCTTCCCCCGAGTACTTAAGGAACTGCGGGATCGTGGGTGACACGAAAGCTTCTCGGATCTTGTGGGTAAAGTGCGCAACCTCTGCAGAGTGTAAAACTATTCGAATAGCCGTGTCCACGGTCAAGGACAGTTGGGTAACCGCTCTTGGGCTACGTCCAATGTTTGCGAAACCTTGTGTGTGTGTGTATGTTGAGTCAAGGTGGTGTCTTGACTCGTTGAGTTGAATCCTACTCATGTTGATATCGGTAACCTATCTTCAAGGTTACGTGAATTTATTGATGCATATACTTGATGGTAGAATATTTATTCTAGCTCGTAGCTAGATTGCTCATTGTTGTACAATTGCATTGTTACTTTGAACCAAATCATGGGTTGCTTGCGAGTACATTCAAAGTACTCATTGGCTTGCCACTGGTTATTTAATTGGCCAGGCATGGAGGAACAGGAATATGAAGAAGAATTCTATGGAGACGAACATGCGAACTAGGACGCTATCCCAGTCAGAATGCCTGTAGGGTTAAGGAAGATGGCATGGGTTCTACTTATCATCGAAGACTTCCGCTATTCGAGTTATTTGCTATTCAGCCCTTGAGGCTTTATCTATGTAAGACTTGGCCATAATGGCCAAATTTTTTGTAAGACGGTATGTATGGGTGTAAGACTCTTGTTATTCAGCTTCTGTGTGTTCAGTGAGCATTGATCTCTGGGATCACTATACACGTGTATTCGGTGATCTCGACTCTTAAGTCGGGGTCCCCACACAAGTAGACCGAAACGATTCTGCATCTACTACTATTACTCCACACATTGACCGCTATCCAACATGCATCTAGTGTATTGAGTTCATAAGAACAGAGTAACGCCTTAAGCAAGATGACATGATGTAGAGGGATAAACTCAAACAATATGATATAAACCCCATCTTTTTATCCTCGATGGCAACAATACAATACGTGCCTTGCTGCCCCTACTATCACTGGGAAAGGACACCGCAAGATTGAAGACAAAGCCAAGCACTTCTCCCATTGCAAGAACTATAGATCTAGTAGGCCAAACCAAACCAATAATTCGAAGAGACTTGCAAGGATATTATGAGCACACATAAAAAGTTCAGAGAAGAACCAAATATTTCTCATAGATAATCTTGATCATAAACTCACAATTCATCGGATCTCGACAAACACACCGCAAAAAGAGATTACATGAAATAGATCTCCTCGAAGACCGAGGAGAGCTTTGTATTGAGATCCTGAGAGAGATAAGAAGCCATCTAGATACTAGCTATGGACCCGAAGGTCTATGGTAAACTACTCACAACTCATGGTGAGGGCGATGATGATGATGATGAAGAACTCCGTGATGGATCCTCCTCCGGTGGAGCTCCAGAACAGGCTCCAAGATGGGATCTCACGGGAACAGAAGGTTACGGCGGTGGAATTAGGGTTTTCTCTATGTTGCTGATGGTTTCAGGGTACGTAGACTTATATAGGAGGAAGGAGGATACAGGGGGAGTCACGGGGGCCCCACGAGGCAGGGGGGCACGCCCCCACCCTCGTGGGCCCCTCGTGGCTCTTCTGACGTGGTTCTCTAATTCTCCATGCGTTATTTTCTCCAAAAATATCTCTTGCGAAGGTTTCATTCCATTTGGACTCTGTTTGATATTCTTTTTCTGCAAAACCCAGAAACAGGCAAAAAACAACAATCTGGACTGGGCCTTTGGGTTAGTAGGTTAGTCCCAAAAATGATATAAAAGTGTAAGATAAATCCCATTAAACATCCAAGACTTCATAAATAATAGCATCGAAGAATAAAAAATTATAGATATGTTGGAGACTTATCAGGCGCCCCTCGAGCTGCATTATCCCCAGGCCGCACAGGTTCACCCTGGTGGCATGTACCACCCTTGAATTTTACCAAAGCTAGTGCTGCCACCTCTGGCATTTTGCATTCAGATCACTTGACTAACCATCAGCCCTCCGGGTCTCCTTTGCCACCTAACGGACTTCTGTTCATCTTGCAATGGGGCTGCATACGTTGGCACGGCGCTTGTGCTCGGGTCCGTCCCTGCAACGCTGACAAACCCGAGGGACCAAGCTCTGACCCGCGGCCCGCTCCGCAAGCGTCACCTCACCGGGTCCTCGGTGCCTTCGTCTCCTTGCGGAATTATCGGAAGCCCAGCACGGGCGCGGCCCTAAGTCATTCTGCTGCAGGCTAACCCAGCGGAGTCTGAGGAGCACGGCGACAGGCAGTCCCACCGGTCTCCCCTCCTCACGTAGTCCGCTTGCGTGTTAAAGGGCGGGGGGTCCCTAAGCATACTTCTCAGGGGCTCTTACTGATTCTCTGGCCCTCACCCCTTGGCCTTGACGACGGCATCGCGACCTGGCATACCAACGGTGGCTGAGCTTCGCTCGAGGATCGGGACCCGAGAACGCAGAGCATCAGGAAGGATGAGGGGAGGGGGAGTCAGTTCAGAGAGCTTGGGCCTGTTCGTACGTCAAGGGGGACCCTTGGGCATCGTGAGCCAAGGGCCTAACTGGTCCCATAGCCCCTCACTCCCTGGTCATGTCCTGGTTTCCGGTCGAGGCCAGCGGCAGCTGAAGTACGCGCGGGCCGGGCCCTGCCGGCGCAAAACATCAAGGACTGAGTCCAGCATTCTCTTCCTTCGGGTCTGTTCGTACGTCAAGGGAGGCTCATGAGCATCGCGACTCATGAGCCTAACTGGTCCCGTAGTCCCTCACTCCCTGGTCTTGTCTTGATTTCCTCTCAAGGCCAGCGGCGGCAGAGGTACGCGTGGGCCGGGCCCTGCCGACACAGAACTCCAGGGCCAGCAGGAGGGAACCGCGAAATCTCAGCCTGATGAACAAACCAGGCGCGCTGTTTGGGGGAACCACCCCACGATCGCCAAGATAAGTCATTAATCCCTTGATGTCCCATCGAAGCTCGCTCAGCAGGATTCGGTAGTAACGCTTCAGCAATGCCACCTCGCTTTCTTAGCCTCTGGAATTCACTTGCACTCTAAGGGGGACCTCTTGAGCATCGCGCCTCAGGAGCTCGTACCGGACCTCGGGCCGCTGACCTACTGGCCTTGACCACGGCATCGCGACCTGGCATACCAGCGATGGCTGCAGCTTGCCTTGGGACTGGGACTTGCCGACCAAGAGCACTATGCTACCAAAAGGGTAAAAAAGGGGGCGATATTGCTGAAACGAGGCTCGCGAGTAGAGTGCGCTGGCAAAACAACAAGATAGAAGCAAAAGCATTACAAATTCTTTACACACCCCCGTGGGGTTGGCTTTGAATCCTCGCAGGGAATGCGGCAAAAGGCCTTCACGGGATCCTAACTACGGTCGCCATCACCAAAGCCATCATCAACAGCGAGCCACGATGGCCCACCTCCGACCCTAGGCGGGTCACCACCAGTGACGTGCCCGCGAGACCGACGCGTTTCGGGCGCGCTGCGAGCTCGGGGGCGCGTATCTTTCGTCGCTCGTCTCCGGGGACTCGGCAGACTCAGGAGAGCTGCTATACCTTCGGAGGCCATCGCTGCCGCTGGATAAGCTAGTGGCGCAATCGACGCCCGGCACATCGCCGACAGCAGCATCCCCCTGGTGCCCCCTTCCAAGGCAACATTCCAGGCGGCGTCCTTCCTCGTTGAACACCTTGAAGCACAGCATGGAGACGCCGTCGAACTCAAAGTGGATGGCGAGGGCGCCTTCCGAGCCGCAAGCGCGGTGACCTTGCCCCATCCGCGAGTCATGAAGACCTTGCCTGAGGAGACGACCTCAACCTCCGCCCTCGTCGCCGGGGCCCGGCACTCAACGTGTCGCAACCACAGCCCGAGCCGCCCCCTCAGCGGCACCTCCGCGATGAAGAATGGCGGGAGGTGAATCCAAGATCTAGGATGCATCGCTACCCACACCCCGAACTCGCGAGGGGAGCCCCTGCCGTGAGCTCTCGAGACGGCAGCGCGCACCATAATGGCACAATCGGTACGGCCGCGGCGCGGGCGGCGCTGAGCATCAACTTCCTCATCATAGCCTGGTGCCATGGCGTATAGGGGCAACAGATAGCCAGGGGGGACACTCGTGCCAAGGCATCGTCACTTCTGGTTTCATAGCAGCGCCATGAGAACGGAGTGGACTTTTCTTCGGGGGG
>LR738714.1:170537829-170611726 GCA_902687465.1 Secale cereale | reverse complement strand
GGGGGGGGGGGAGTACCACCGGCTCCTCGCGAGGAGTCTTCCCCTTCTCGGCGGCGGAGAATCATCGGATCGGCGCCATGAGCAGCACGGCCCAGCACAGGGCAAGGAAGAAGAGACGAAAGGAACTAAGGAAGAAGATGGGTGGTGGAGGCTCCACTCGCCGCCTTATTTATAGCCAGGAGAAGGCCAACCACCGGCCTCCGAAATCAAAGGTAATAATGAATTGTTGTGCATGCATGGACTTGTCAAGTCATGCAGTTGCCAAGGCTGTGTGGGGAAGTGGAGATTCCCACGTCCCATCGATCGCCATGCGGCAAACAAGGCCGCAGGCTTTGAGGGAACGTGGCGTTTCGCGCTTAGCCCTTGGTTTCGCCGTGAAACCAAGCCCGAGCGCACCTTGGGCCCGGGAGCTACTTTCGGCATTCTGGGAATGGGGGTACCAAGACTTGCCTGCCTACGGCCTAGGGCATGGCTTATCAGGCGGCCTGGTATGGCCCAGCATCTTCATCGACAACTCAAGACCCTCGCGAGGGGCCAAGCCTTGCGAGGCAGACGACGCAAGACATCCTCTGGGCCGTCCTCACCAGGCCGGCTCATGAGGACCGGAGATATCAAGGCAAGGGGCACCTCGCAAGGTCCTCGTGACGTGAGTAATGACGACCAAGGTCAGGCGGGCGCCAGCGGGCACAAAGTGTCTGTTTCCCCTTTGGTGCTAAAGGAGTAGGTGAAGACGAGGAGTCCCGAGGCGTCAGGCAAAGGTTTCCATATCGGTGCAACGAGACCAAGACCAGCAGGACGACATGATGGAGGTCATCACGGAGCCCACGGCGGCGTCACCACCAGAGCCTTTGGCAGGCGAAGACCACCTTTTGTCAGGATAGCTTGGACTAGCTGCCCCCCTTCAAATTTGGCCGTTGTGGGATTCCTTCCCGCTCAATATTTGGGAAGAGGACCTGCGCCATAATAAATAGGACTACCACCACCATTGGAATCATCTCGGCCGGGAGAGAGTTGATCTCATCTAGAGTTGATCAGATAGAAGGCCGCACATCACCAGCTCACCCGAGCTCGAGAACACCTCTCCTCAGGGGGCAGTTCATGCATGTACTAGTTATTCCGCAACCTACAAGGCAATCCACCACACCACACTGGATTAGGGTATTACACCACAACGGTGGCCCGAACTAGTATAATCTTGTGTTTCTTGTTCATCGGATCTGATGAGCTAGGCCTAGGGCTGTTGAGTAGACGAGCTAGAGCGGAAGGAGAGATCTTCGTGCGCACTCCAGTGTTCGAACCTCAAGGGTTTGCCGGAACCCCAGATCCGACACATATTACTGAAGGAAATATGCCCTAGAGGCAATAATAAAGTTATTATATATATTTCCTTATATCATGATAAATGTTTATTATTCATGCTAGAATTGTATTAACCGTAAACTTCATACATGTGTGAATACTTAGACAAAAAAGAGTGTCCCTAGTATGCCTCTACTTGACTAGATCGTTAATCAAAGATGGTTAAGTTTCCTAACCATAGACATGTGTTGTCATTTGATGAACAGGATCACATCATTAGAGAATGATGTGATGGACAAGACCCATCTATTAGCTTGGCATAATGATCGTTTAGTTTTATTGCTATTGCTTCTTCATGGCTTATACATGTTCCTTTGACTATGAGATTATGCAACTCCCAAATACCGGAAGAACACCTTGTGTGCTGTCAAACGTCACAATTTAACTAGGTGATTATAAAGATGCTCTACAGGTGTCTCCGAAGTTGTTTATTGGGTTGGCATAGATCAAGATTAGGATTTGTCACTCCATGTCTCGGAGAGGTAACTCTGGGCCCTCTTGGTAATGCACATCACTATAAGCCTTGCAAGCAATGTGACTAATGAGTTAGTTGTGAGATGATGAACCACAGAACGAGTAAAGAGACATGCCGGCGACGAGATGGAACTAGGTATGATGATACCGATGATCGAATCTCGGGCAAGTAACATACCGATGACAAAGGGAACAACGTATGTTGTTATGCGGTTTGACCGATAAAGATCTTCTAGAATATGTAGGAGCCAATATGAGCATCCATGTTCCGCTATTGGTTATTGATGGAGATGTGTCTCGGTCATGTCTACATAGTTCTCGAACCCGTAGGGTCCGCACGCTTAACGTTTGATGATGATTTGTATTATGAGTTATGTGATTTGATGACTGAAGTTTTTGGGAGTCCTGGATGAGAACACGGACATGATGAGGAGTCTCGAAATGGTCGGGAGGTAAAGATTCATATATTGGAAGGCTATATTCAGACATCGAAAAGGTTCCGAGTGATTCGTGTATTTTTCGGAGTACTAGGGATTTACGGGAATTCACCGGGAGAAGTAATGGGACTTAGTGGGCTTTAGTGGAGAGATGGCACAAGGGCCAAGAGGTTGCACACGCTCCCCCCTGCCCAAACTGAATTGGACAAGGGGTAGGGGCACCCCCCCCCTTTTCCTTCTCCCTCTCCCTCTCTTTCCTTCTCTCCTACTCCGAATAGGAAAGGGAATCCTACTAGGACTTTGGGAGTCCTAGTAGGACTCCCTATGATTGGCGCACCCCCTAGGCCGGCCGCCTCCTCCCTCCCTCCTTTCCAAACAGGGGAGGGGAGCACCCCTCCATAGTTACACACCTCGATCATATCGTCGTAGTGCTTAGGTGAAGCCCTGCGCTGGTAATTTCATCATCACCATCACCACGCCATCATGCTGAAGGGACTCTCCCTCGACCTCAACTAGATCAAGAGTTCATGGGACATCATCGAGCTGAACGTGTGCTGAACGCGGATGTGCCGTACGTTTGGTGCTTGGATCGGTTGGATTGTGAAGTCGTTCGACTACATCAACCACGTTACTAAACGCTTCCGCTTTCTGTCTACGAGGGTACGTGGACACACTCTCCCCACTCGTTGCTATGCTTCTCCAAGATAGATCTTGTGTGATCGTAGGACATTTTTGAAATACTACGTTCCCCAACAGTGGCATCCGAGCCAGGTCTATGCGTAGATGTTATATGCACGAGTAGAACATAATGAGTTGCGGGCGATAATAGTCATACTGCTTACCAGCAACATCTTAATTTGATTCGGCGGTATTGTTGGATGAAGCGGCACGGACCGATATTACATGACCGCGTTCATGAGACTGGTTCTACCGACGTGCTTCGCACATAGGTGGCTAGTCGTTGTCTATTTCTCCAACTTTATTTGAATCGAGTTTGACTATGCCCGACCCTTGTTGAAGGTTAAAATAGCACACTTAACGAAAAATCGTTGTGGTTTTGATGCGTAGGTAAGAACGGTCTTGCTAAGCCCATAGCAGCCACGTAAAACTTGCAACAACAAAGTAGAGGACGTCTAACTTGTTTTTGCAGGGCTTGCTGTGACGTGATATGGTCAAGACATGATGTGATACAATTTGTTGTATGGGATGATCCTGTTTTGTAACAGAGTTATCGGCAACTGGCAGGAGCCATATGGTTGTCACTTTATAGTATGAAATGCAATCACCATGTAATTGTTTTACTTTATCACTAAGCGGTAGCGATAGCCGTAGAAGCAATAGTTGGCGAGAGGATAACGATGCTACGATGGAGATCAATGTGTCGCGCCGGTGACTATGGAGATCAGGACGATGCTTCGGTGATGGAGATCATGAGCACAAGATGATGATGGTCATATCATGTCACATATTTTGATTGCATGTGATGTTTATCTTTTATGTATCATATTTTGCTTAGTACGGCAGTAGCATTATAAGATGACCCCTTACTAAATTTCAAGGTATAAGTGTTCTCCCTGAGTATGCACCGTTGCTATAGTTCATCGTGGCGAGACACCACGTGATGATCGGGTGTGATAAGCTCTACATTCACATACAGCGGGTGCAAGCCTGTTTTGCACACGCAGAATACTCGGGTTAAACTTGACGAGCCTAGCATATGCATATATGGCCTTGGAACTCTGAGATCAAAAGATCGAATGTGAAGATATGATCAACATAGTGATGTTCACCATTAAAAACTACTCCATCTCACGTGATAATCGGACATGGTTTAGTTGATTTGGATCACGTGATCATTTAGATGACTTGAGGGATGTCTATCTAAGTGGGAGTTCTTAAGTAATATGATTAATTGAACCTTAATTTATAATGAACTTAGTCCTTGTAGTATTAGCATATCTATGTTGTCGATCAATAGCTCACGATGTAGCTCCCCGTTTATTTTTTATATGTTCCTAGAGATATATAAGTTGAAAGATGATAGTAGCAATGATGCGGACTTGGTCCGTGATCTGAGGATTTTCCTCATTGCTACACAGAAGAATTATGTCCTTGATGCACCGCTAGGTGACAAACCTATTGCTGGAGCAGATGCATATGTTATGAACGTTTGACAAAGCTCGGTATGATGACTACTTGATAGTTTAGTGCACCATGCTTTACGTCTTAGAACTGGGATATCAAAAAACGTTTTGAACGGCACGAATCATACGAGATGTTCCAAGAGATGAAATTGGTATTTCAGACTAATGCCCGTGTCGGGAGGTATGAGACCTCCGACAAGTACTTTGCCTACAAGATGGAGGAGAATAGCTCCACCAATGAGAATGTTCTCAGAATGTCTGAGTACTACGATCGCTTGAATCAAGTGGGAGTTAACCTTCTAGATAAGATAGTGATTGACAGAATTCTCTAGTCACTATCACCAAGTTACTAGAACCTCGTGATGAACTATGATATGCAAGGGATGACGAAAACGATTCTCGAGCTCTTCACGATACAAAAATTGGCGAAGGTAGAAATCAGGAAAGAACATCAATTGTTGATGGTTAACGAGACCACTAGTTTCAAGAAAAGGGCAAAGGAAAAGAAATGGAACTTCAAGAAGAATGTCAAGCAAGTTGTCACTCCCATGAAGAAGGCCAAAGCTAGACCTAAACCTAAAACTGGGTGCTTCTACTACAAAGGGAATGCTCACTAGAATCGGAACTACCCCAAAAATTTGGCGGATAAAAAGGATGGCAAAGTGAACAAAGGTATATTGGATATACATGTTATTGATGTGCACTTTACTAGTGTTTATAGCAACCCCTCGGTATTTGATACTAGTTCAGTTGCAACAGAGTAGTAACTCAAAACGGGAGTTGCAAAATGAACAGAGACTTATGTGTTGGAAGTGATTCCACTACAAAAAAATACACTTCCATGATGATACGTGTTTGTCATAGTAGGTCAGGTGTTCTGTCATGCATGTACATCCATGACAAATTTAAGACAGAATCAAGATAGTCATACCTGTGCTGTCGTAGAAGTGTTCCATGACATTACCAAAATTATCATCACGGAAGTGTCCACTTCCATTACGATAAATCGCGCATCACAGAAGTGCTTTCGTCAAGGGTGACCAACACGCGGCATCCACCGTAACGGAACGCCGTTAAGCTATTGGGTCCGGTTTTGGATCCGATAACCCATTAACAGCCCCGACCAATTGGGATTTTCCACGTGTAAAATCATCATTGGCCGGAGGAAACACGTGTTGTCTCACCATTGGGACAGATGTCATCCACTCATTGGACATGAGGCGCCTATGATATGTCGACACATGGCACGGCCCAACAGTGGCCCATTCCGGTGAAAAAGCCCGGTGTTGACATCCTGGGAACTAGGGTACCCAGACTTGCCTGCCTGCAGGCCGCGACGCGCTCCTACTACGGCCTGGTATGGTCCAGCTGGTCGACCAGCTCCTCAAGACCCTCGTGAGGGGGCTAGGCCTCGCGAGGAGAACAACACCAAGACCCCCTCAGGAGCGGCCTCGGGTAGGCTGCTCCGGAGGGGCGAAGAACCCAAGGCCAAGCCTGCCTCAGGAGGAGGCAGTGACGCACCGCGCCAACGGGTGACAGCGCGTGCCAGCGGCACAGTTGTCGTTTTGGTGCAAAGGAGACAGCACAGGCGCAGATTCCCGAGGGGCGAGACAAAGGTTTCCCCTTCGGTGCAACAAGACCGAAGACCGCAAGGATGACAGGGAGGATGTCACCACCGAGCCCACCACCGCGTCATCGTCTGATCCCTTTGCAGGCGAAGACCGCTTTTGTCAGGATAGGAACGTCCTTGTGTTCCTGCACAAAATGGCCATTGTGGGATCCTTTCCCGCCTAAACATTTCGGGGGAAGAGGACCCTGGCCGCCTATATAAGTAGCTAGGGTCTCCACTATGGAGGCATTTTGATCTGATCTGCAGAGACCTCGCCTATGCATCAAGGAGCAAGAACACTTGCCTCCTGACCCTCTTGAGCTCTCCTCCTGACCTCAAGAACTACTGTACTCATTGATACTCAAGCCCTCCTGGGGCTAATCCACCAAAGCAGGACATAGGGTTTTACACCGCAAGGTGGCATGAACTTGGGTAAAGCTGTGCTTTTACTTGTTGCTTGTTTGAATCTCACCACCGGGCGAGGGCGTGGTGCTAGGTAGACGTGAGTGGGATTGATCTTCATTCACGCCCATGTGTTTGAACTTCTTGGGTTTGCGGAGCCCGTAATCCGACATTTGGCGCGCCAGGTAGGGGGCGTGTCGAAATCTCGCCTCTCCGACGACCTCGTCCCGCTCTCGTTCGTCGACCTCACTTCACCGCCATGGTGGACACACGACGAGCGCGCACCACCAGCCGCGCCGCCAACGTCGCTCAGATGGCGCCCGCGGGCAACGGTGCACTGCTCCGCCCCAGCTCCCCAGTCGCCAACGCCGCCACCGACCCGACCGTCCACGAGCAGCAGGACTCGTCGCTGCCGCTGTCATTGCGGCGCGACGGCAGCACGGCGACACCATCACCCTCGTCGGCCGCGGCGTCGTCCTCGCTGATCCGCCGCGGGCCGGTCTACCAGCGGACGCTACTGATGGCGCGGGAGCTCCTACGCTACCGTCCAGCGGACGACCTCTACGACGAGTGCTTCCACTGCATCACCGAGCTCGTCAACGCCGCCGGGGAGGTACCTGCACCAACTCACTCCTCCCGTTCTCCGTCACCCATGGCAGGTAATGTGGACCATGGCGTCCCGGCTCCACCCCCACTGCACGGCGCCGGCCAGGGGCTCAGACGCAAGGCTCCGCGGCGCGAGCAGCCCCGAAGAGCCCCTGCGCGCGACGAGGAGAGCTACCAGGTGATTTAGCATCCCCAGGCAGAAGCTCGCGGCCCCCCCATCCCACCGCATCAGAACCAGGCACCACTGGAGGTGGTGGCGCCTATACCCCAGGAACCAGCACCGTAGGCGCAGGGGGCGCCTTCAATGATGAGCGTGGCTGGGTGTCGAGCCCTAGCTCCAGAACTGCGGCGCCTCGTCTGGCTCGGCAAGTTCAAGCTGAATCTGCCTCCGCGCTACGATGGCACTGCAGAGCTCGCAGAGTTCCTCCAGCTCTACGAGCTGAGCATCGAGGCGTCCAACAACACCGAGCAGGTCATGGCGAACTGGTTCCCCATGGCCCTCAAGGACGGAGCTCGCTCCTGGCTCCTGAACTTCCCCGCAGGATCCATCTCCTCGTGGGGGGGAGCTTCGTGAGCGTTTCGTCGCCAACTTCCAGGGTACCGACGACCGAGCCCCAGCGGCCGCGGATCTGCGCCGCGTGAAGCAGCAACCTGGGGAGACCCCACAGAAGTACATCCAGCGTTTCAACAACGAGCGCCTTAGGATCCCCAGTGTCTCGGACGAGGCCATCATCTCGGCGTTCTCCAACGGTGTCCGTGACGTCAGGATGAAGGAGGAGCTCGCCATCCACGAGGACCTGTGCACGGCCCTAGAGATGTTCAACCTCACGGCGAAATGCGCCAGGGCAGAGGAAGGACGCCTTTCACTCCTGGAGCTGCCTGAAGCGAAGGCTGACGACAAGAAGGCCAAGGTCAAGGAAGCAAATCGCAAGGGACCCGCCGTGCTGGCTGCGGAGCCAGAAGTGAAGCGTGGCTGCGGCTACAACGACCCCCCAGAGACAACCGTCCATACTGCGTCTTCCATGATGTTCACGGCCACAACACCAATGACTACCAAGAGCTCAGGGCGATGCGTGGTGGGCGCGTTGGGCAGCGCCCTGAGCGCGACAACCGCGGCTACGGCTGCGGTGGGGGCCGTGGTGGAGGACACTGGGACGGCAGGAACTCGCGCCAAGGATGGCGTGATAAACCTCGCGAAGACCGCTGGCAGGAGCAGCCTCATGACGCCCCTTGGCGCGACCAGCCTCGTGAGGGTTGCCCTCAGGGCAACGCGGGCCTGCCTCTGCTAACACAACCGCTAAGAAGGAACGACGACGACCGCCAAGGAGATGAAGCAGGGGGCTATCAGGAGCCACGCGTGGTTGCATGCATCTTGGGAGGAGCCCACGCTCCGGCTTCCCACCGCATCTTCAAGCAGTTCGCTCGTGAGGTGAACGCGGCGTTTCCCAGGCCTAACGCCGCACGCAACCTCAGGTGGACCAAGCAGGTCATCGCCTTCGACCCCAAGGACCAGCTCAAGTGCACCGTAGCCCCAGGCACTCTCCCGATGCTCTGCACTCCGACCATGAGCAACGTCCTCGTGACAAAGACCCTCATCGACGGTGGAGCAGGGCTCAATGTCCTCTCCGTCCAGACCCTCGAGACGCTCCAAGTTCCCTATGATTAGCTGCACCGAACTAAGACATTCTACGGAGTCATAGATGGCTCCACACTCCCGATGGGGCAGGTCCGCCTCCCCGTCACCTTCGGTGATCGCGACAACTATCACACCGAGCTCATCGAATTCAACGTCGCCAACATTCACCTCCCATACAACGCCATCCTAGGGCATCCGGCCCTCGCCAAGTTCATGGCGACGACCCATCATGGCTACAACGTCCTCAAGATGCCCGAGATTGGCGGGGTCATCACGATTGCCTGCGACGAGAAGAAAGCAGTGCGTTCCCTGGAGCGCGCCTACCAGACTGCAGCGGTCGAGAGCTCCGACGAAGATGGAGCCGTCTTCGCCCTGCAGACTGCCCCCAAGAAGAAGAAGAACCTGCCCACAACGGACCTCAAGACGCAGGGGCTCCTGACGGCCCCACCTCAGGACCCGCGCCTGCCGACGAGGCGCCCTCCACCCTTGCATAGGGAGGCGCGCCCGACGCCCCTCTCAGGACGTGCTCGGGGGCTCTCCTTTGGAGTTCCTCTGGTCTGACCAGCGTCACGAGGGAGGTGTTCCGGCACCACCTGCAGCTGTGTCTCGACGCGTGTTTTTCTGAGCCCAGCGTGAGCCATACAGCGCTGGGGGCTCAAGACTTCATCGACCAGGTTACCGAGGAACTTCAGTACGCAAGACTCATATGTGGTGGGCGCAGCCGCACGCCGCCAAGCTCACCTACCCGCAACCCAAGCAACCAATTCCGTGTTTGCGTCGACATCGCACGCCTCAACTGAGCCGCTTCTGTGGAGCCCTTCTGGACGACTACTGTTGGCTGGAGGAGGACTCTCCCCTACAGTTACATTCGCACGCCCTTCGGCTTCCGCAACGCAGCTGCCACGTTCCAGTACATCACGTGTCAGGCTTTGGGGGCTCAGGAGGCTCAGTGGCAGACTGTCCTGAAGCAGCAGGAGCCGGACCCCTGTGACCACTGAGGGCCTCCGGAGCCCCTGGGCCTCAGGAGCCCGGTGATCCTCAGGAGCGACCCGCACGACTCGCGTCTTCAGCTACCCCAACTCTTCTTCGACAAGTATCAGGTGATGTCTCAGGTATTCAATCGAGGGCGTCCCCGGGCTGCATCATCCTCGAGCTGCTGGGGGCTCACCCCCATAGCTGTCTCTTTTTGCGCATAAATCAAGGCTGGTTGTTTCTTCCTACTCGCATTATCTATATGCTTGGCGTTCTCACCGCGACTAAGGTCATGAGCCCTTGCGAGCCCGCCTGCGACCGCCCCATGATTAAGGACTGGCACGGCGTCTGTGTTCGGGTCTGTCCCTGCAGCGTCGCTAAATCCAAGGGCAAAGCTTTGTCTCGCGAGCAATTCCCGTGACGTCACCTCCCGTTCTCCTTGGTGTCTTGATCTCGCATGGGCTAATCGTGGATGAGTAAGGGGGTCACGTGGTAGGTGCCTCGCTCACGCGGGAACCGCGCGCCGATTGTCTTTCTTTTGGACTGTTGCATGAGAAGACTGGGCACGGCGTCTATGCTCGGGTCCGTCCCTGTAGTGTCGATAAATCCAGCGGCTGAGCTCTGTCTTACAGGCCGGTCCCGCTAACGTCACCTCCTGGGGTCGTTGGCGCTGCGGCCTTCTCATGCGATGCCCTCTAGAGATGCACTCGGCGCAGGTCGACACAACGCATCTCTTTTCACATTTTGCACAAGAAGACTCAGGCGCAACCCGCCTCAGGGTAGGGTCTCGTGGGTGATGCGTAAGCTCATGAGAACTTCCTCAGAGTCGTTCAGCTCGTCCTGAGGAGGACCCATATACACCTTGGCTGTCCTGCCGTGCAAGCCACGTGTCAGGACGGGGCTGTACACGCCCTGGAGTCTCTCCCGGTGGGAGGCTCCCTCCCACGGTCTAGTGGAAGTACCATGCTCCGCGCTGGCAGAACCAACCGAGGAGCGGTTTTGCCCACGAACCAGTGGAAGCACCAAGCTTCGCGCTGGCCGCTACGGCCGAGGCGCGGTTATGCCCACACTCCGCGCAAGTGTGGTAGCTCTATGCTCAACTAAGGGCGGCCCCCAGCACCAACCTCAGGGAGCTTTTCATCTCACGACGCTCACAGCTTCTCCTTGGATGGGTGTCGCGAGGGGCGCTAGGCATGGGGGCTATGCTCAGGTCACGCCTGGCAGACGCCACCCTACCAGGTGCCCAAACACCTGGCTTTCTCACGCCCACATCCTATGCGAAGGCTCATGAGCAAGTTATGGTGCTCGTTCTCCCTCATGAGAGCCATTCGTACGTCAAGGGGGACCCCTGGGCATCGCGACCCAAGGGCCTCACTAGTCACGTAGCCCCTCACGCCTTGAGCCCGGTGCTCAACGGCGGTCAAGGTATGCGCGGAACTGGGCCCTGCCGACGCAGAATGCAAACGGGATCGCTTGAGCGTCGAGGGGGACCCCTGGGCATCGCGACCCAGGGGCCTCACTAGCCACGTAGCCCCTCATTCCTTGAGTCTAGTTATTACGATAACCCCGGTCACCCATAGGGCTCAATGGCGATCGAGGTATGCACGGGGTTGGGCCCTGCCAACGCAGAGCACCTAAGCAAACATGAAAGGAAGCCAGCACGGAAATCACCAAGTTCAAGTCTAGTTATTACAATAACATCAAGTTCTCCAGATTCAAGCGAGTCCATATGCCTCCCCGAGGCACCTGCATTTTCTCTCATCTGGACAAGAATAGGTCAGGCATCGCCAAGCGTGCCATCACCACCCTCTGCCTCCTCGGCCGCTGCAACAGCGACCCGGAGGAACGCCTCCACCAGCCCCCTGACCTTTTCCTCCAGGGCCTTAGTAGTCGCGCCCTCTATGCTCGCGGTCACGGGCTCGGACAGCGAGGCCATGTCAAGGGTGGGGTCGCGGAGACAGAGGTGGCCGCACACCTGCGTCAAGGCCAAGGTAAGGAGCGTGCGACTCTCGACGTCTGCTAACTGGCCGATCACGGCTGTAACCTCATGTAGGGCCTTCAAGAGCGCGGCAAGCAGCCCGGCGGAGCCATCCTCTGGGGTGGCCAGCGGCTTCTGGAACCCTTCCCCGTAGGCAATCTGTAGGGCCGTACGGGCCTCGAGCTCGAAGGCGGCAAGGGCCTCGCGATCCACTGCTGCCGAGGGACGAGGGCGTCTTCCTTGTCGCGCGCAGCTTGGGTCGCCTTGGCTTGCTCGGCCTCAGCCTTCAGCTTCTCCAGGCTCGCGCGATCAGCGAGCTGCTCCTGCTGCAGGTGGGACGTCTCAGCCTTCTATGCCCTGAGATCCTTCTCCAACCATTCGAGCTCCAGGGCGCGCCTGGTGCCTTCCCCGCGAAGGGCCTCCAGCTCGCTCTCCACCTCGTGGCAGCGCTTCTCGAAGGATGCTGCGATAGCTTGCGCGGTGTCGCGTGCTCGCGCGGCTGCCGTGGCCTCCTCCTGACCCTTGGCGGCGACCGCTAAGGCCTGTGTCACACCCTGCATTTTGTAACATGTCATTTGCATTAATAAAGCATGAAAATTTGGACCAACAAATTTTTTGGCATCATTTGGCTTTTATTTGGAATTGAGTTTTTCTCTCTGTGATTTTCAAGTGCTCTTTAAAGTCAACTACTCTCTCTTGTATATTTTATATCCTTACCCCAAACTTCTGCCCATTGATCATACCAAGTGTATATAACAGTTTAGTATTTTCTTACAAAAATAATTTGGCCAAAAAGTATTTTCAAAATTAGTTTTCCAAAAACCCCTGAATTGAGGTTTGCACTGCAAGTGCTTGATTTAGGGTGAGAAAAATATTTCAAAGGGTATACTTGAAACCTAGTAGATATAGGACTATCATAAACCACAAAAATATAATTTTAAAAGTTAATTTCCTATTTTATTTAAAAGCTTTTTCTTAAGGCCAGAAATGGTCTTTAATAGGGAAAAATTATTTAACTATTTCAAAAAAAAAAATACATATATTTTCCATATATAAGAATTTCAACACTTGGTCATGTTCAAAATATTGGACAAATCCCTCAGAAACCCTTTCTGGGTATTTCAAGTGTCGGGACCCCGATCCTAAGTCAAACAGGTCTAGCCTGTAACACATCATATCACTTTGCGGCGTCACGCACGGTATCCCCACGGGTGCCACCATACCTGGCCCGGGATCGTTTGCGCATCTTGGCACACGTATATGATAGTGTCGCTAGCATCCATATGACAGAGAACCTGGGTCGACATGACCAGTTATAAACCAAAATTGGCACTATATTACAGAGACAGGCATACATGACCCAGCAACGAACGTGTCGGTCATCAACGTATGAACCCAAGTCGTAGCAAGCTACAAGGACTTAAAGGAACAACGCGTGACATTTCCCCTAAGGGACAGACACAGGAATGAAGAAGGACACATGCCGGCCAGCCTAAGTGTTCCGGAGCAGTAGCAAGCAACCAAGGCTCAGTGGAAGCACTAGGAGACATTGCCCTGTAAGATAGGCTACCAAGGGTAAACAACTAGGTGTCGGATCCCACACATAGCAATACACATTACACGTACGCATAACATGCAAGTATGTGTTGTACAACATGGCATCACAACATAACTCAACAAGTCATATAGATAAAGGCCCAGAAGAGCCATCATAGCATTTATTACAAACAGAGGTCACATGACCCAACATACAGAGCATACAGGCAACGGAAGCATAACATGTCTGAGTACAGACAACTACAAAAGAAAAAGGCTGAGAAGCCTGACTATCTACAAGACCCTCCCAAGGGTACAAGATCGTAACTGAAGTAACAAGCTAAACGTCGAAGTCCATGTGGAACCACTAGTGAGACTGAAGTCTCGCTGCAAAACATAAATTAAGCAAAAGTGAGTACAAAGGTACTCAGCAAGATTTACATCAGAACTAACTACATATGCATCAGTATCAACAAAGGGGTGGTGGAGTTTGACTGCAGCAAGCCAGCTTTGACTCAGTGGCTATCCTGAACTACGACCGCAAGTAACTCTTTTGAGGTGGCGCACACGAGTCCAGATATTCACCAATCAATACACCACTATGCATTCGCTCCCGTCTCCCTACGAGAAGGCCATCCATAGCACTCACGCTTATCTTGCGTGTTTTAGAGTATCCACTTTCACTTGTCTATGAACTGTACAGGTAACCCAGAAGTCCATTACCGCGGACACGGCTATTCGAATAGATCATATATAAAACCCTGTAGGGGTGTACTTCTTCACACGTGTTTCCACCACTTAGCGTCTCCACACGACATGTGCTCGGCAGACTTCAAGCGAAAGCCGACGTGGGTGTAGACCACGACCTAACCAACCACTCAAGTCTCTAGTCCAGGTTTATCTCCTATTTGGGTTCCACCCGTGGGGAGATCCGGCCGGGGTGTCGCTCACGGCCCCAAACGATGTGTACAGGGTTCCCGCGTCACCAAACGGGCGACCGGTACACCATGCCACGTACCTGCCGCGTCACAGCCCACCCGAGGGTCAGCGTTGCGCACGACCTCCAGTAAACTACAAACACCAGAAACTAGTTGCAACTCCTGGACAGAGAACAAGGGCAGTCAATAAGTCGAGCGGGGTCATATTTCAGGGCCCAACGTGTGGTAGTAGCTGTTCATGGATCAACCAACACAGAACTCAGTTCCTGAGGACGGTTTCAATGAGACAACCCACCATGTACTCCTACATGGCCTCTCATCACTACCTTTACCAAATCGTGTTCACACACTTTGCTCTCAACAGCAGGACATGTTCACCACATTCCAATTCATCCTCGATGAATCAGACCTGACACAACTCTAAGCAAAAGAAGGCATAACCAGAAAGCATGAATGAGTAGGCACAACATGGCTCAAAAAACTCCTACTCATACTAGTGGGTTTCAACTATTTACTGTGGCAATGACAGGTCATGCAGAGGAAAGGGGTTCAACTACCGCAGCAGGTAACAGTTGAAGCGTTGTTGTCCTAATGCAGTAAAAGAGAGCAGGAGCGAGAGAGTAGGATTGTATCAGAATGCTCAATGGGGTTTTGCTGGCCTGGCACTTCTGAAGATAGTACTGTGTCTTCATCAGTGTCATCGGTCACATCGTCGGAACAACGTCTACCGAGAGGGGACAAACACCGTCAAACAAGAGAGAACTCAATCAATGCAATGCAGCAATATGATGCATGATCATGACATGGCAATATTCTGTTGATTGAGCTAATGCAACTAGAAACCATATTAAATGAAGTTGGTTTGAACCAAAGGTTCAAATTCAAACTTCATATGTGATTATTTAAATGCCATTTAATTGATTTGACCTGACCAGCAGGTTTGACTTGTTCAAACATACATGAAAATGCCATAAACAGATTCCTTGAATTTTTTTTGATCACTTTTCATATATAACTTATTTTCATTGGAGTTATAGATTATTTTCTGTGATTTTTAGAAGTTTTGGCTATTTTTTGAAATAAATAAATCATTTCTGATTTATTTTAAAATCCCAGAAAACATTACTGCGTCAGCATGATGTCACTGTGATATCAGCAGTCAACAGGGGCTGGTCCAAGTCAAACCTGACTAGTGGGACCCACTGGTCAGTGACACAACTAGCTAACCCTATTAACTAGTGCTAATTTAAACCTAACTAAAGTGTTAGGGGGTGGCCCACATGTCAGGCTCTCAGGGCCTAATTAAGTTTAGTTTTAAACTAAATTAATTTAACTGGGGCTGGCCCCACGTGTCAGTTACTATCTAACTAACCTAACTAGTTAATTAGTGCTAACTAGAGCAATTAGTCGGGCGAGGCCCGCAAGTCAGTGAGAGAGAGGGGGAGTCAAACAGGGCAGTGGGGTCAACCCACGCCGGTCAACGAGCAATTAGTCGGGCGAGGCTCGGATCGATGCGCTGAAGGCATCTCTAGGACGCTGGCGATGCGCCGCATCGGATGGTGGTGGTCTCCGGGCCTGGGGTGGCCGGAATCGTCGACGGCGACATCAGCAGTGGCGGCCGGAGCTCAGGTGGCGACGGAGTTGGTGTTGTGGCGTGTAGAAGGCCAAACCAAAATGAAGGTGTTGCTCTACAGTGTGCGGCGAACACGTGAGACGCACGCCCGAGACCAAAAGTTTACCAGAGCCACGCCGACGTTGAGCTCAGGCGGCGGCGCGTTTCGGGCTCCGATGAGACAGAGGCTTGAGCTCGAATTAAGGCATGGGAGTAGGGGAAACGATGTGAGGGCTCAGAACTCAGATGCAGGCTCGACGGCTCGGGGGAGGCACGAACGGCGACGAACAGCCGAAGGTGATCTCCGGTGGCCGACGGTGAAGATGACGGCGATGGCGACGTTGCGGTGCTTCCCAGCTCAAGTGAATCGGCGGAGAGGACGAGGAGGTCAAGGCGGAGGTCGTAGACACATCGAGGGGACGAGGGGGAGGCGGTGGCTGCGGCTATGGCGAACGGCGGCGACGGGTGTGTTCGGTGGTGCGGGGAAGAGAGCCAGGAGAGGGGAGAGAGATCGAGGGAGAGTGAAAGAGGGGTCGGGGGCGTGCGTGGCATTCGTGGAGGAGTCCAGGGCGAAGGGGAGGCAGCCAGGCAGGGTGGAGGTGGCAGGCGTGCGGCGACCACACGCCGGGGACGCGCGCTCATCCTCCTGGAAAGGAGGAAGACAGCAGGGAGGAGGCGGTGGCAGGCTGGGCCTGCTTGCTGGGCTGGGCTGGCTACTGTGTCGGCCACCAGGTAAGCCCAGGTAGGTTTCTCTCTCTGTTCTCATTTTTATTTCTATTTTCTAGTTTTGTTATTTTGTTCTGGGCTTTAAATAAAATACTAACACAAGCTCAAAATTCATGAAACTGCTTGAGGCTATTGTTTGGATTATTTACAACAGTAAACATTTTAGTTCATGAATATTTGGACATTTCAAAATAGTATATAGCATTTAAATGCCCAAATGCAAATACTTTAAGATTTAATTCAGAAATCCAGAATGGCCCTATAAAAGTGTGCACCATTTTTGACATGGGTTCTAGACCAATTCAAAAATCATGAACATTTTCAAAGGCATTTTGGGTCAATGAAAATATTTTTATGTTGAACCTAGTTGAGTTCTTTTGGTGCTAGGGTTTGATCAAACCCCATTTCAACTTTCTGGAAAACTTAAACATGATGTAACAGACAAGTGCTACCCTATTGCAAGGTGAAGCTGGGGATGTGACAACTCACCCCCACTAAACAAGAATCTCGTCCCAAGATTCAAGCGTAGGGTAAGAAATCAGAGGGGACACTAACTAACACAATCTTCATGATCCAAGTGCCCTTCATATGAATGTTGATTGCTTGCATCATGTTGATATTGACACCCTTGCTTTTGAGGTCTTTGTCCAACACGGTGACGACGAAAGAAACTCTACAAAATTGATCTTCTGAAAGATCGAGCAACTCAAGATCAACTCATGGAGTGAGACGTTGAAACATCGCTTGAGCTGAGACACAGAATACACATGCAGGGGGATGGAGTGAAACAAACGATGAAGGTTCACCTAGTGGCAATAATTCCACACCTAAGAAGAGGGTGATCGATATCACCAGACGGGACACCTTAGAGAAGGTGACTCATAGAGTTATTCCCTTAAGTGGCAAAAATAATTACTTTTGATATAGAGATCATTGAAATTCTCTATACTAGCCTAGGGCAATCATAAACGATCATCTAACGGAATTCGGGAGAACGACATATTCCGACTAGCATGGATGATGTGGACTACCTTGTTGAAGACAACACAAGGGATGATTTTTCTTATCCTCGGAAATGGATGGAACCCTTGGGTAAATGGCACATTGGAGGTGCAGGCTGGGAACAAAATGCAAATGCTGGGAATGATTCTGGTAACTGGGAAGAAATCCAACAGTAGATTGTGAATCTACTCTTTGAGAGGTTATAGCATGACCAAGAACACTGGGAGCAATCCCGGTTAGTGCCAGTGATAACACCTAGTGCTTATGCATGCTCTCAACAACTTCAGCATTCCCATATTCATCAAGGTTTTACCAATATCCATGTCAAGGATCCTGGCAACACCACATACTACCATGATAAATAATGACGGATGGTGCAGATGCAAAAAAGATAACACTTTCTCAGATTTCACCTTAGCGGGGTCAAATGGGCAAAATCTGGACGATCGACCGAGAGACATTTAGCACTCCGCTTCTAATGTTCTCCTTGATGTGCTAGCGCAACCCATTTATTAAAATGGTTTGGTACCTAGAACGTCAAGTAAAGGTCGGACTTCAGGAGCACAAAAATCCATAAGGAACAACTAGGGAGGAAATCCTACGAAATCCTTATGGGGAGGTGGCCAACTTCTTCAATCAAGATAGTACAAAAATAGGTCTTCCGGCTGGGTGGGTTGGCCACGACATCCACTTTACCGGTTATCGAGAGACCAATATTATAGTTCTTGGAAAATGCTCCAACCATCATATCTACCAGAGATTCAGATCTGGTTGGTGTCAGAATAATTCAGACTCATTGAGTCTAGAAAGAAAAAATGAAAGTTTGCAACACAAATCGATGAGATGACGTTGTGAGATTCTCGGGAAATGAACTACAGTATTAAGCTCCAAAACATGAGCTGGTTCTGCTACAAACATGTGAACACGTTGTCCGAGACAAGCATGGCCACGTAGTAGTCTTATAATAAAACACTACCGAGTTCAGGTGGGGAACCATCAACAAGGATAGCGAAGTCCTAACATAAGTCATGATTCTTAAGAAGGAACTTCTTCTCCTAGAACAAATCTATCAGTGGCTTGGTGTGCTAGGGATACATATAGGATGGGGGTTGCAAGTCTCCAAACCACAGAATACTTCGCACGTATGCATGACCGACATGGGACGATTCCAAAGGAAGCAACATTGACTTTCTCGAATCCACGTCGTCAACTTGCATCAACTGCACATGAATTACAGGAAGTCACTTCTTCCATCCGAACATATGCTTCTTGAACTAGCATGAAGAAATGCTTTCAAAAGTTTCCAATACTAGCTTAATGTTCAACAAGATTATGGGGAAGATAAGGATGTTGTCGATGGGCTCAACTACAATTCATCCTGGTTTCCATAAAAATGGAATTCCATAATTATGAGAACAAGTGATAGTATTGGTCAGACCAAAGGATATAATGGTGTATGCTCGAGGGATGAACCACGAGTAAGACAACATTAAGAACATCGTTGGTTCTGATTTGATTTGACGATAGCCCACACTCAAACCAAAGTTTTGGCAAGACAATAGATCCAACAATTGATCACGAGGATCAATCGATCAAGATATCATCTTTTTTCAACACACACAGAAAAGATATCCCTTGGAAGGAACTAAGTCAGGCAAGATTTTATTTTCCAACTCTCCAAGTTGTCGTTTAGCTTAACCATCCAGCTCAGGGTATCCAACACAGATTCTTGGAGAAAGGGTGGTTTAGAGAGAAACCAGCTTGATCATGAACACAACATAGCGGTCAGGGAACAACCTGGTAATACTTCCGAGAAGTATTCGGAAAATCACGAACCACCGATATGTTGCTAAGCTCGCAAACAATCTTGCTTTTCCGGGCAAGATGATATCATCAAGTGAGCGAGGGATTGACACTGTCTTAACTCATAGATCAAAGAGTGCACCAAGTAAGATGGACTACGTAGCACGATCAATCTTAGAATGATGATTCATTAACCACCACGCTAAGAATGAGATTATCGTCCATTAACCACCAAGCAACAGGGTTGCTAGGAGTATTGATTTCACACATCACAATTCACTTGTCGGCATTCCGGTTACAATAACACGGAGGCCAGGGAATAAAAGATGATGGCGAGAAGTATCACTTTATCAAAAGTTCATAAGAGGTGGTGCAATTCCCATGACATTCTTGACATAAAAGGGGGTAACACTCCAAGGTAGAGCAAAGCAAAAGCTGGATTGGCATTTTGATCTGCGGAATACAACTGCTTTGACCCAATCCTAGATATGGATGAGGTACTGGATTTTATTTCTCCTAGTCATTCCGAATAGAATGGCTTGACGGACCACAAGAGTAAAAGGCATCGATGAACACGAGTGCACAACTACTCCTGACTATCAATTGATAGACGGGGGTCATAATATAACTAAAGAGGACAACTCAAAGGAACATATAATTTTCTGAGTTGTGGATGCATAGATTAATATGCCTAACTAGTCCAACATATTTCTTCTGGATAACCCATGCAGAAAGGTAGGACTGGCAAAGTCACAATATGAATGGAGTACTACTCAAGGGCACTCTGGTTGTGATCTTTTGGTTCAGAAGAACTTCTGCCATGATGGTTCATGGTATTGGAAGAACGATAACCACGGACCTCGAGGACTATCACAAGGTCACTAATATCCTAAAGGAATGAGCAAACACTATCAACAGGAAGTAAGTAGGGTAAATCTTGGGTTTAAAAACCCATGAGTAGAATGCCTACTAACTAAATGGCATCACGGGATGCTTTCGAGAATAATGGCCAGAATCATCACACTGGAATACAGAGTATTGCTAGATTGCTGGGTCATTCTCTAAGACACCTAGGGTCATAATAATAACTCCAACATGTATGTCGAGGCAATGGAGTACCTCAACACAACGACTAGTGTGGTTAATCTGGCCCAAAGGAGCATCGGGAACAGGAGGAAGGGATTTGCAATCGCATCAGATTGTTTAGAAACCTGGGAAGACTTGGACAGCATAACGGCTGTAAATGCCCAACAGATTTTGAGATCCAAGCAAAAGGGTAACATAATCTCTTAACATCATAATGCCAAGGTTCTGAGACCAACAGTTGAACACACGGAAGTACTTCAAACTGAAATGAGGGTTGAATCCACCACTAACGTGATCCTGATATATAGAATGAGAATCCTAGTTCTTAATCCCCATAGAAAGAAGGTGACTCAGATCAGAAGGTCATAAGGTAAAGGAGTAAAAAGAGGCTTACGTTCCCTTCCACAATCAATTCCCTTAATATAACTAAAGAGTTTCTAGACACGACTTCGACCAGTTTGGCTTACAAATCTTACAGGCAGTCATGCTCTGATACCAAATCTGCCAGGACCCCGATCCTAAGTCACGCAGGTCTAGACTGTAACACATCATATCACTTTGCGGCCTCACGCACGGTATCCCCACGGGTGCCACCTTACCTGGCCCGGGACCGTTTGCGCATCTTGGCACACGTATATGATAGTGTCGCTAGCATCCATATGACAGAGAACTTGGGCCGACATGACCAGTTATAAACCAAAAGTGGCACTATATTACAGAGACATGCATACATGAACCAACAACGAACGTGTCGGTCATCAATGTATGAACCCAAGTCGTAGCAAGCTACAAGGACTTAAAGGAACAACGCGTGACATTTCCCCTAAGGGACAGACACAGGAACGAAGAAGGACACATGCCGGCCAGCCTAAGTGTTCCGGAGCAGTAGCAAGCTACCAAGGCTCAGTGGAAGCACTAGGAGACATTTCCCTGTAAGATAGGCTACCAACGGTAAACAACTAGGTATCGGATCCCACAAATAGCAATACACATTACACGTACGCATTACATGCAAGTATGTGTTGTACAACATGGCATCACAACATAACTCAACAAATCATACAGATAAAGGCCAGAAGAGCCATCATAGCATTTATTACAAACAGAGGTCACATGACCCAACATACAGAGCATACAGGCAACGGAAGCATAACATGTCTGAGTACAGACAACTACAAAAGAAAAAGGCCGAGAAGCCTGACTATCTACAAGACCCTCCCAAGGTAACAAGCTAAACGTCGAAGTCCACGCGGAACCACTAGTGAGACTGAAGTCTCTCTGCAAAACATAAATTAAGCAAATGTGAGTACAAAGGTACTCAGCAAGACTTACATCAGAACTAACTACATATGCATCGGTATCAACAAAGGGGTGGTGGAGTTTGACTGCAGCAAGCCAGCTTTGACTCAGTTGCTATCCTGAACTACGACTGCAAGTAACTCTTTTGAGGTGGCGCACACGAGTCCAGATATTCACCAATCAATACACCACTATGCATTCGCTCCCGTCTCCCTACGAGAAGGCCATCCATAGCACTCACGCTTATCTTGCGTGTTTTAGAGTATCCACTTTCACTTGTCTATGAACTGTACAGGTAACCCAGAAGTCCATTACCGCGGACACGGCTATTCGAATAGATCATATATAAAACCCTCCAGGGGTGTACTTCTTCACACGTGTTTCCACCACTTAGCGTCTACACATGACATGTGCTCGGCAGACTTCAAGCGAAAGCCGACGTGGGTGTAGACCACGACCTAACCAACCACTCAAGTCTCTAGTCCAGGTTTATCGCCTATTTGGGTTCCATCCGTGGGGAGATCCGGCCGGGGTGTCGCTCACGGCCCCAAACAATGTGTACAGGGTTCCCGCGTCACCAAACGGGCGACCGGTACACCGTGCCACGTACCTGCCGCGTCACAGCCCACCCCGAGGGTCAGCGCTGCGCATGACCTCTAGTAAACTACAAACACCAAAAACTAGTTGCAACTCCTGGACAGAGCACAAGGTCAGTCAATAACTCGAGCGGGGTCATATTTCAGGGCCCAACGTGTGGTAGTAGTTGTTCATGGATCAGCCAACACAAAACTCAGTTCCTGAGGATGGTTTCAATGAGACAACCCACCATGTACTCCTACATGGCCTCTCATCGCTACCTTTACCAAATCGTGTTCACACAGTTAGCTCTCAACAGCAGGACATGTTCACCACATTCCAATTCATCCCCGATGAATCAGACCTGACACAACTCTAGACAAAAGCAGGCATAACCAGAAAGCATGAATGAGTAGGCACAACATGGCTCAAACAACTCCTACTCATGCTAGTGGGTTTCAAGTATTTACTGTGGCAATGACAGGTCATGTAGAGGAAAGGGGTTCAACTACCGCAGCAGGTAATGGTTGAAGCGTTGTTGTCCTAATGCAGTAAAAGAGAGCAGGAGCGAGAGAGTAGGATTGTATCGGAATGCTCAATGAGGTTTTGCTTGCCTGGCACTTCTGAAGATAGTACTGTGTCTTCATCAGTGTCCACGGTCACATCGTCGGAACAACGTCTACTGAGAGGGGACAAACACCGGCAAACAAGAGAGAACACAATCAATGCAATGCAGCAATATGATGCATGATCATGACATGGCAATATGCTGTTGATTGAGCTAATGCAGCTGGCAACCATATTAAATAAAGTTGGTTTGAACCAAAGTTTCAAATTCAAACTTCATATGTGATTATTTAAATGCCATTTAATTGATTTGACCTGACCAGCACGTTTCACTTTTTCAAACATGCATGAAAATGCCATAAACAGATTCCTTGAATTTTTCTGATCATTTTTCATATATAACTTATTTTCATTGGAGTTATAGATTACTTTCTGTGATTTTTAGAAGTTTTGGCTATTTTCTGAAATAAATAAATCATTTCTAAATTATTTTAAAATCCAGAAAACATTACTGCATCAACATGACGTCACTATGATGTCAGCAGTCAACAGGGGCTGGTACAGGTCAAACGTGACCAGTGGGACCCACTGGTCAGTGACACAACTAGCTAACCCTATTAATTAGTGCTAATTTAAACCTAACTAAAGTGTCAGGGGGGTGGCCCACATGTCAGTCTCTCAGGGCCTAATTAAGTTTAGTTTGAAACTAAACTAATTTAATAGGGGCTGGCCCCACATGTCAGTGACTATCTAACTAACCTAACTACTTAATTAGTGCTAACTAGAGCAATTAGTCGGGCGAGGCCCGCAAGTCAGTGAGAGAGAGGGGGAGTCAAACCGGGCAGTGGGGTCAACCCACGCCGGTCAACGGGTCAAACCCGCCGGCTTTAGCCGCCGGCGAGGCCCGAGACGCTGGAGGTGATCGGAAAACCTCCACAGGGCTCGGATCGATGCGCTGAAGGCATCTCCAGGACGCTGGCGATGCGCCGCGTCGGATGGTGGTGGTCTCCGGGCCTGGCCTGGCCGGAATCGTCGACGGCGACATCAGCAGCGATGGCCGGAGCTCAGGTGGCGACGGAGTTGGTGTTGTGGCGTTCAGAAGGCGAAACCAAAACGCGGGTGTTGCTCTACAGCGTGCGGCGAACACGTCAGACGCACGCCCGGGACCAAAAGCTTACCGGAGCCACGCCGACGTTGAGCTCAGGCGGCGGCGTGTTTCGGTCTCCGATGAAACAGAGGCTTGAGCTCGAATTAAGGCATGGGAGTAGGGGGAAACGACGTGAGGGCTCACAGAGAACTCGGATGCAGGCTCGACGGCTCGGGGGAGGCACGAACGGCGACGAACAGCCGAAGGTGATCTCCGGTGGCCGACAGTGAAGATGACGGCGATGGCGATGTTGCGGTGCCTCCCAGCTCAAGTGAATCGGCGGAGGGGACGAGGAGGTCAAGGCGGAGCTCGTAGACACATCGAGGGGACGAGGGGGAGGCGGTGGCTGCGGCTACGGCGAACGGCGGCGACGGGTGTGTTCGGTGGTGCGGGGAAGAGAGCCAGGAGAGGGGAGAGAGATCGAGGGAGACTGAGAGAGGGGTCGGGGGCGTGCGTGGCATTCGTGGAGGAGTCCAGGGCGAAGGGGAGGCAGCCATGCAGGGTGGAGGTGCCGGCGTGCGGCGACCACGCGCCGGGCACGCGCGCTCATCCTCCTGGCAAGGAGGAAGACGACAGGGAGGAGGCGGTGGCGGGCTGGGCCTACTTGCTGGACTGGGCTGGCCACAGTGCCGGCCACCAGGTAAGCCCAGGTAGGTCTATCTCTCTCTGTTCTCATTTTTGTTTCTGTTTTCTATTTTTGTTATTTTGTTCTGGGCTTTAAATAAAATACTAACACATGCTCAAAATTCATGAAACTACTTGAGGCTACTGTTTGGATTATTTACAACAGTAAACATTTTAGTTCATGAATATTTGGACATTTAAAAATAGTATATAGCATTTAAATGCCCAAATGCAAATACTTTAAGATTTATTTCAAAAATCCAGAATGGCCCTATAAAAGTGTGCACCATTTTTGACATAGGTTCTAGACCAATTCATAAATCATGAACATTTTCAAAGGCATTTTGGGTCAATGAAAATATTTTTATGTTGAACCTAGTTGAGTTCTTTTGGTGCTAGGGTTTGATCAATCCCCATTTCAACTTTCTGGAAGACTTAAACATGATGCAACAGATAAGTGCTACCGTATTGCAAGGTGAAGCTGGGGATGTGACATCAAGCTTTTAAAATAATTACAAAGGAAATATTCTCTAAAAATTCCAAGGAAATTCTATCATGTCATATATGACATATTTGATGATCTTGCCATGCCCTATGCCTTGGAAAGCAAGAAAACCTTATCAAAACCCCTCAAAACCATTCTGTCCATTTTTGAAGTTTGAGCAACTTTGCATTGCCAAACTTGTCCAAATGATCTCAAACTTGGTACACATGCTAGAATGGTATAATAATGCATCCAGACCAAATGGCACAAGCTTTGGAGTAGGGTAACTTGATCAGAGTACCCCATAACCCTTTTTGTTCAGATTCAAATTTGAACAACTTTACACTATGAACTTTTTACTTGAGACCTCAAACTTTGTGGGCATGATCACACCCCCAAAGGATGACACTACACCAAGTGGTGCATCAAGGAGGGATGATTTGCTTACCTTAAACTTGGTAAATCCATTTCTGTTGATTTCTAGGGTTCACCAAAGTTACATTGGCAAGTTTCTTCAAATGAGCCCAAACTTGGTGGAACAACCTATTTCTATATACCATTTGATCCTGTTAAGTCTCATGTCTAGTGGAAATCACTTGATTGCTCAAAACCACAACAAACACCTTTTGGTGATTTTCCAAAGTTACCACTTTCACCTCTTTCCTTGTTCTTCCTGAGCAAGGCTGTTTACCACAGATTCCCCAAGTCCCCTTGCACCTCCAGTAACTCTTCCCTGGCCTCAACTCAATGATTGAGAGGGGCTAAACCCCCATTTTACATTCTGGACAGCAGATTTCACCTTTCCCTCTCAGCCCTCTCTTCTTCTAGAAGCTTTCCCTAGCATCCAAAGCCCCTCCCATGTTGTTTACTCCCCCCTAGAGCCAATGGACACGGTGGCCGCGCCCAGAGCGCATGGGACACGGCCATGCCGGCCATATGGGCACTCTGGAGCGCCCTACAGTGCGCTCCCGCACTGTAGCCGCGACCTGCCCGAGGCGCCCGACCACCTAGGGCGTCAGAATCGTGTCTCCCGAGGCCGCCTCGACGTCCACGACACGGCAGCCGGTCGGCCCCCTCCTCCTTCTCCCTCCTCTTGCCCCAGTTCGCATGCGCGACGGCCGCCCGAGAGCTCCAATGAGCTCCATCGCACGCGCGATGCTTTGGCCTCCCCCTGCTCTCTCTCTTCTCTTCCCCTACTCTAGACCGCATCCAGCAACGCCACAGACACAGCTCCAGCCCCTCCCGAGCCCTGTGGCAATGAGCAGAAGCTCGCCAGTGCACGGGTCCATGGCACCCTGCCGTTCGCCTATCAAAGGACACCCCCGCGCCTCCCTCTCCTCACCAGCCGCTCTCTCTCACTCCCAATCATCTCCCTACGCCACTCGCTCCTCTCTAGACGAGCCCGAGCTCGAGATCGAGCTCGAGCTCCGCCACCTCGGGTCACCTTCGACCTCAGGGTACAGGCCCTCCCCGCCGCTCCTCTCACTCAATCTAGAACCACCGCAACCCATTGATCGTTTCCCCTCTTTGTAGCAGCTGAAAACGGCCGGAACCACCACCACCCGAAGCACCTCCGCCGCGTGACCTCATCGTCGGCGGACCAGGCCACCCCGGCGACCAACTCCACCTCCACCAGAACGGCGATTCGACGCTGAGTCTAGCCGTGCCCTCGCCCGACCTCGCCGTGCCCTGCATCACCGCCAGTGAGCTCGCCGGCCCTCTGCCGGAGGGTTAGGGATGACAGGCGGGCCCCGCCTGTTAGTCTCTCCTTTCCCTCGCCTCTCTCTCCTCTCGCTGACGCCTGGGCCCCGCCCGTGAGGTTTGAAACCTGGCGCGCGCGAAGGCACCAGTGCGTTGGGCCGCCCCTCTGGCTGGGCCTGCTGCGCTGCAGCTGTTCTGGCCCAGCGGGCACAGTGCCATTTTCCTTTTTTCCTTTTCTGTTTGTTTTGTAAAAATTCCTCTGGATTAAATATTAATCCAAATAAAATAATTCCAGTTCCTAAAAACTTGTAAAAATCCAACCTATTTAATGATATCACTTTCACCTATATTCATGAACCTTTTTTGTTTTGTTCAAATTTAAATCTAAATTTGAATACTAAAACCTTTGTTCAAAAATCCATGTTCCCCATTCTGTCACTCCAAATCCCAAACTAAGAATTTTTGCCATCTTAGTATCCCCTCTAGTATTTTATAAAAATAAGTTGACATTTTTCTGAGCACTTTGATTTTTCTGTTTTTATTATTGTCTTATTTCCCCGATATTTATTGCGATGATTAGATACCGTGTTTGACGAAGTTGCCGAAGAAGAAGGAGGGGAAGGATTTGAAGACCCTGAAGATCAAGCCAATCTACGCAAGCAACCCTTCGACCATGATACCCCTTTTGTTCCTCGGAACCCTTTTATTTCCGATTGCATGATGATAAGAAGTGACGGTGGTAAACTTGTTGAGAGCCACCACATGATGCATACCCCTACTCATGATCTTTACCATGAGCATAGATGCAATGACAAATGATTAGTTGTCGATACATGATGATGCATATGTACCATGAATTCTTCGTGGTAACATCCTTTCGAAAACCCCTTCGAGTGCCCCTAATGCCCGAGGGTGATGTTGAGTTAAGGTCAACACTTGAGGAAGAAGTGGTGCACCAAAGTAAGTTCTCGTGTGTGGGTAAAATGATGGATTAGATTTATGTGTGATTGCCGTCCCAACCAAACATGTGCAACCACTCTACCCCTTATGGGACGGGGCATTATTGATTACTTATGCTGAGACTAGCATGGTTCCCACATCACTAGTGACGGGGGAGACTTGAGGTCACTCCCGGGACGGGGTCGTGCTTGGATAGGCGGCCATGACTGTTTTTATAGGGCACTGGACACACCGTTGGTCCCTTTGTGTATGCGTGACATTGTAAAAAGGGCAAGTCCCATAATCTATTGTTTGTACACAAGGGCCATGCACCAACGAGTGGACCCTATCTTAGTGTCGTCTAAGGAAAGGTAATGACCGGGTGCTTCCCCCGAGTACTTGAGGTACTGCGGGATCGTGGGTGACACGAAAGCTCCCCAGATCTTGTGGGTAAAATGCGCAACCTCTGCAGAGTGTAAAACTATTCGAATATCCGTGTCCACGGTCATGGAAAGTTGGGAGGTGCTACTTAAACTATGTCCAGAATTTTACAATCTCGGTGAAAGTATGTGTGTTTGTTGAGTCAAGGAGGTGACTCGACTCGCTGATAGTGAATTGAACTCTATTCATGTTGATATCTGTAACCTGTCTTCGAGGTTACCCAAGTACATTGATGCATGTCTCACCAATGGTAGAATATCTTAGCTAGCTCGTAGCTAAGTTGCTTATTGTTATACAACTTGCATTGTTACCCTGAACCAAATCATGGGATGCTTGCGAGTACATTCAAAGTACCCATTGGCTTGCCAGTGGTTATTTAATTGGCCAAGCATGGAGGAGCAGGAATTTGAAGAAGAATTCTATGGAGACGAGCATGCGAACTAGGACGCTTTCCCAGTCAGAATGCCTGTAGGGTTAAGGCAGATGGCATGGGTTCTACTTATCTACGAAGACTTCCGCTACTCGAGTTTATTTACTATTCAGCCCATGAGGCTTTATCTATGTAAGACTTGGCCATAATGGTCATAATTTATGTAAGACGGTATGTATGGATGTAAGACTCTTGTTATTCAGCTTCTGTGTGTTCAGTGAGCATTGATCTCTGGGATCACTGTACATGTGCATTCGGTGATCTCGACTCTTAATCGGGGTCCCCACAGCCTGGCTCCAGGAGGCCCGCGTAGACTTCTTCATCACGCCATCGCGCGGCCATCACCACCCAGAAGTTCGGCGCAGAGCCGACCCGGCGCAGCGGAAGCGGCCTCCAAAGTCTCAGGGCCAGGCTGCACTGACTGACGGATGGGTGCCATCACGATCGCCTGTTCGACCAGGGGCTCGGGGGCTCCGGCTCCCCTCGCTGGAGCAGTGCGAGCAGGAGACACCGCGGCCTCGCAAACAGCGACGACACCCTCAGGTGAAACCGCCACCGCGTGCTCGGTAGCCCGGCTGGCCGAGGCGCGCAAGGCTGTGGCACCCTTCTCCACGGCGATAGCTTCAGAAGGTGGAGCGGGGTACCACGACGTGGCCTCCCCCTTTGCCTTTTTCATCACACCACCCAGGCTGCTGCGCCAAGAGAAATACGTCAGGAACACAACGACCAAGGAATGAAAGGAGACTACACACTTCATCAGCAGGTCGGCTACGGCCGCCGGTGCCACGGGCGTGCCAGCGGTCTGGATGCTGGCAAGGCGTGAGGCCACGGACTTGGGTGCGGCTACGGTCACCCGCTTCGTTGGCACGACGCTCCTCGGCGGGGTCGCCGCATTGCTCCCTCCGGATGCAGCGCGCCGGGATCGACGCGGAGTGGTTGCATGGGGCCGCCCAGCAGCGCCTGCGCCTGGTGCCACTTCCTCCGCGGATGCCTCGAAGGTGTCCTCCTCGTCAACCCGGTTCACGTCGCCCAGGGTCTCCTCCTCCTCCTCCTCCTTGTCATTCCCCTCCTCGACACCAGAGGACACGTCGACCATGGGTGGAGCAGCCATGGGCACCTCAAAGCCTGACATGGCCTTCAGCAGCTCGGTCTTGTCAGGATGGCTGTACAGCGGTAGATGGGCCCCCGAGAGGTCCTCAGGAACCATTCCCAAGAGAGCGTTCGAGACGAGGTCCAGATCGACTTCGGCCAGCGTCCACGAGCGCAGTCGAAGCCTGTCATCATCTTCCATCAGCTCCCACATGGGGCGCGAGTGTGCCTGGAGTGGCGCCAGCCGCTGCTTCAGGAACTCCTTCACGATCAGGGCCCCTTTAAGCCTCGAGCTCAGGTTGGCCTCGATCCTTGCCAAGACAGGCTCGGAAATGGGGTCGTTGAGATTTGTGTAGCTCCAGCACGCGCGTTTCTTCGGACGGGCGGTAGGCAGCGTCAGCAGCGGGTGAATACTCTAGGCATCCAGATAGACCCACCTCTTCCGATGGGTGTCTATCTTCTTCCCGGCTATCATCAGCCTGCAGCCCTAGCACTGGAAGACGAAGGAGACGCAGCCTGAGCACGGACCCTCGTCATACCGCCGCATGGAGAAGAAGTGGCGGAAGAGGACAACAGTCGGCTTCACCCCCACACACGCCTCGCAGTAAAAGGCGAAGAGCGACAGGACGAAGATGGAGCGAGCCTGGATATGGAGGGCGTGCACCTGGTAGTGATTTAGGATGGCGTAGAAGAACTCCGAGAAGGGCAGCACGAGCCCGACGGAGATGCTGTGGAGGAAGAAGGGGTAGCAAGACTTCGGCAAGGTCCGCACCATTGTAGACCCAACCCAGATCTTCGTCGGGCCATGCTCGTTGTGGTCGCTCGATAAGAAATACTGGACCTCAGAGTAGCCCCCATCCTCGGTGATGGTGGACTCCTCGAGCGCCGCCTCGAGGGAGGAAGCAAATCCGGACGCCTGCGCGGCACCCTTGCTTTTCTTCGCCATTGCTGGAGGCGCTGGAGGATGCAGGCGATTTGGGAAGGCTGGGGGCGAAGGAGAAGGGGATCTGAGCAGGAAGGAAAGGAGGCAATAACTCTTCTACAGCGAAGACAGTCCCTTTTGTCAAGTCACACGGTCGCCAAGGCTGCGTGGGGAGCGGAGTCGCCCACGTCCCATCCAACCGCCACACGCCAGACTGGCCCGCAGTCTTTTGGGGCCCGTGGCACTTCGTCCTCGACTAAGTCTTCGCCCCGAAGCCAAATCTGCGCGTGCCTTTGGCCCGGGGGCTACTGTCAGCGTCCTGGGAACCAGGGTACCCAGAATTGCCTGCCTGCGGGCCATGACGCGCTCCTACTACGGCCTGGTACGGCCCAGGTGATTGACTAGCTGTTCAAGACCCTCGCGAGGGGGCTAGGCCTCGTGAGGAGAACGACACCAAGACCCCCTCAGGAGGGGCCTCGGCTAGCCTGCTCCGGAGGGGCGAAGAACCCAAGGCCAAGCATGCCTCACGAGGAGGCAGTGACGCAAGCAGTGATGCACCGCGCCAGCGCGTGCCAGCGGCGCAGTTGCTGTTTTGGTGCAAAGGAGACAGCGCAGGCACAGGTTCCCGAGGGGCGAGACAAAGGTTTCCCCTTCGATGCAACAAGACCGAAGACCGCAAGGACGATAGGGTGGATGTCACCACCGAGCCCACCATCGCGTCATTGGCTGATCCCTTTGCAGGCGAAGACCGCTTTTGTCAGGATAGGAACGTCCTTGTGTTCCCGCTCAAAATGGCCGCTGTAGGATCCCTTCCCGCCTAGACATTTCGCGGGAAGAGGACCCTGGCTGCCTATATAAGTAGCTAGGGTCTCCACTGTGGAGGCATTCTGATCTGATCTGGAGAGACCTCGCCTACGCATCAAGGAGCAAGAACACTTGCCTCCCTACCCTCTTGAGCTCTCCTCCTGAGCTCAAGAACCACTGTACTCGTTCATACTCAAGCCCTCCTGAGTCTAATCCACCGAAGTAGGACGTAGGGTTTCACACTGCAAGGTGGCCTGAACCTGGATAAACTCGTGTGTGCTTTTACTTTTTGCTTGCTTGAATCTCACCACCGGGTGAGAGCGTGGCGCTAGGTAGATGTGAGTGGGAGAGATCTTTGTTCATGCCCCTGTGTTCGAACTTCTTGAGTTTGCGGAGCCCGTAATCCAATAGTCGGCCTAGTAAAAAATAGCAGGCCGACCCATATAAGGCATACTTGTGTCAGGTCCATTTAATCCCACGGCCCATACGAGATGTGCCAATTCGGCCCGTCAATGGGCAGTTAAAGATTTGACACCATTGCAGCCCATCGTCAGTTCGAGCCCGTTAACAGCCCACTATATATTTGGGCTCAATATCGGCCCGATGAGATTTTGGCCTGTTAACAGCCCATTTAGTAGATGGGACAATTTTCACGATGTACATCTTTCGTCCTTTTAGCGACCCATTTAAATATTGGGCTAATTTCCGGCCCGGTGTGTCTTTCAGTCTGTTGACGGCCCATAAATCAGTTGGGCCCTTTGTAGTCGGACGTGAGTTTCGTCCTTTTAGCGACCCATTTAAGTGTTGGGCCAATTTCCGGCCCGGTGTGTATTTCAGCCTAGTGACGGCCCATATATCTGTTCGGCCATTTGTAGTTGGACATGAGTTTTGGCCTTTTAGCGACCCATTTAAGTGGTGGGCCAATTCCCGGCCCTGTGTGCCTTTCTGCCTGTTAACGGACCATAAATGAGTTGGGCCATTTGTAGTCTGACCTGAGTTTTGGCCTTTTAACGGCCCATGCCCTTCATGATCCAATACCAGCCCGGTTTCTCTTTCGGCCTGCTAAAGGCCCACAACACAGTTGGGCCATTTACAATACGACCTGACTTTCGGCCTCTTAGCGGCCCGTGCTCTTCATGGTCCAGTACAAGCCCGCTATCTCTTTCGGCCTGCTAAAGGCCCATAGTATAGTTGGGCCATATGTAGCCCGAACTTAGTAACGGCCTGTTAACGGCCCGTGAAATCAATTGGGCCCACCTGTTGCCCGCTTCGATGTCAGCCTGTTAACGACCCAGGAGTTAAGAGGGCCGACCATTAACTTTCGGCCTGGTAACGGCCCATTAACTTAATGGGCCCACTAAAGTTCGTACATGTCTTTAGGCCAAATTGGATAATTTGAGACCATTACACCGAGCAATTATGCACAGGACCAAAACCGATCAAGCAAAGGTACGACATACAGGAAAAAGCGTTGCACATCCAGCATATATTACAGGAAATTACATCCACTGGGCAATCAAAGATTGATGCCAGTGCAAATAAATGAACAGAACCTAACGATCTACAACGTCAGAATCCACAACCTCAGCACGGATGACGCCCATAAGCATGTGGGCAAGTTCTTGGTGCTTTGCTACACTGTCTCTGAAAACATCGATCAGTTGTTGTGTTGCACGACTCTGCACCTCTGATTACTCCACCATTTCCATCATTCCTTCAGCCATTACTTGGTTCACAAACATACATTTTTTCCATTGCATTCGAGATAGAGGATACTTAACAGATTCAGATGGCGATTTTGGTAGGCTTGTATTATTGATAGTGGAGAGTGTCTCGACCACTGCATCATAACATAAATTAAGAGGGGAACCAAACAGATTAATCATGAGTTATTTGCATATTACCTGGATTAGATATATTGTAAAGACACAATGGGGTTGCCTTCCTATTTTCAGAGTTTGTCTTCTTATCTTCAGCAGTCTGCACCAAATTAAGACACTAGCATTGCTATCATCGGCCAAGTAAGATAATAGGAAAGCAACATTGGCACAACGAACGTTTGGGCAACTAGCCAACACCAAAGTAACACAATATGGCACAACAATCATCATCCATGTAAAGTAATACGAAAGCAACATTGACACAATGAATGAATGGGCAACCAGCGCAGCACTACAATCCATTAATGTGCATGATATGAGATAGTACACTCATGCAGCTCAGTATGCAAAACTACCACGCAGTTTTCTTTACAAAAATCAACATTGGCACCTTTAAAATTTTGCTACAACTAATTTTAGATCAGACAAAGGTTGGATTCATGCCGATTAACAAAATACATGCTGATATACAACAGGTACTTACATCAACATTGGAGCACAGAGAATACCCGCAAGATATTTTCCTCGAATACAATGCCAATGATGGAAATCTTCTATCATTTAACCTTATTTTCTGAAATAGAGATGGGTAAGAAACATGTAGAAAATATGATCAGAATGCTATAAAATTTCATGATGCGAGGATACGCACACGCTTCTTAGAATGGAGTTGACATTCTTTTGCTGGACTGGAGCGGACTAGTTCTTTGGCCAATGGAATCTGCTTATTATCAGTGGGAGTTGGGTTTCTCTCTGCTGGAGCAGTATCTATGAAAAATGTAGTTGGTTTATTATCTACTGGCGTTTGGATCTTTTACAAAGACTTGGTTTGTAACCCTTCAGATTCTAACATAGCCGTCTTCCCCTTGCATGCCTTATATAGAAGAATGGTGCTTCAATTATAAAACATGCTACAACAGAGATAGAATAGGTACTGAAGAATAGAAAGGCATGACATATTGACATGTATTCCCTCCATCTGGAAATAAATGGATGGGTCTAGGCGTATTTCAGTTCTCGATACATCCAGTTTTATCCATTTCCGCGACATGTAATCCGGACGGAGGGAGTATGATGTAAGAGCTAGGGATACGACAGGTCAACACAGTAAAAAGAAACACTGAAAACCCATTGGCGAACCAAAGTAATCAAACCCACTGATATGAGATAGTACACTCATGCAGCTGAGGATGCAAAACTACTAGGAAATTTTCCTTACAAAAATCAACATTGTGGCCTTTAATCATACATTATGCTACAACTAAATTTAGATCAGATAAAGGTTGGATTCACGCCGATTAACAAAATACATGCTGATGTAAAAATATAGTGATATACAACAGGTACTTACATCTGCATTGGAGTACAGAGAGTTCCTGCAACAATCTTTCCTCACAAACGATACCAGTGCAGAAATTCTTCTATCTATTATGGGCAAGAAACATGTAGAAAATATGATCAGCATGCTATAAAATTTCATGTTGCAAGGATACGCACACGCTTCTTAGAATGGAGTTGACATAATTTTACTGGACTGGAATCTGCTTATTATCAGTAGGAGTTGGGTTTCTCTGTGCTGGAGCAGTATCGATAAAAACTAGAGTTGGTTTATTATCTCCTGGCGTTTGGATATTTTGCAAAGACCTGGTTTATAACCCGTTAGATTCTAACATAGTCGTCTTCCCCTTGAACGCCTTGTATAGAAGAATGGTGCTTCAATTATAAAACATGCTATAACAGAGAGATGGAATAGGTACTGAAGAATAGAAAGGCACGCCATATTGACATGCATTCCCTCCATCCGGAAAAAATGGATGGGTCTAGGCATATTTCAGTTCTAGATACATCAGTTTTTATCTATTTCGGCAATGTGTAATCCGGATGGAGGGAGTATGGTGTAAGAGCTAGGGATACAACAGGACAACACAGTAAAAAAACACTACTTGAATGTAAAAGTGTATGCTAGCGGAATACATACAGAAAAAACTAAGGCAACATACACGTGTATGATTGGGAAACTAAGATGGCATTGCAGCAGAGCACTAGAATAGCACTTCAATGTAGAAAAGCATGGTATGGTAGACAGATGAAGTACATACTGATGAATAACAATGCATAAGATATTCAGAAACATGATGTCCAAATTAAGCAGATGGCATTGCGATAGAGTAGAATGACAGTACTTGAATTTGAAAACATGTTATCATGAATGGAATAGGTACTGAAAAACAGGAAGGCATGACAAATTTACATGCGTGATCAGCATGCTAAGCACATGGCATTGCAACAGAGTAGATACACTCCAGGACATTATATGCATGTTTAACCCATATCACGGGCCAAGTTCGAGCAAGGACCTTGTGGGGTGAAGAGGATTCAACATCTTTCTGCAAGTCTTCTGAAGAACTGACTTTACATGTTCCATCATATTGGGTATCATTGACATCAAGTTTATTGGCCTTTACATTGCTCCGTGAGGTTCTTGTGGATATATCAGTGTGTGCAATTACATCTGACATGCATGGAAGACAACTAGTAGTTAGATTTATGTAATGAGTGCCTGTAGGAGACGACATAAATAGTAGGACCGGGGTTAACTAGCAGCAACAGGTCTAAAAAACTAAAGGGAGAACACAGATGAAAGCTACAGAATATGTATCGTTTGTACTCCAGATTAACTAGATGGCACACTAAAGTATTAAAGAACAACATAGGTAATACTAGAAGTGGTATAATAATATATTCACCAGCCTGTGGGATAGCATTAGCTGATGGATGATAACTATGGAACAACGTTACCTAAAGAACAAGTATCTTAGATGAACTATGGAACAACGTTAACTCCTGAACAAGACCCGTAAGAGATCAGCATGAATATACAGTGAAATGTGATAATCTATTTTCCATGCTTAGATGAATAACAAAACCATAAATGTTGCACACAAGTAAGATGAGGGTAAAACCTATCTGGCCGCCATCCATAGGAGTGAGCATCATGTGCTGACTTGTCGATGGCCCTGCAGTTGTTGTGGCTGTCCATGTCGGGCACGCGCATTTGATGTAGGGTACTGTTGAGTGGGTACTGTAGTTCCCTTCTGGTGTATGCTTCCCTTGTTGGAGCAGCTGCGGTGAGTCGGACGATGGTGTGGCTGAAGATGCAGATAACGCATAATGTTAAGAACGACACATCTCTTTGATCTGAAGAAATACACTAAGAGATCAACATCAAGGTATGAGAGTGGTCACACGTCTGTTGGCTGAGACTAAATTGGGGTCACACGATTTTATTTCATTTTGGTACTATCCAATCTACGCCGGATGGCTTGATGGCCGTCTTGTGCCTCTCGGCTGACACTGTTAGGAATCTTCGCCGAAGAGCCAGCGACCAACGGCAAAGCATCTTGCCTTCGCCATCCGTGGACCCGGCCAAAACACCGCTCCCCGCCCCACCGCACTGCCGTGGTTGCGCCGCCCCCGGGGCAATCCACAAAGAGTCCCCGTCATCCAGATCCGGCGGCGGCAGTACCTTGAACCCACGCAACTCTAAGATAGCCATCTAAGCGCTGCTTCCACGGCGAACTTGCAGCCCCGCACCCTTACGTTAGACACCAGCCAACCGGCAGCCTAGGAGCTCCGCCGCCTCGAGGGTGCTGCTTCCCATTGGGAATCAATTGGCCCAGAATAAAAATTCATACAACTGATGCCTAAATAAAGTGATTTGAGATGAGGGTGCGACCTATCTGGCGGCATGGTGAAGTAGGAAGGTCCAGCTGCCGAGTCAGTGATGCTGGCGCGGTTGCGGTGGCCACCGGCGGTAGGGAAACAACGATGCCGTGACGGTCGACGGCTACGGGGAAGCAGCGCCGGGCCTCTGTACAAATCCAAAGTTGGAGCCGCTCCGGCGCTGTGAACAACGGCGGGGGTGAATCGGCTCCGGTATGGTTCACGCGGCCGTCGTCGAGGAAGCTCCAGCAGCACGGAGTAAGAGGCACACGGCCTTGGGCACGACGGCAAATGGACAACATCTCCGGCATTAGGGAGGAGGGCGGCTGTGAAATTGGTGCGGTGGGGGGGGCATGGAGGAGGGGCTGAGGTTTTGCGGCTCGGGAAAAGGGAGCTTCCGGGGAGAACGTGACTTGGCGCCCACGAGGTATGAATGGGGTGGGAATTGGGAGGGGAGTGGAACCATGTTTTACAGACGCATTTGTCTGAAATTTAAGGGGAAGTTACAGTTCTACCCCTGCCTTTAGGCTTCTCGGCTTGGGTCTGTCTACTGAGGGTCGGGGATAGTAGAGTAACTTTGCTTCTCCCCAAAAAGTGGGTGGGAGCGATTTCGGGCGAGGAGGCGTGTTTTGAAATATAGTGGGCGCGAGCGATTTCGGGCGAGGATAGCGTGTTTTGAAATAGTGGGCGCGAGCTATTTTGGACGAGGAGAGCGTGTTTTGCTGACCATGGTTTATGAATTATTCGGCACATGTAATTTCGGCCGAGGAGAAGGCGTGATTGGATGAAGTTAGGTGCCTACCCTCGATGCACAACGGGACAATTAATGCGTCTCCCACATAGGACGATAATTTCGCGTCTCCCATTTATTTGCTCGGACGAATTCCATCGAGCAGAGGATGTTTAACTGTTCGTTCAAAATTTGGGAGAACGAGCATCCACGTCTACCTTACCAAGTCGATTCGAATCAAATTTAGAAATATTAGCTTGCCAGTTCTTTTTTAGATGGAGAGATGACGTTCGGGAGTAATGTGTTTTTACATGCTCATTGCTAGCGATTTACTATATGACAAATAGTTGACCGATTCAAAAATGGGAATCAAACCCAAAATGAAATATCTCGATTGAATGAAATAGCTCATTCACCAGGTCAAAATAGTGAACTAAATCCAAAATTGAACACCTCAATCGAATAGCATGTTGTACAATATTATAGTACTCCATGAACATGTTGAAAGTCAAATTGATGAACTTGTTTGATATACGCATATATCCGTTCATGTGTGGATTGCAGACAACATGTTCTCCAATTTAAATATTTGAATGCAAGTTTATATCGAAACATGGTTTATATCAGTCTTTGATGCATAAAACGCGACCTCCCCCTCTCCCGGACTCCTGCTCTCTCTCTCTCTCTCTCTCTCTCTCTCTCACTCTCTCGCCGACAATCTTCAATTCTGTCACATGCCTCCAACACACAAACCTTATTGGTCCTCTCTCTGCTCTCCATCTCTCTCACTCTCTTTGTGTGTGTGCGTGGGGGGGGGGTGTCTTTCTAGTTCGCATGCATATATACTCCATGTATAGGTCTCTCTCGCACACTATGTATGATTCTCTATTCCAAGCTAGATATCTTGGGTGCACTCATTGTACGCACACAAATACCTTGGCTCAATGCCCATAACTCTCTCACACACCACTCTTTCATCTCAGAGCTCTTCCCCCTCTCTCTCAAACTCTCCATCTACCCGGGTCACACATACACATGCATATCTCACTCGCACTCGATAGGCCCATGTGAAACTCTATCTCTCTCCCTCTTTCTCCCGTCATCTCACACGCACACACACAATCTCATGCCTAGCTAGCCAAGTATGATAGTCTCTCACTCAATTGTAGGCACACGCAGTCCCCCCTATATGTATATTACTAGCTAATTTTAGTCTCCATCACAAACAAGTGCATGGTCTATCTCGATTTCTCTCGGGGCATCTTTCTATCGCGTACGCACCTCCCTCGATCTCCCACCCATATGTCCCTTCACGATCTCGAGGGGGTCTCTCTATCACCAACACACCCTCTCGCTCTCCCCATGCGTCCATGTTCTCCATGTGTCCCTCTCGACCTTTGTTTCTTGTTGGCCAGACCTCTATTGGACATGTGCTATAGGGGTGTCTCACTCTGTTGCGAACAATCACACACTAGCTATCTTCGTGTATCTCCTTGCCTTGCTTTTCTATCTTGGAGATGCATGCGTGATATGTTCGCCTAAGGAACGAAAAAACACATACTCTCTCTAATTTATCATTTGTTGTAACGTTCTCTTTCACAACATACTCTTTTTGCACACTTACTCATTCTCCTTCACACGCACTTGATCCCTCTCGACTTAGGCACTCTCCTCGGTCCATAGCATATTGATTTATTCAAAAGTCAAACATCACAAAGTTTGACCTTGTACGTGGAGAAAAACAATTACATCTGGAACGGAAAACATATACCATTAGATTCACCATGAGATGTAGTTCCGTATGATGTATCTTTGGTATTGAAGATATAAATAACATTTGTGTAAACCTGATCAAAGTTTCCAAAGTTTGACTTCTAACAAAATTACATGCACTGCGTTATCGAGCGGATGGAATATCTCTTTCCCCTTCTCAGCTATCTGACGCACCACTCAGCCTTATCGGGGCTCCTCAATCTCTCTCAAACTTTATATCTCCCTGGTTCACACATACACATGTATCGCTCGTTACATATAGACCCATCCAACACTCTCTGCCCTTGTTCTCTCTCTATGTGACACGCACCCCCTAATAAGTACCATAATCACTCACTCCACCATAGGCGCAAGCACCCCCCCTAAGTATGATTAGCTCTCACTAGCCATCAGGAACACACGTATTGTCTCCTTCCATCCATACGTCTATTTCGATATCTCTCTGGGTATCTCCTATCGCGCACACACCTTGTCACTCGATCTCCCACCCATGTAGTCCCATCACGATCTCCAGGGGATCTCTCTATCAGAAACATACACTCTCTCCTCCCCGTGTCTGCATTTTCTCTGTACGTCTCTCTCGACCTCTCTCCCTTGTCTGTCAGACCCCTCTTGGCCACGTGCTAGGGGTCTTGCTCTCTCGGTTGCAAACAACCACACACTATCTCATCACCTTGCTTCCGTTGTCAAAGATGCATGTGTGATTGTTTGCATAAGACACACATGTTTTTTCTCGATTTTTATCGAGTGTTGTCCATGTCTCTTTCACAGACGCACACACACTTTTTTCACTCACTCTTTCAATTTCTCTCTCTCTCTCTCTCTCTCTCTCTCTCTCTCTCTCTCTCTCTCGTTAGGGACTCTCTCACGTCCATAAGCATATGGATGTTTTGAAAAGTCAAACCTTGGAAAAGTTTGACCAGGTATATGTGGAGAAAAACATTTACATCTAGAAATATTATTAGATTCATCACAACATGTACTTACTTCATACTATCATTTATCTTTGGTATTGTAGATATAATTAATTTCTTTCTAAACTTGGTCAAAGTTTCAAAAGATTGACTTTTAAAGAAATTGTTGGAACTATATTATTGAACAGAGGGAGTAGCTCTTTCTCTCTCTCTCTCTCTGCTATCTCTCACGGGCCTCCCCTCTCACACGAACACTCTATACCAACGGATTATACGCTCACTGCGTCAGCGTATAGCTCCGTATATTGTTTAGTTGACTGGTCAACCAGTCCACATGCTGCCTTGTCAGCTTGTGTTTTGTATCTTCGTGTGCTGGCCCATGTGGCAGTGGGTGAAAATAAGTAAACTAGAGGCCCATCAGACACGCGGTGAAGTAAGAAAAGTTGAAACCACTCGGGGTAGCACCCCGCACGCTAGTAAATTGAGGGCACATTAAGGACACACTTCTTCCGCGTGGAGGACGCACTCGCGCACAATTCACCACTGCGCGACGGCATGCACAGAAGGACGCACTCACGCACACCCAACACACAACACACACCAGCACACGGGTACCCCGGCGTCGCCGCCGGTTGAGATGGACGGCGAGGCAGCCTACAAGCAGAGGCGGGTCGAGCCAAAACCGCAGCCGGCGAGCCTAGACTTCATCAGCAGCCTCCCCGATGACATGCTGCTCGTCATCATCGGCCTCCTCCCCACCAAATCTGCCGTGCAGACCACCCTGCTCTCCCGGCGGTGGCGCCCCCTCTGGCATCGCGTCCCCCTCAACCTAACCGTTGACAGCTGCCTCTGCAATGGGGATTGCAAACGCATGGCCGTAGTCTCCAAGATCCTTTCATCGCACCCTAGGCTAGCCAGACGCCTTGACATCCACATGTTCAGTACCAACAGCAAGGTCCAACCCAAGTTCGACGAGTGGTTCTTATCCCCCACCCTAGATCAGCTCGAGGAGCTCAACTTTGAAGCTGGACGATGTCGCTCTCTACCGCCATCTGCGCTCCGCCTCGCGCCAACGCTGTGCCGCGCCAGCTTCAACTCCTGCTATCTTCCCCATATTAATGCCGCGCCCGCCCTTCTTCTCCCTCAACTCAAGCAGCTCGACCTCTTTGACGTTATCATCTCGAAGAAGGCTATGGAGCACCTGCTCCGTAGCTATATTGCGCTCCAGTACCTTCGTCTTGAGCAGATCCACGGGTTCATTAGCCTCCACATCGCCTCGACGAATCTCCGATGGATTTATGTGTCTTGCTGGCCCCGCAACAAGACATCAATTGGGAAGAGATCACTCCAGCTATTCCACGTTATGGTCATAGAGAATGCTCCTTTCCTTGAGAGATTGCTTGTATCGGATCTAGAAGGTCCAACAAAAATCAGGGTCATTGACGCGCCGAAATTCAAACCGTTGGTTCACTCGTCTGCCAAATTCTCTGAACCCTTTATTGGATCCATAATCGTTCCGATACAACACTCATCTTCTTCTCTGTCTTCTTGAAATTCACATTTTTAAATTTCTTCTTGATGTATTTATGACCATCTTCCAGAAAATGATTCCCACAAGCTTGACCCAGTCTATGCGCACAATGAAGATCTTGGCAATAAAATCTATCGGCCCCAATCTGGATCAAGTTGTTGGATTCCTTACATGCTTTCCATGCACGGAGAAGCTACTCATCGAGGTGAAACTTCTTTCATATTAGTAAACGGTAATCACAACATAGCTCAATTTTTTAGTAATATTCCCAGATTATGATGACAAGTGTAGTGTTCAAAACTGCATCTACGCACTGCACTGAAAGAAATGGTTTTAGTATTTTTTCTCACGTGATCACCTGCATCTTTTTTTGTTGTACTACTATAGTAGCCTAGGCTAGTCATAGTGGAAAGTAACTTAGACTAGTCCGGTAACTCTATGGTTACCCTAAGAGCAAGTACTACCTCCGTCCTGGTTTACTCTTCCTATTTTGTAGTATCAAAATTTGACCATAGATTTAATTGAAAAAATGTTAATGCATGTCACTAAGAACTATATCGTTGGATTCGTATTTGAACATAATTTAAAATGGTGTAATTTTTAGTGACATGCATTGGCATTTTCTTACATAAATTTCATACTAAATAAGAGGTAGTACAAAAGTGGGCTATAACGGCCCTCCACTATGTAGGCCAAAACACATGCCAACTTCACTTGTGATGCATTTGGCATCGATGCCCCTCCATTGCTCACCTGGTGCCCCAATCTGGATCACCTAATTTGCTCCGGTGCCAAATTAACTCACGCAATGAAAAAACACTTGCATGGGAGAGAGAGAGGACTGAGGCAATGAAAAACACTTGTTTGGGAGAGTGAGAGGCTTGTGTAGATGGTTTGGTTTATTTGTTTATACATTTGGGTCTGTGTGCACAGCGGTGCCAACTCTCTCACATCGCAAGAGCGGTGCCAAAATCTTTTGATTTGACATCGATGCATATTATGTGGCATACTTTTGCAAAATATGGCATCGGCCACATAGTGGAAGGCAACAAATGCCCAAGCTCTTCACATACTCCTAGGTAAATGGGAGGAAAGAGAGAGAGAGAGAGAGAGAGAGAGAGAGAGAGAGAGAGAGAATATCACTAGCCAGCCAACCCTATCGTATGAGCGAATGATATTGGTACCTCTTGATGACACGGCAATCTTATACATCCAGCTGCTCTAATATGTTGTCTTCTTTTGTAGATAAAAAAAGACCTAAAAGTGAAAAATGTGCTGCACTATAATAATCTCATCGAATGCCTTGATCTCCATCTTACAGAAATTGATTTGATCGACTATCGAGGCAACACATCTGAGGCAAGTGTGCTCAAGGTAATGAGGTTTGGCGTTCTCTGGCACAACAATGAATGGTGTGCTAATCACCGCAAGCGTGTAAGCCTAAATGACAAAGTCTCCGCAGAAGCTGAATTTGTTTTTGGAACATCAAGTGGCCAGAGACTCGAAAACTTATTTGCTCATTAGTGACTTGTCAGGGCGGTGGATTTTAGTTTGTACGATAATGCTGCATCCACCTAAAGTATCGAAAGTTCTTACGTAAACTTCTTAGTAATTCCCTATTCGTAGGTGCAGCATTACTCCAAACATTTGTAATATCAGTTTAAAACTTGTAATATTGCCGTGTCCTATTCCTGTGTTTTCAAAATCCTGCGAATCAAACAGGTCCTGAGTTGGTGATGATGTTGTGCCTGCCATCCTTCACCAATAGCCGTCAGATCTAGATCTGACGCATTCAAACCAAACTTCTCCAGTTTTGCAATAAGATGCCCGCACTTGTTCCCTATTTACAAACAACTCGTTGTCTCTCACAATCAGCCTTATCTCCTCCCCACCACATCTAGAAGGACATGGAAAATCCTGGCGTGATGGCCGCTGCCGGCGCCGTCCACCCCCCAATCTTGGAGTTCCGTGCAATGCATGGGCATCTATGCACGGGAAATTATGTCGAACACGGCTAGTTGTAAGAAGGCTAGATCTACAACCATGATGATAGTGACTGCAGACGGTGAGGCTGACTATGGTATAACGAACACGGCACCTATACTCAGGTGTCATCTCCGGCGTAGGGTCTTGTCACTTCACTGTGAGGAGCAGCACGTAATAATTTGACCAACGGGTATGTGATGGCCTGGCTTATTAGGGATGATAGACTACTCATATCAATAAGGAATTCCTTCTCTTCCGGGAGCCCATTCGGATAGAACTCCAAAGTTAAGCGTGCTCAGCTTGGAGTAGTTTCAGGATGGGTGACCGACCGGGAAGTTGCTCCCGGGTGCGCACGAGTGAGGACAAAGTGCGCAAAAAAGACTAGTATTGATATGTGAGGCCAGTCTAGATCCCGCCAGGAGTAACGACCATCGGCGAGTGTGTCCGGGGCGTTACAGGGTAGTATAGTGCTATTACATTGGTAGTACTACTACTACTAGTACTAGCACCACCGTCTGGATTTAGTAGTAATACCACGTCCATCTGGATTTAGTATTTGACTAGCAATATCTAGTAATGCATGTCACAAAAAATGTACTACTCCCTATGTAAATAAATACATGGTGTATTGTTTTATTCCTATCGGTGATAAAACTTAATGTCTTTTTGCTACTTAATAGGATTACATGCAATTAACTAACCACTTCATGTGATGTTTGGTACTCTCAAGTCATTGAAAGCATGCACGAGCACGGAGGGGCACGCAACTTCATTGACTTACTGCACCTACCTTTGGGTGTATGACACATGGGCCCAACCGGTGGGTGGCCAACATGTCATACAACCAAAGGTAGGTGTAGTAGAGGGGCGAGGAGTAGATGGTCAACACGCACATGAATTCAACGTAGTCTGCACTTCTCATATAAAGGCTCCCGCCAGTCCAATCTACGCAATCCTACGCACCTACGCACTCAAGGGCAAGAGTGATCACTCCAATTGCAAGATAAGTTGACTAGAAGCTAGACCAATGGAGGCGATGAGCGCGAGAATCAGCCGGCTGTGCCAGATGGTCCACGACGCCAGCCTGTGGCCCGGCACCATGGAACGTCTCCAGGTAGTGCTTGAGGCCGCCAGGGTGAGGGGCCGCTTGGACGACAGCTTCGTCTCCTTGTTCGACGAGGTCCTCGTCGGCTTCCTCAACAAGTTCACTGTCGTCAAGAAGCTCACGGACGACCATGACGTATGCCTCCAGCCCACGCGCCCAGGCTCTGCGATGTTTGTCACCCTCAACGGCCTCTATGGTGACAACCTATTCGACGCACTAGTGGCCCTGCGACTGCCCGCCGTTGCGCCGGAGAATGTCCACCTCGAGGTCGCGCTCACCGTGCAGCGCCTGTCGCAGCAAGACACCATCGACATAATCACCCACGTCCATGCGCAAATCGTCCACAAGGACTACTACATGCAAGAGGAGGATGATAGGATGTTGGCCTTCTTGGACCGCAGGGCAACCATGGACGACATTGTTCAGAAGCACGTTGAGCTTGCTGCCAACGCCGCTGCTCCTCACACGTCGGTTGGTGACCCGGTGCACTAGGGCATGAGGATGTCGTTGATGGATCCGTATGTAGCTTTATCTTTCCATCAAATCCATGTAGTAGTATATGGTACTACTAGTAATTATCTTACCTTTCGCATCAACTTCATAATTTTCCTACGTACTCCATGCATGAACTGCACCAGAACCAAACTTCTCATTACTCTAGGGAAAATTGTTATTTCTATCAATCGATCGTGCCATGGGGCAGAACCAAATTTTACAAGTTACAAGTTCAAAAGGAAAAGCCTGCCGTGTTCGCGTCGCACCCCCACATGGTTGGTCCGGCACGCTACTCAAGGGGGAATGCGTGTTGTGTTGCATTTTCACTTACAAGTGGGACCGCAGTTGAGCAAACCGACTATCGGCAAACCCACACCCCGCCCACCGCGTGATGGATGAGAAAACATGAGGGAGAAGAGATGGCTGTAGCACAGACTCCAAGAAAATTGGTGTCCGATGGGACTCGTGTGGGTGGCGTGTGCCGTACTACTAGACATGAATGCTAGTTAGGGCCCATGCCACCCCACTATATCGAGGTGCTCATTACGTAGAACAAAATTTCCTGGAGTCCGTGCTCAACCCTCCTCTATCTCTCTTTTCAGCCGGCCAGCAGACGCGTGGAACCCATCGTCTGTTTGCTCATATGCGGTCGCACATGTTAGTGAAAACGCAAGAGGACCCACTGAACCTGCACATCTTTCACGTCGATGTGCTGGTGATGAAAAACAAATCCAATAAAGATCTTCGGTGGCAGCTTTTGGAGTTAATCAAGAGTAGTAAGATTCTATTTACAGTTTAACCCAAGATGCACATCACGTGGCTTCAACTACCACTCTATTTTATTGCATGACACGGCCTGGATGTTGGATGTCCCACGTGTCGGCAAAAGGAGGAAGAACTCGACCAAATCTTCGGTTGTGCTCTCGGATTAGACTAGTTGTGCTAACTTAAAATTTTATTGTGTAGAATGGATGCAAGTTTTGGTATTGGGAAGAAGAGTACAACGATATATTGATAGAGCGCAATTTAGTAGATGTTCTAGCACTTTTAGCTAGCATAGAGGCTAGAGATGAGACTAGTGCACTTGTTGATAGAATAGAGGCTAGACACGTCTACTTCTTTACACTCGAAGAAGAAAGAAGCACGCAGGATCTAGCCTCCGCAGATCAACAATGAATGTATCAAGAAGGCACTAATACAACTTACATGAGCAGTTATGGAAGTTGGATATCTTCTAATAGGTATTCTTGTGGTTCTTGTTTTTCTAGTCAAAATTTTGGTGATGTATTTCCATGTACCAAAATATCAATGATGAAAAAAGATATGTGTTTGCAAAGAAAAATGTACGCGGCCGGGATGCGTCTGCGCGTTCGTCACACGGGCACCGCATCCAAGAAATGGCCCGGACACGAACCCATTGCCTTACCCAAACGGATAGAATCCGAGCAAAGCAGAGGTCCATTTGGGGTCGTGCATTGGAGTTGGCCTTACAAGTGGGACCGCAATTGAGGAAACCGACTATCGGTAAACCCCCACCTCGCCCGCCGCGCGATGGCTGAGTTAGAGAAACGACGAGGTTGAAGAGATTGCTGTAGCACAGACTCCAACAAATATGGTGTCAGATGGAAGTCGTGCTGGTGGCATGTGTCGTACTCCTGGACGTGAATGCTTGTTCTGGCCCATGCCACCCTACTACTCCTACTACTTATAGTAGTAGTATCGAGGATTCGAGGTGTTGGTTACGTACAGTGAACAGATTAACATATGGCCCACCTCAGATTGTGGCCAAATTTCTTGGAGTCTGTGCTAGGTTAAAAAGTGTTCTTTGTGAGGATGGGTGGCTGGTCTCAAGTTTAAAACTTGTTGTATTACGTACGTAGACGTAGATATAGTGCAGCATGTGAAGCTAGTACAAATAGTGTACTATTGTTGATTGGCCTCATCCGATAACCTGTTGCAATGCACGTACAATTATGTATTTGGAAAATATTTGTTTTCCTCGTCGCAGCACCCACTCAGAGAAGCGACTCGAAAGCCATTCATAAATTTAGTAAGTTTATCATAGGCTTATCATTTTATTACCTACAACAGGTCATTAACCCACAACGACAATGAGGATACATTATAAATACTAAAGTTTTCATCACACAAAAAATAACAAGCGATGGAATTAACTTCAACTCAACCAATCCTCGGCGTTGGAAACACTTGCCTTGAACCACAAGTGATTCTCTGGGAAGGGCCAGCTAGTGTCAATCCCGAGACCGACGCAAGATTGATCATCCAGGCTGAAGCGGCCTACTATATCACGACCAGGGTAGGGGACCACCACAATGTCCGACGTATAGATACAGTTGCTTCTCATAAATGGTAGTAACGTTGTGTCAACAACAGTTGGATCACCTTTCACCATCATTGGATAGTTTTGTCCAAGGAAAAGCGAGTTTGCTCCAAGACTATCAATACTCTACCAGGGAGAAGGTGTTGGCGCTAGCACACTAGTATCCATCCCGAATACCATGCAACGGGTGTTGGCATAGGTCTGGAGAGTGCGACCATGGGAGATAACACCTGCTCCCTCAGTAGTAACATCAACAGTGGGTTGTATACACACAAGAAGTGGTGATCCATGGGAATTAGTTGCCAGCCGCCAGTGAGCATATGGGCCCTGCTCGTCCTCATGCTCGTGATCATCACCATCGTCATCTCCCCCTTGGTTATAAATATTTTAAAGTATAGGTCGTGGAATGTTCACAGGACCTTGGAAACACAAGAAGAAGGTTAGTTAGTAGAGAAGGGAAACTTGCTAACTCGCATGCATGTGGATGAAACAATTAAAATTACGGTGCAAGACAAACGTAGCGAAACTACGAGGATCCCATGCAAAAACAGTGCCATGAGTGGTGGCAGCAAACACGAGACCCTCGTATTCAATTGCATCACAATACACATCCATGCATATAAACTGATTTTTGAGCAATATCCATCCAGTCGAACCACGAAGGACGGAAACAAACTTGTCGAAGATAGCAACAACTTTATAGTTCTTGTAATTCCAAGAGCGGTTGGGAACTCGAGGAATTGCTATCTTCCATAGACGACAGTCACCATGATCATAGTTGAATGTACGTAGATCATCTCTGTGCTCAACCTCAGGGCACTCGGAGATTTTTGTAAGTGGAATACGCTGACGGGTGTACACATTCACAAGTTCCCACTCGCAATTGTACCCAATATAAACAACCCAATCTCCATTTGCGCCTGCCCAATCCTTGCCCTCAAGCGATGGCATCTTAACATCATACGTATCATTATCTAGCGGCATCAACTTGCACAAGGCGAGGTTTCAATCATCCCCGCGCCAGTCAGCAGGGTCACGGCGAAGAAGATAGGGGAGATCAAACCGCTCCTGGACCCTTGGGTTCCTTGTAATGATGTTATTAGTTGAGTCGAGAATGTTCTTGAACGAACCTGCCATGCTAGCGAAGGTGATGACGTCGCACCGATCAATGAGTTCCCCCACCATGTCATCTTTCAGATCGGGGCAAGAATAACGGGTTCGTTTCCGGCTTGTTCCCTCCATGGAGAAGACGATCGAACAATGGCAGAAGGAAGGGTGAAGGCAAATGGAGGAGGGAGGAAGAGCGTGCGACGTCAGTTCCAAATCGAGAGGGAAAGGCGAAGAGTCGGTGGACGGTTGCCAGTTTGCCACGGTACACAAAGAGGCGCCCCGGCCTACACGTCCTTTGGGAAACTGTACAAAAGGACTCGCCATCGTCTCACTGACATGTTGGAACGGGACCACATGTCAATGAAACATGGTGTGTAATTTCTCGTGCAAAATGCGATCTGGCCGCGTTGGCCCGAGGTGCCGCATTAATTATTGACCTTTATTTTTTAGCATACAATCTGAGTGGATAGCTCATGTGGACATCACACGTGAGCGGATATATACGTGGGCTAGGTGGGCAGGCGGCAACAGTCTAAGTGCTAAAAGAGTTGATCTAGAAAAAAGAGTTGATCCAATGCTTGGTTTTGTTTGGATTTTCCAACTATGATCATTGGATAGAGCAAATCAATGGCTTACGTTCAAAGTTATTCTCATACTATAGAATGGTATAGGAACGTGGAGAGATTTGGTTGATTTTATATATCTGAATAATATAAAATATTATGAGTGCAGACACTCCACCCCGAGGTTTTTAGCTCCTTCTTGGTCGTCAGGAATCTGTGTTCTTCCACTCTTTCGTTTAGGACAAGAGCTTTGTTCATCCTGTTGCTGGCACGCGGGACATCTATATGCCTCCATTTTACAAAATCATAATATATGCCTCCATGACACGCGGGACATCTAGCATCAAGGTGGCGTGTCATGCAAGAAAATGGAGATATGCAGTGCGTAAGTGAGTCATGCACTTCGATGGCACCTAGTACTACGCAATATTTTTTCTCCTCGATGGCATGTGAATAGTGCACATACTCAATGACAGAGAACGGGATGGTAGCCATGGACATGGTTGGCCCTTTTTGAAGAGAGTACTAATAAATACGTAACTTTGATGTGTCCCGTCAAATCGCAGAACGACGAGAATCTTGCTTACTATGCCTTCTCCCTCGCCAACACGTGCGCGGTGGCTCATAGCACGAGGAGAAACTTTTGTTTATAAGTGGTGGACGTGCACCAGTTCATTTGGTGTCAGATTGCCAGAAGTAGTACCATCATTATTGTTCGACTTTTGGAAGAGGAGAAGAGCCAAGCGCAAGGTCACCTACTAACCTACAGTACTACTATAGCCAAAGCTCGTCCATCTTTTTAGAGCATGGTTAATTAATATAGGCGGCTCTTGCAGCGGCACATCATTTAGAGCAAGTACTCTCTTCGTAGGATCAAAGGAAGTGAAACAAAAGTTGGAGTGGATGCTAGATTGCCAATTAAAACATGATTACATAGAAAAAAAATCCTATAGCATTCTATCCTATGAATCAAACGAATAATGTAGGAAAATTATGAGGGGGGGGGGGTCTCTCAAACAGTGTTCCTCGGCTCGCACCTAGCATCACGGTGGTCGAACTTGGAGTCATTCATCTGGTACACCCGACCACATGTCAACAGAACATGGTGTGTAATTTCTCGTGCGAAATGCGATCTAGCCGCGTTGGCCCGAGGTGCCACATTAGTTATCGACCTTTATTTTTTTAATGGCGTGCTGTTTAGTTTTGAAGCATGACTAACTGGTACTGTTTGCAGAGAAAATATAAACTACTCTACCACTACTCCACCTCTAGTACTAGTAGTATAAAAAAGATATATAGGCTGGAGCTTCAGAGCTTTCTTGCTAAGGGCTGCCCACTTGCTTCTCACACAATCACCCTCTCTCCAGATCTAAAAATGACGACCTCTCTCTCCCTCCTCACCGGTGGTCGCAGATCCGCCGGGGAAGAAAAGGACGTGCAACATTGGCGCACTCGTCGTCGGTGAGCGAGGTCACGCACTAACGACAAGGCCGTCCTCTCAGACCTAGCGCCCGTGCGAGATGGCCTCCGTCCCCAAGCTCGCTGCCGTAGTGCGTGCGGAAGACGACGACCTCGAGCGATGCCACTTCCCGCCGACCCTCAGGTATGCTATCTCTTTTCAAACCATACCCTTGTTCTATTGCCCCATCTGCCACGTCGTTGCATGTGGATCTTTTTCCACTCCACCATCTTCCCAATTTGCTATCCTTTGCTCTGCTGGTCACGCTGACGAAAACTTTAATTTGCACTATTAAAGGAAGCCCTACTTCATGTAGACTAATCCATGTAGACATATTGAAAAAGGAAAGGAAGGAAGACTGTACAGTCCAAAAGAGTAGGCATCGAACCCGCATCTAGGTTGAAAAGGGGAAGATCAGTAGCTAAGGAACGAGTCTCATGTCTCTTGGTTGAAGAAAGGTAGAAAGGCATGACATCGCAATAGAGAATGACCAGGTCGATCGGTTTGTTGTCCTCACATAGGAAAAAGGTGGCTAAACATAACAAAAATGGGACGTAATCCACATATGCTGCCTGGATATTTGTTTCTCTGGCAACCATACCTCCCTCACCACTCTATGCGTCCGTAGAGGTACATCTTACGGGTGCGCCCACTGTCCTAATGGGTCTCCCATGCTCGTATTGCTACTTTTTTGCTGTTAGTATAACGCCAGCGGTAAAGTCAACCAATGCTACTGATAAAGTGATGCAACATTTAACTAATGCCGCACTCAGTCTAATGCCACCGATAAATTTAAGCAATGCCATTTAATGTCTCTTGATTATTTCAGGGTTAGCTGTTGATTGTGGATGTATTAAAGATTTTTCAGCTAAGGCATTCTAATGTTGTTGCACAGCCAGTATACCAATGATGAAACTTGTTACTACCTTCAAATTTTTGCACTGTTAATGCTTATAGATTACATACCTCACTTTCATGAGATAATTCAATTTTTTTGTAGTGTCACCAAAATGCCAAGGCGCTGATGTCATTTTATTTTGGTTAAACTTCACAAAAAATTATGAAGACAAGAGGAAAGGTCAAGAGTGGGAACCTCCTCCTTTGGCTATTGTATTGATTCATTCAATCAAGTTTTTATGTTTGATCGATTATGAAGATTGGGATAGCAATTTTTCATGTTCACCCGAGTTTGGAATGATATTTACCTTGAAGGTACATGGTTTGCAATTTTTTAATACTGTCATTAATTAATAATGCTAGTTACCTTCAGACTTTTGTATTTGGTTTAGTGCTCTTGCACAGCTAGTATACCAATGCTGAAACTTGTTACTTTTACATTTTGTATTGTTAATTCTAATAGAAATCTTCCAGTGCTAGAGCTTATGGAAATCTGTTTAGTAAAACCATTGTATTGTACCCTGTAATAAAATAACTACTCTACTATTGCACTAGCCACTAGATTAGTGTATATTTGTAGTATTCAAAATTTTGAATGGTCTTGCATTAGCGTATGGACATAAATAAAGTGTGGCAAGCTTTCCCAGATATGTGCTCAAGAAAACTACTACCTACTTTTCTAAATACTAGACGTTTGGGTACTTTAAACTGAATCGTGAAAACGTCTTATATTATGGAACAGAGGGTGTAGAATTCAATCAAATAATCCCGGTAAAGCTAGTCACACCTTTGTTAAAATTAATGTTCATTATGTAATGGGAGGAGGTATGTAAGTTTGTCTCTAATGCTTGTCGACTACATACCTGACATCATGATGTAATGTTAAGTCATTTGCTTTTGTACAGTGTCACTGAACTGTCAAGGCGGTGATGGCATTTTATTTTAGCTGAACTACACAAAATATGCTTAAAAGAAGAGGAAAGGTCAGGAATCAATCATTCTTTCAAAAAGAACTATATATATGCCTTTGTGACATCAGCCGTTGTTGCCTTATTTATTCCTTCAAACAGGTGGTTAGAAACAGTCTTGCTACCTTTTCCCATGAAGAAATTGGAATGCTTATATTTGTGAGTCTATGCTTCAACTAGTGCCACTTTTATAGTAATCACACTTTCAATATCTATGCAAACAGGGATGCTCGATTTTAGTGGAACTACACAAAAAGTCCAACTAGTTCAAAATTAGGAGCATGTTTTCTTCCAAACCTTTATATCCAATTGGTGGCACTATGAGATGTTCATTAAGAAAGCTGTTCATTAAGAAGGTACATGGTTTGCTACAATCTTGCTACTCTTTTTGTACCGTCGTTAGATAGTAATACTAGTGGTTTGCATGTGAATTTATTGGCAGGGTGGACCTACATTGGAGGTGCAGGTCAAGATTCAATGATTGGATGCTCAATTTCGGTTGTATTGATTTCACCTCTTCCATCACTGCGAACATGGATATCATTGGTCTGATGAGGAATATGCGCTATATTTCTGCTCTGAACAAGCAAATCAATTCAGTATGAAATTATCCAGGGCAAAACATGATTGTATCAAATTGTCCAGTGCAAAACATGACAGATGCTAAGCAGAAGAGACACGTTTAAACGAAAAAAATCAAGGTGGGGTATATGTTTACTAGCTGCTTGATATTTGTGCAGACAGAGATGTCTGCCCGTTGCTATTTGGCACACACACAAAGTGACCGCAATTTTGGTTGAACTGCACAAGAGAATAGTATAGTCACTGCATGCAGTATCATTTGAAAATAGACACAGAAAGATTGGATAGTCACTTCATGGACTGCAGAAAAGTAGTAATGTACTATTTATTGACCAACACTAGGTGCTTCATTGCTTTGGTCTAATTATACAATGGGCATCATTTTGCCCAAGATAAAGTTTGTATTCCGAAAATAGTCTCGCGTGTGATCGAGAGAAGACCAAATCATATTGCAGTGGATGTTCCTCCATCATGTGTGGTTCATTCTCATGGTTCCAGTTGTTGGTGAAACCACTTATGTTTGTAAGAAGAATTGTAGACTTCACAAACAAATTTGTCTTTCAGTCTGTACTGAATGTTGGCCAAGAGAAGCATCCATGTTACTAGGAAGAACATATCTTTTTTCTAGATCTTTGCTTTTGGAGCTACATATTTGTATATGATCTGTGAATCATTGAGATGCATTAACATGTTGATCTTATGTTTGAGAATCGTATTAGTTGGATGCATTAACAGTTCCTTATATCTGTTTGCTCAGTGTTTACAAATTACTGATCGATCACTAGCTAGCCTACTAATGCGCTCCTGGCAGTTTTAGTTGCGACGCAAGATCCAAAGTGGCAATATTTTGAGTAAAAATGCCTACCTCTGAAGAAACTGACAAGCTGCTCTGAAGAAAATGCCATGCGAATCTGAAGAAACTGCCAGCAAAAACGTTCGCAAATGCCTTATCTCCCAGTGAATGTTCATCAGTTAATGCGATCGTACAGGTACACCATCCTACCTACTCGAATCCTACACGTATACTATCCGACCTACTTGATCCTACACGGATAAATAGCGGATCACGTACGTACTACCTCCTTTCCAGTTTGCAGAGCTCAGTTCAAAAAACAACCTACTCGATCCTACACAAATAAATAGCGGATCACGCATGTACTACCTCCTTTTCAGTTTGCAGGGCTTAATTCGAAAATCTCACCAACCAAGGTAGATGATGAGTGGTGGAATAATTTTTGACAAGGAGGGAGTACCTCATCTGGATGATTCGAGTTCGCAAATGCCTTATCTCCCAGCTAAATGCCTTATCTCCCAGCTAAAGTTCATCAACTAATGCCCTCGGCTGCGACTTGTTGCATGCTACTCCGCGTACTGGTTGCGAGCGATTTTGAGTGCCTGCATGCAGCCGGCCATAATTAAGGCAGCTAAGTGATGCGAAAAAGATGCGCTTTAATTGTTGCGGGCCTTTTAAATCCGTGGAATCATTATTGACAAGGAGGGAGATGATTCGAGTGCACTTGTTTGACCGTCATGCTGGCGTCTGACCCAGCATGGACGGGACGGGACGACACATTCAAAATTTCAGTTTCTCTAGTTTTCCTCGGCAAGCTGGCATGCTAAGCCATGCCTGCTTAATTATGCATTGAATTCCGATGACCGTCGCGCTACCTTCCGCCTATAAGTATTGTTTCCCGGCCTTCTATGGTGGCACCGTTACCCAACTTGCCCTATCCTCATAAGCCCCCACCGGCCCGACGTCGCTCGCCACTCATCCTCGCTCTCGCCATGTCCGCCTTGCCCGCTCCCGTCCGTGATAGGCGAGGTCGAAGGCGGTCACCGCCGGAACTAGTGTTCGGTTTTTCACCGGAAGGCAGACGGAGAGAGGAGGCATTCTATCGGTCTTTAGATGGCAATGCAGAGATTGAGGACTTGTTGGAGCGTGACCGCCTGCCGGAGGAGCAGGAGTTGTTGGAGTGCGACCTCTTGGCGGAGGAGCAGCGTATCGCCGATTTGTGCCGCGAGCGGGACATGGAGCAGCAGCGCACCGACGGTATGAGTCGCGAGCAGAGCGCCCGCAACTGGGCCAACTACGTGGAGGACGGCGCCCGGCAAATAGCCGTGGAGGCTGTCGGGCACACACACGTTCGCGACGCCGATTTTTACTACCAGCTCGTCAACTGGGTTTCCCGCTTAGAAGCCGAAGCTTCGGTGGACCACGCCGACATGGAAAGGGCCAATGCGCATGAGCAAAGCGCCCTATCGCACCTCTAGCAAGTCCGAGGCGAGGCAGAGGACGCCGGTGCCGGCGTTTAGCATGTACTGCAGATGGTGACTGGCATCATCTAGTTAGCTAAGAGTAAGTTAGTACTTGTATGCTACTAGAGTATTACTAGTAGTAGATAGTTAACTTGGCTATCATGGTTGTGATTGTGGAAGTTCAGTACTCTATATGTGGATCAGACCTGTTACTTTGCTCTGAATGTTGAACTTTCCGTTTGAACTTATGGAATGGGCTGTTATTTTTTAAAATGGGTTGTATTTTTCCTTCACGGGTTTAGAGGCTGACTTGTGGGCCTACCAAGGTTACGCGAACACAATCAGGAGATGATTGTACGTGGAGAGGATGACAGCAGGGACCCGCCAAGGTCATGGCAGTACGCAAGCAAGTGGCTCCTTATTTCAAGCCAATAAAAAAACGGCTCCTCCTAATGGATTTCTGACATCTGGGTCCCATGCCATTGTCAACGTAATCAATAAACGAGAGAATTGCACAACGAGCGGCTAACGCCAGGGACCCAACAGCTCGCCCAGTTACTTTTGTTTTGGGTTAATTTGATAAATGCCACTCCAAATCTGGTGTTTCTGAGAAATGCCACCGCAATTTCCAAACTTTGAAAAATACCATTTCATGCCATTTCCAGTGGCATTTTTCGAAGTCTGAAGTGGCGTTTTTCAAAGTTTGCAAATTGCAGTGCCGTTTTTCAACGTTTGCAAAAATTGCAGTGGCATTTTTATGAATCGCCATAATTGGAGTGGCATTTATCTAATTTGTTTTTGAGACGGAAGCATGGTGTCAACAGGGCTGTGCGGGGCACTCTTGCGTGTCTAGATAGCTTTCTCTTTTATGTTTACCACAGACCAGCCAGTAGTTTTTTCTTTCTTTCTGAAAATGGCTAGCCCAGTTTTTTTTGTGATTTGCCAAGTAAGTCGCTTTGTCAGGCCTGTTGGGCTGCAAATCTTTCAAGACGAGGAGAGCTTCATTCGGCTGGACGAGAAAATGGCCTATCGGTAATGAGAAATGGGTTGTACATTTTTAAAACACATCAAACCTGCAACTAGTTTCGAATTTCTTTTTTTAATTTCGAGATTTTAAATTGCATTAATTTTTATGCGTGGACAATTTGTTGGATTTTATATTGATATACATTTATTTTTAAATTCAGTTTGAATGTGACTAGAAATTTCGGGATTAAAAACAGTTCAGACCGCACTGAAATATGCAAAATTTCGTATAATATTTTAACAGTGGCCACAATATGGGCTGTAATGCTAACAAAAAGAATATGGGCTCCAAAAAACCTTAAGAATTAGAAAATGGGCTGTAAATTATTAGAAATAATGGCAGATGGGCTGTATGCTGTTTTCCACAGATCTGAGGCTTTCCTAAAAAAAGGTTGACGCATAAGCAGTGACTGTTGGATGTCCATCCAACGGCTGTCGTGCTTCTTCAATCTCTGCTCTTCCTACTCCAGCCAGTCAAACAAGCGCCGGCGGAACTGGCTGCTCTCTCCTCCCCACGGCCGGCTGTGCTGCCGCGCAGGCCTCACCGCCCCACCATACTCCCATCGCTGGCCTAGCCATCCCTCTACTCACCCACACCTGCTTTTATTCTCCGGCGACGGCAGACGAACCAGTAAACCCTTGTATAGTCGCACTCCCCTCCGTGTGGGAAACAAATGCCGAGTCTTCCCTGGCTCCGTGTCGTTCCCTTCCCAGGCCTCGCCGTCGTCCATCGCCCTGGTGCTCTCGGCGTGGCCTGGTCAACATGGTGAACGACCGACATGCATCTAAAGTGGACTGTAAGTGGAGAGGCTGATAGCTAGGTCCACGACCACACGCAAGGAAATACCTCCTTATTACGCGCAAAATAATGATTCCTCCAACTGACATCTAGGACCCACCGAAAGGGCCTCTGTATTTCGCGAAAAAAACGTTACCGCCGTTGACAGCTCGAACCCACCAGCTCTATCTTCGCACGCAAGGAAGTGCGTCCTTATTATGCACCAAAAAATGAATACCCCCCTGCTAGCTGGGACCCAGTATAGTGGTAGGATGACTTGTGGACCTACTAAGTTGATGGGGACGGAGGGCTTTTTGAACTTAGTCAATATGCACGATTCTAGATCCAGTGACCGTACGATGTCCATCCAACGGCCGTACATAGTGCTACTTCAACCTCTGGTCTTCTTGCTCCCACCGCCCAAACCAGCGTCGGTCATGCCTCATGCTCCTGCCTCCTGTGGCCGGATGCGATACGGCGGAGGCCTCACCGCCCCCCTACTACTCCCACCGCTGGCCAGGCCATCCCTCTACTCACCCACACCCCTGTTATTCTACGGCGACGGAAGCCTCACACCGTAACGAACTAGAGAACACTCATACTCCTCTACGAGTGGGCATCCACTACCGCGTCTTCCCCGGCTCCGTGTTGTCCCCTTCCTAGGCCTCGCCGTTCTCCACCGCCCTGGTGCTCTCGGCGCGGCGTGGTCAACGTGGTCAAGGAACGACTTCATCGGAAGAGTACTGTACGTGGAGAGGCTGACAGTTGGGTCCATAGAAGCCGCAAGGAAGTGGCTCCTTAATATGCGGAAAATAATTACTCCTCCACCTGATAGCAGGGACCCACCGGACGGGCCACCGTATTTGGAGAAAAAAATGTTTCACCGCTGACTGCTGGGACCCATCGGATGGGCCACCGTATTTTGCGAAAAAAAAGTCCCCCCCCCCCGGTGTCAGCTCGGACCCACCGGAAGTGCCACCTTATTACGCACAAAAAAAATGAATACTCCCCCTGCTAGTTGGGACCACCTTGGTGGGTGGCTGACTTGTGGGCCTACTAAGTTGGCGGGGAGGGAGTGCTTTGTCAACTTAGTCAATATGAACGATTCTTAATCCAGTGACTGTACGATGTCTATCCAACGGCCGTAGTGCTTCTTCAACCTCTGGTCTTCTTGCCCCAGCCGCCCAAAGCAGTGCCGGTCGTGCCGCATGCACCTGCCTCCCGTGGCCGAATGTGCTGTCGCGGAGGCCTCACCGCCCCCTACTATTCCCACCGCTGGCTTGGCCTTGCGGTGATGGCAGCCTCACACCGCAGCCGAACTAGTGAACCCTCGTACTCCTCTCCGCGCGGGCTTCCACTGCCAGGTCTTCCTCGGCTCCGCATCGTCCCCTTCATAGGCCTCACCGTCGTCCACCACCCTGGTGCTCTCGGCACGGCGTGGTCAACGTGGTCAAGGAATGACTTCCATCGGAAGAGTACTGTACGGGGAGAGGCTGACAGCTGGGTCCACGGCCGAAGCAAGGAAGTGCCTCCTTACTACGCGCAAAATAATTATTCCTCCACCTGACGGCGGGGACCCACCGGACGGGCCACCGTATTTCACGAAAACAACGTTTCCCCCTGACTGCTGGGACCCACCAGCTACATCTTCACACGCAAGGAAGTGTGTCCGGGCAAAAAAAATGATTCGCCCCCCTGACTGCTGGGACCCACCAGCTACATCTTCTCACGCAAGGAAGTGCCTCACAGTCAGGACCCACCTGGTCGAAGCGTACATAGCATTGTCATTCCGGTCGCGAATGTGTACGTACATACTGGTCGATGTAGAGGCGCACACGTGTCATAGCAGAGGCGCGCACGTAGCTTGTACACATACGTATAGCGGACAGGGTGCAAGAAAGTAAATACAGCCACGTACATACATACGGGCGGGGTCTCGAATGCTTACTCTCGCGTACGTACGGCTAGGGCTCGTGTACATGGCTGGGTCAGAACGGAGAAACAACGTCGTCGTCGTGTTCATGGGGAGCCAACCGGCTGGGTTAGAACAGAATGCATCGTCGTGTTCATCGGGAGAGCTTGGACGGAACAACCGATGGAAACGAGGCCTGGCATACCACAGAACGGAGGAAACGGCCTTGTGTTCGACCGGCCACGTTCGAAACGGGATCCTGTTCATCGGGAGGGGTCTGGCATACAACAAAATGGAGGAAATGAACCTCCTACGGTTGAAACGGGGGTCCTGTTGATCGGGAGGGGTGTGGCGTACCGCAAAATGGAGGAAACGGACTTGTGTTGGAGCATTACGGTCGAAACGGGGGTGCTGTTCATCGGGAGGGGTGTGGCGTATCGCAAAATGGGACTCCACAGGATACTTTTCACCTCCACTGTCGACCCCCTCCAGCCTCCACAGGCTACTGTTCATCCACCGTCGACCTCCTCGAGCCTCCACCTGTGACTATTCATCCACGGGATCCTGGTCATCCAGCCTCCACCGCACGCTACTCCACCGGCTACTGTTCAACCAGCGCTCTCCAAGGGCTCCAGTTCAACCACCCCTCCACGGGCTACTGTTCATCCAGCCCTTCACCGTCTACTGATCATCCTGCCCTCCACGGGGTGGTCCTGTTCATCCTGCCCTCCACGGGGTCATGTTCATCCAGCCCCACCGACTCGATCGATCGGGGTCTTGTTCATCCAGAGGAAACACCACAGGGTCCTGTTCATCTACCCCCACCGGGAACTGCACATCCAAACCCCCCAGCAACGCTCACTATTCATCCAGAGGCAGCATCGATTTGCTTCAGTTAGCAGCAGTAGCGAAGGAATCGCTCGATCGGGTTGAGTTAACAGCCATCGATCGATCGCTCGGGTTCAGTAACGCATAGCCTGAAGTGCAATTGCTCGGGTTCAGTTAGAGCCCAACGCCTCGCTCGGGTTCATTTAGGGCCCAACGCCTCGCACCCACGTGCATGCGTGTACGAGAGAAAAGCGCATCGCTCGGTCCCGACCACCCACCGTAACCGGGAACACCCCGATATTTCCCTCGCCCTGGCTTCTACCATGGGTTTTTCCATCATGGACGACCCAAAGAATGTCATGCAGCTGCGTCTCCGGCCCGCCCAGGACGAAAATCCCATTTTCTATCATGCTTTTTTGTCATAGAAGTAGGATCCCACCACATCTATGATGATACCGGGTTTTGTCACAATTATCGTCATAGAAGTGTCATAAGTATGATAGATTTTTTTTTTCATTCGGCCCAAAATGTCACGGATGTGTCTTTTTTTTGTAGTGTTCCAAGGTTGATAAGATTACCATCGCACACTCCCTCCACCTTCGGGATTATTGTTGAACCTAAATAAATATTATTTTGTGTTTGCGTTGAGCATGAATATGATTAGATAATGTTTATTGCAATACGGTTATTCATTTAAGTCAGAGAATAATTGTTATTCTGTTTACATGAATAAAACCTTCAATGGTCATACATCCCATATAAATGGTTTATTGAATTTCGATCGTAGTGATACACATATTCATAATATTGAAGCCAAAAGACGCAAAGTTAATAATGATAGTGCGACTTATTTGTGGCACTACCATTTAGGTCATATTCGTGAAAGCACGTGAAGAAACTCCATGCTAATGGGCTTTTGGAATCACTTAATTATGAATCACTTGATGCTTGCGAACCATGCCTCATGGCCAAGATGACTAAGACTCCCTTCTCTGAAACAAAGGAGCAATTGACTTATTAGAAATAATACATATGATGTATGCAGTCCAATGAGTGTTGAGGCTCACGGCGGGCATCGTTATTTTCTGACCTTCACGGATGGTTTGAGCAGATATGGGTATATCTACTTGATGAAACACATGTCTGAAACATTTGAAAAGTTCAAAAAAAATTAGAGTGAAGTGGAGAATCATCGTAACAAGAAAGTAAAGTTTCTACGATTTGATCGCGGAGGCAAATATTTGAGCTACAAGTTTGGCCTTCATTTAAAGCAATGTGGAATAGTTTCACAACTCATGCCACCTGGAACACGATGGCGTAATGGTGTGCCCGAACATCGTTACCGTACCTTATTAGATATGGTATGATCTACGATGTCTCTTACCGATTTACCACTATCGTTTTGGGGTTATGCATTAGAGACAACTGCTTTCACGTTAAATAGGGCACCATCTAAATCCGTTGAGATGACACCGTATGAAATGTGGTTTGGCAAGAAACCTAAGCTGTCATTTCTTATAATTTGGGGCTGCGATGCTTACGTGAAAAAAAGCTTCAACCTGATAATCTCAAACAAAAATCGGAGAAATGTGTCTTCATAGGAAACTGTTGGGTACACCCCTTCTATCACAGATCCGAAGGCAAGATATTCATTGCTAAGAATGGATCCTTTCTAAGAGAAGGAGTTTCTCTCGAAAGAAGTGAGTGGGAGGAAAGTATAACTTGATGAGGTAATTGTACCTTCTCCCGAATTGGGAAGTTGTTCATCACAAAATCAGTTCCAGTGATGCCTACACCAATTAGTGAGGAAGGTAATGATGATGATCATGAAACTTCAGATCAAGTTACAGCCAAACCTCGTAGGACAACCAGAGTATGTTCCGTAGCAGAGTGGTACAGTAATCCTGTTCTGGAAGTCATATTACTAGACCGTAACGAACCTATGAACTATGAGGAAGCGATGATGAGCCCAGATTCCGCTAAATGGCCTGAGGCCATGAAATCTGAGATGGGAGCCATATATGAGAACAAAGTATGGACTTTTGTTGACTTGCCCGGTGATCGGCAAGCCACTGAGAATAAATGGATCTTCAAGAGGAAGACGGACGCTGATAGTAGTGTCACTATCTACAAAGCTCGACTTGTCGAAAAAGGTTTTTGACAAGTTCAAGGTGTTGACTACGATGATATTTTCTCACTCGTATCGATGCTTAAAGTCTGTCCGAATCATGTTAGCAATTTCCACATTTTATGAAATATGGCAAATGGATGTCAAAACTGCATTCCCTAATGGATATATTAAAGAAGAGGTGTATATGCTAAAACTAGAAGGTTTGTCAATCCTAAAGGTGCTAATAAAATGTGCAAGCTCCAGCGAACCATCTACGGATTGGTGCAAGCATCTCGGGGTTAGAATATACACTCTGATAAGTTGATCAACACATATAGTTTTATACAGACTTATGTTGAAGCCTGTATTTACAAGAAAGTGATTGGGAACACTACAGCCTTTCTGATAAGTATATGCGAATGAAATATTCTTGATCGGAAATGATGTAGAATTTTCTGGAAAGCATAAAGGAGTGTTCGAAAGGAGGTTTCTGAAGAAAGACCTACATGAAGCTGCTTACATATTGGGCATCATGATCTATAGAGATAGATCAAGACGCTTGATAAGATATTTCAATGAGTACATACCTTGACAATGTTTTGAAGTAGTTCAAAATGGAACAGTCAAAGAAGCAGTTCTTGCCTGTATTGCAAGGTGTAAAGTTGAGTAAGACTCAAAACTCGACCACAGCCGAAAATAGAAAGAGAATGAAAGTCATTCCCTATGCCTCAGCCATAGGTTCTTTAAAGTATGCTATGATGTGTACCAAACCTATTGTGTACCTTGCCATGAGTTTGGCAAGGGGGTACGATAGTGATCCCGGAGTGGATCACTGGACAGCGGTCAAAGTTATCCTTAGTTACCTAAGAGGACTAAGGAAATATTTCTCGGTTATGGAGGTAATAAAGAGTTCGTCATAAAAAGTTACGTCGATGCAAGCTTTTACATCGATTCAGATGACTCTGAGTCCCAATCTGGATACATATTGAAAGTGGGAGCAATTAGCTAGAGTAGCTCCATGCAGTGCATTGTAGACATAGAAAATTTGCAAAATACATATGGCTTTGAATGTGACAGACCCGTTGACTGATCTTCTCTCACAAGCAAACCATGATCCAACCTTATTACTCTTGGGTGTTAATCACACATCGATGTAACTATATTATTGACTCTAGTAAACCCTTTGGTGTTGGTCACATGGCGATGTGAACTGTGGGTGTTAATCACATGGTGATGTGAACTATTGGTGCTAAATCACATGGCAATGTGAACTAGATTATTGACTCTAGTGCAAGTGGGTGACTGAAGGAAATATGCCCTAGAGGTAATAATAAAATTATTATTTATATTTCCTTATATCATGTAAGTTTTTATTTTTCTTCCTAGATATGTATTAACCGGAAACTTGATACATGTGTGAATACATAGACAAAACAGAGTGTGCCTAGTATTCCTCTACTTGACTAGCTCATTAATCAAAGATGATTAAGTTTCCTTTTTTTGACTATACAATGATTAAGTTTCCTAACCATAGACATGTGTTGTCATTTTATGAACGGGATCACATCATTAGAGAATGATGTGATGGACATGACCCATCCGTTAGCTTGGCATAATGATCGTTTAGTTTTATTGCTATTGCTTTCTTCATGACTTATACATGTTCCTCTGAGTATGAGATTATGCAACTCCCGAATACTGGAGGAACACCTTGTGTGATATCAAATGTCACAACATAACTGGGTGATTATAAAGATGCTCTACAAGTGTCTCCGAAGGTGTTCGTTGTGTTGGCATAGATCAAGATTAGGATTTGTCACTCCGTGTATCAGAGAGGCATCTCTGGGGCCTCTCGGTAATGCACATCACTATAAGCCTTGCAAGCAATGTGACTAATGAGTTAGTTGCGAGATGATGAACTACAAAAGAAGTAAAGAGACTTGCCAGTAACGATATTGAACTAGGTATGATGATATCGACGATCGAATCTTGGGCAACTAACATACCGATGACAATGGGAACAACGTATGTTGTTATGCGGTTTGACCAATAAAAATCTTCGGAAAATATGTAGGAGCCAATATGAGCATCCAGGTTCTGCTATTGGTTATTGATGGAGATGTGTCTCGGTCATGTCTACATAGTTCTCGAACCTGTAGGGTCTGCATGCTTAACGTCCAATGACGATTTGTATTATGAGTTAAGTGATTTGATGACCGAAGTTTGTTCGGAGTCCCAGATGAGATCACGGACATGACGAGTAGTCTTGAAATGATCGAGAGATAAAGATTCATACATTGGAAGGCTATATTTGGACATCGAAAAGGTTTCGAGTGATTCGGGTATTTTTTAGAGTATCAGGGAGTTACGAGAATTCACCGGGATAAGTAATGGGCCTTATTGGGCTTTAGTGGGGAGAGGGGCACCACCCCCCTGCCCAAACCGAATTGTACAAGGGTTAGGGGCGCGGCCCCCCTTTTCCTTCTCGCTATACCTCTCTTTCCTTCTCTCCTACTCCGAATAGGAAAGGGAATCCTACTAGGACTTGAGAGTCCTAGTAGGACTCCCTATGCTTGGCACGCCCCCTAGGCCGACCGCCTCCTCCCTCCCTCCTTTATATACGGGGGAGGAGAGCACCCCAAAGGCACCCACGATTTTTCTTAGCCGTGTGCGGTTACCCCCTCCACAGTTACATACCTCGGTCATAACGTCGTAGTGCTTAGGCAAAGCCCTGCGATGGTAATTTATCATCACAGTCACCATGCTATCGTGCTGACAAAACTTTCCCTCGACCTCAACTAGATCAAGAGTTCGTGGGACGTCATCCAGCTGAACGTGTGCTGAACGCATAGGTGCCGTATGTTCGGTGTTTGGATCGGTTGGATTGTGAAGACGTTCGACTACATTAACCGTGTTACTAAACGCTTCAACTTTTGGTCTACGAGCGTACGTGGACACACTCTCCCCGCTCGTTGCTATGCTTCTCCTAGATAGATCTTGATCATCGGAAATTTTTGAAATACTACGTTCCCCAACAATTACAACCACTGGGCATCAAAGTTTGCCACCAGTGTAAATGTGGGGAAGAAAGCAGCATATTACATACACTGTTGTCAAAGTTTGCGACCAGTGCAAATAAAACGCCACAACAAAAGAAGTGCAGAACGGAAACCACTCCACAAGAGCTCAAGAAACAATATCATCGGCATCCACCATGGTGGCAAGACGCTTAGCAAGCTTATTTGCTTTCTCTTGTTTGGCGCTTAAATCCTCCAGCACTTGTTGTTGCACCAGAAAGTATGCATCTGAATTATGCAGGGACTTCCTCAGTCCTTTGGCTTCCTATCGCAGCACATCTGATTGATGTCTTTCAACTTCAAGTTGAGACTCAAGAAGCTAAACTGATTCAGGCAGTGAGTTTGAAGAGCTTCTGCCAGTAGTAGTGGCCAATAACTCAAACACTACATCAAGGCACGACTTTGGGATTGTTTCATTGTCTACAAGATAGTTTTTATCAGCTTTCTTGGAGACCAACAGGGTTGTCTCACTATCTTGAACCTTATCTTCATTACTTTCTCTACCATTCATAATGGGGTGCTCTTCTCCAATATTCTGTCAACATTCTACAAGAGGAATAAGCAGACACGTCACAGATTTACCATGTTGTATATGAAACTCATTTTGGTAAACCAGTTCAGTTTTAAGGTGGATACGATAACAACATGAAACAAACATATATCTATGTAGTATGGTCACTGTATGGTCTATATCATTATAGTTTATGTTGCCAAATCAAGATAGAGATAGTTCAAATCATATCTGTTTTAGACAAAGCAGCATAGACATAGTATAAGTGTGGGAAACTACACATCACTAACAACACTTGAAATGTGCATGCCATGAGAACGTAACTGTTTATTCAATTGAAACTGAAATCAACATAGAGCAAGTTACAATAGCAAACCAGTTAAACAAACATGTTTAAAACAGACCTTTTGCACCATTGGAGTTTCAATTGCATCCTTCAAATTTGAAATAGTTGGTATGAGTAAATACAGTGTTGCTAGAGCAAAGGAGTATGAACCATAGCTATAGAACCTAACCTAAGAACAATTCTTCTCCTGGTTTAAGTGTTGAATTGGGGTTCGGAGTGGTGGTTCACGTGCTTTGGGCACTGCACTTGCCTAACTAACTGCTCTTGTTCGGGTGCTATGTGCTGAATACGGTGATGTGTCAACTGGAACTAGATTATTGTCTGCTAGGGTTGGGGTTAGAAGGGGTGTAGCTGGTTCTCTGTCCAACTGGGTAGGGGTACAATCTGCGTGAGTCTGCGTTATGTGTGGTGGGGCTGGTTCTTGGGCAAGTACAACTGTGGTTCTATCTGCATCCAGGGGTAGCACGATCTTTTCTGAAGACCGTGTTTTTACTCCCATAGATACTACCATCACCCTCTCCAATTGAAATGGCTGATAAACTAGAAAATTAATTGAATGTACAAACATTGTATGATAGACAGGTGCAATGGATAGTAGGGAAGAAAACAGGGCATGAAATAATTCACATTTATGTTGTCTAACCAAACAGGACAGCATGACACAATTTCACATATATGATAGCTAATTAAATAGGATAGCATGACACAAATTCACATATATGATTGCTAACTAAACAGGATAGAATTATATACTTCAAAAAATGATGACTATGCAAAAGGATGACATGATATAACTATACGATGTGTCTATTAAAGTGGTTGGCATGCCATAATTCACATATTTAGATATATTAAAACTGTGCAACTTTCCAGCCCTCTCAGGCTATTAGCGTTCACAGCCGTCGGATTGCCAGTTTTGGGTGATTTCTACCATCAGATTTTCTCTTAATCCAGCATTGGCTAGCTTTGTTCGCTATAACCGAGCGCTAAACATGGTGGGCCGCTGCTCCAGTGACAATTTTTGCCTTCTAGTGTTAAATTGGGCTTAAGGGGCTCCTTCCACTCGCTATGCATGTAGCAACCCCGAAGAAACCTGCACGTGACCATCCCGACGCAGGATGGCTCATGGCGACCGCGCTATGGTCTGACCGATGGAATCTCATCCCGACGGCTCCTCGACGCCAAACAAGACGGGGCTCCTGTCGCTAACCAGATTAATGTGGGAACATGAAGCGGTGCTCCTTCTATTCGGAGAAACTGATCCACTGGGATTGAATGGAGGCAATCAGTAATTAGTCACTGGAAGCCTTCATGGCCGATTATGTGCGCCACCACTAGCGGTGATTAATGGAGTAAGTTATTGTTTCCCAACTTCAGCACTTTCGTGCATGTATGCATGCTTCATTGTGTGATGCTCTCTTTTCCCCCGATTCTCGCTATGGTTTTTGGCTATGTTTCTCCTATATCTTCATTTTTCTTTTCCCTATGATCCCCTCTTTGACCCGATTCGTTCTTCCTGTCTTTCCAATCACAGATTTGTACAGGTGGTGTTCATCCTGGACTCCTGGTTCTCAGTGTGCTTATATTTTGTTATGGGTAACTTTCACTTGACAATCATCAAGGATGTCGGCAAGGTAAATTAGCTCCATGGTGTTGTTATCTCTGCATGTTTTCAGATTATACATTTAACATTGGGAGTCTAGTTATATTTTGGTTTGAAAAAAATTCACTTGATAATCTGCAATGGCTGCCGGCGAGGTAAATTAGTTCCGTGGGATTCCATACCTCATCTATTCATACTTTTATATTATGCTTTCGATCTTCAAAATGATACATATTTAAATCATTAAGCTGAGTTTACTAGCATGCTAGATTTTTAATAGCAATGCTTTTCACGTAAACTACAGCAAGATGGTTCCTCAAGGGTGTTCATCCAGTCCTTAGGGCAGTTCTAGAATTTCAACCTTTCTGATCTTACACTAATTTGACAACTACTGTTTTGAAAAGTTAGGGAGGTGATTCTGGCATGTGTAGTTTTACCTTATGGTGTAGTATTTTCTTAGTCTTCCAATACATGAAAAATATTATTTACTCAAGCTGAAATCATGAAGATGTGGCCTACTTGTATCAGTCAATTTTGTGCTTCTGATTGCTGTCGACTAATACAACATTTGTCAGGTTTATTTTCCTGTGACTTTTTTCCTTATATTCTAATAACGTTATTGTTACTAAACATCCATCTTTAGATTTGGACGCTCTTCAATACTACGTTGGTTACCCCTTCCCTGCCCTCGGAGTTTTAGACTGTTCAGCTAAGGTATTTGCCACTTAAATTATGCTGCATCATATACACAATAACTTTAAAAGTAAAAATTGCTAACTATTACTTATTTATTACGACATACCGTAGATTGCCCTCCTGTTCTGGAAGATACTGCACAGATACTGCAACAGAGAGACCAGTGAACTTCATGTTTGAAAAAACTGTACGTGTTGTTTTTTCGGTACCTTTTTTGCTCTAGTTTTTTAACCGTTATTGGAATTATGCGTGTAATATACCGTTGAAAATCTATGGAGTAGACACAACTTCGCCATGTTGAACACTTTTCAAATTTCATCATAGTTTAAGAGTAGTTTCGAAAATCGTGCGGCTCATAACGAATGACAGCGATCATTTTTTTTGCGTTTTTTTCTAAACCGCTCGTCAGAATGAAGCAAGTTATATACCATTGGAAAGGTATCGTCGGCGCACATCTTTTTCATATCTATTAGTTTTTCTAATTCGCTACGGTTTAAGAGCAGTTTTGAATTTAACAAATCGCGGAATTATGTTTTTTCGATTTTTTTGCAATTTTCGGTATTATTTTAGCTTCAGTTTTTTAACCGTTTGTCGAAACGAGGCGTATGATACGCCGTTGGAAAGCTACGAAAGAGGCGCAACTTTCATATGTTGAAATGTTTTTGAGATTCCTTATGGTTTTTAGTTAATTTTTAATATCGTGCGGCTGACTACGAGATGCAGCGGCCGTTTTTCTTGAAATTTTTACAAACCACTGGTTGAAATGATCCAAACGATACACCGTTGGAAAGATATTGTCAAGACGCTACTTTTTCATGTAGAACACTCCCTCTAATTCATTACGGTTTCAGAGCAGTTTTGAAAATACAAAAACGCGGACATTCTGTTTTTCACGACACCAAAATCGACGCGTGCACTGCATCGGACAGAAAAGAGCACTACTTCGGATGTAAAAGCGCACTGCATCCGATGGGCAAGCGAAATGCATGATTTCTTTTTTCTTGATATACTTCATTCATTTTTTAGTCGGACAGCACATAAGTTGCATCAGACGGCCAAGCGCACCGCAGTTTCTAATCAAGTAGACTGATTCTGAAACACAAGATACCTCGTGGGATGAGTGCAGTGCACATCAAAGGGAAAGTGACCCGCGACAGAAATCAAAGTGGACCGCATGGCTTTGTTGTTGGTTTTGAACTACTTTTTTATGAACACATCCAAAATGAATTACCGAGGTTACTGTTCTTCTGAGATGTTATTGTTTACGTTTCTCTTCGCACATCACTATTTGGTGCAAGTGAACCACATCACTCTCAAAAGTGAAACTCACGCAGAACTGGTGAATTACATTTTAAAAGAAACAAACTTTGCCAAAGTGAACCACGGGCAGAAACTAATGAACTACATCTTTAATAAAATTTACATTTTAATGGACTAATGAATTACATTTTACAAGAAACAAACTTTGCCAAAGTGGAGCACACTTTCTTTCTTCTTTTCTTTTTTGTTTCTCATCTTCTATTGAACCGAAAGCGCACTGCACTTAATTTTTTCACAACAAAACAAGTGAGCTGCAAAAGCTCTAAACTATTCTAAGGAAAATTGAACTGCATTCATTTTTTTAAAGTTTTGACACAGGGACGAATACAAAAGAATTGCACCATACCCTACAAACAAGCACATACCTTTTTTTTGGCATAACCAAGTGAACCGCAAGTCATCGGGCAAAATTACAAACTGATTTAATGGTCGGGGTAAATTTGAACAAAAATATGAAAATATCACTGGACCGTACGCACAAGCGCACTGCAACCACACGAGATGAATTATACACCCCAAATCTGCAAAAAAAAGCCTTCTCTGTAGATAAATATACAAACACATTAATTGAGCTATACGGGGCGGCCAACTACTAAAATGCACACACAATGGCACCAGCTGCAAAACAAGACATGTTGTCGAATCGCTGTCGAACTGCACCATGCAAAATGTCGTATTGCGTGCCTGTAGAAACTGAGCTGCATGGGACGAGCTGACGAACCGCTGTCGAAACTGCACGCCGATGGATTAGAAGAACCTTCTGCGCACACCCGAGTAAAACGCATGACGCACGCAACCATACCGGAGCGACGCACGGCTGAAACCAAACTACACGCCCGCCGTCCTCTCAGGTGCTTGCGTACTGCACCAACGACCCAACCGAGCTGCAATGAAGAAGCAACCAACATTGCACGACATCAGGTGGGGAACAACAGCGAATGAAGACCAAAGAATGTGAAAGTCATAGGATGAGTACCACCAGAGTCCAGTAGTGGCGTCACAAAGCATGGTGGGCTATGGATTGCTCTTGGCCGGTTGCAGTTTGTCCCGGCATCCCCGAGGCAGCCCGTGCGTGACGCATGTGGTGATGGACTGCAGGTCCAATGAAGCATGAGGGAGATGAGGATCTCACCACGGGGCACATTTGGACGATGATGGCGGGAGGAAACAACAGCAGCTTGGGGCAGTCATTGGAGAAGGGAAAGTGGAGGAGGACCGACAGTCCGGCGACCGGTAGTGAAAGAGGCAGCATCAGGGCGGAGCATGCCCCTACCCCTGGTTACGGCCAGATCTGAGGCCAGTAGGGGAGGTTGCCCACCGCCAGATCTCGTCGGTAGGGTAACCGCGCTATCTCCATGGCAGAGGCAGATCCGAGATACAGTGGGGGAGGGAGGTTTGGGGAGGGAAGGCACATAACTTGTGCTCGCCAGCGTTAGGAGGTAGTACCGGGAGGGGTGGGGGTGGTGGCTCGCTGGGTGGAGGGACGGAGCGCCACGTGGAGAAGGAGTTATGGGTGTTCCGACATGGGGACGAAGGAGGGCACTCCGGCGCCGAGAGGAAAGAGGACAGGGGGCGACGGCTGGCAAGGAGGTGCGGTTGGAGGTGAGAGGCGGTGGGCCAGCGCGAGCCCTGGCTGGCGACGGGGTGGGAAGGCAGGTGGTGCGGCGACCGGGTGAGGAGGCATGTGGTGCGGCGGCAGACTGGGTGGGGGAAGTTGTGGGGATTGGATAGAAGGCGGGGTGGGGAGGGGTGTTATGAGAATAAGGTCTTAAGGGGTGTTATGAGAATAGACCCACCCTAATATTCTCATAACACTTCCGCACTACACGCATAACACGAGGGCACTGCACTCTTACTGCAACACACAGACTAGCGAACTTCATGTTGAAAAAACTGTACGTGTTATTTTTTCGGTACATTTTTTGCTCTAGTTTTTTAACCGTTTGTCGGAATAATGCGTGTAATATACCATTGAAAAGGTATGGATTATGCACTACTTCGCCATGTTGAACACTTTTCGAGATTCCGCACGGTTTAAGAGAAGTTTTGAAAATGGTGCGACCAACGAATAATGGCAGCGAGCGTTTTTCCGCGATTTTTTCCTAACCTTCGTCGGAATGAAGCAAGTGATACACCGTTGGAATGGTATCTTCGATGCACTTCTTTTACATAACTATTATTTTCTCTAATTCATTACGGTTTAAGAGCAGTTTCAAATTTAACAAATCGCGGAATTATGTTTTTTCGATTTTTTTTTTCATTTTCCATTCTGTTTTTGCTTCAGTTTTTGAATCGTTTGTCGAAATGAGGCATGTGATATGCCGTTAGAAAGCTACGAACGAGGCGCAACTTTCTTATGTTGAAATGTTTTTGACATTCCTTACGGTTTTTAGTTAATTTTGAAAATCGTGTGGCTGACTACGAAGGGCAGCGGCCGTTTTTCGTGATTTTTGTACCAACCGCTGGTCGAAATGATCCGAACGATACACCGTTGGAAATATATCGCCGAGACGCTACTTTTTCATTTAGAACACTCCCTCTATTTCCTTACGGTTGAAGAGCAGTTATAAAATTACGAAAATGCGGGTACTGTGTTTTTTGCGGCACCAAAATCGACGAGTGAACCGCATCGGACAGAAAAGCGCATTGCACCGCACTGCATCAGACGGGCAAGTGAACTTCATGAATTCTTTTGTCGGACGTAAAATTTCTCACCCGAGTTTTTATTGTTATTTTTTCAACATTTCTTATGAACGAGAGTGGACTGTAGAGATGAGGAGAAGTGAAACGCGTCATATGTCGAAGTGAACCGCATTACTATTTTGTTTGTTTCGCTAATTTTTTTCACATCTTTCATGCTAGGCGCGAGTGAACAACATCTCTCTCAAAAGTGAACCACATAGGAGCACCAAACGCAATGCATGTGTTTTGATGTAATCGACTGGTTTCTGAAATAGACGAAACAAATTGCACTTCATACATCGGGGTAATGAGCTGCTACCCAAACGGGTGTGAACTACTTATTTTTTGTGTTTTTCATACAAATTCATAAGACATTGGTACTGCAGAAACATCTGGAATGTAATTCTCGACATGGAGATACTGCACTGCTGATCAAACCCAAGAGAACTTCAAGATAGATTTTGTTGTGAAATAAAAAGGCCTTGCGTCTCCAGGCCGCGACCACCTCAAAAACACAAAACCAAAAAGCGATAGTGGACTGCATGCCCGCGTTGTCCCAACCACAAGCCGCTCACCGATGAGCTGTAAGTCCACACCGAAGAAAACTTCAGTGCACCGAACATTCCATCCAAAAGGAAGAGTAAAGTGATACAAATGAGAGGAGTGGACTGCAACAACAAACACCAAACCGCACGCTCATGGTTTTGCTCCCAAAACCAATATACATGCTCGTCATGGCGCACTTCATAGGTCCGTGTGTAGAGCTGCACGCCGCTGTGGGGGCTGAACCCACGCTGTGGACTGCACAGGGGAGTGCCAACACGTAGTGGACTGCATGCGGCCTCGTAGGAGAGGACGATGAGGAGGACCAGGGAGGCAGCCCCACCATGCCACCACCGTCGGATAGGACGACAAGGACCATGGAGGTAGCCCCACCACGCCACCATCGTCAGAGAGGATGACGAGGACCAGGGAGGCAACCCCGTAGCAAACGATGCCCCGCAGAATCGCATACACTCACCGAACGCAATGCACGCCCCCGGTCGCTCGAACTGCACGGCAGCGCTGTCCATGTGCTACACCACCACCGAGCTGCACCACGAGCGCCACCGAGCTGCAGAGAGCCCCCTCACCCAGGAGCCACCGGAGGCAGGAGCGACCTGGACCCATCAGCCGTCATGTCCAGGGTGGGGAGGAGGCGGGACGGGTGAGCTGGCATGGCCGCGGTGGCGCGGGTCCAGGCGGGATACGATGGAGGCGGATCCCACCGGATGCAGAACGGGGAGAGGTCGTTGTGGCGGGATGACAGCCTTGGATGGGGAGGAGGTAGTGGCGCTGGCTGGCGCTGGTGG
>LR738714.1:170502691-170537819 GCA_902687465.1 Secale cereale | reverse complement strand
TGCGGAGGGCCGGCGCGCCATGGATCCGACGGCGAGATGTTCTGGGGAGACACCATGGCCTTGGTCTGGCGGTGTCGCGATCGGGCGGCCTGATCCGTGGCGGGGTCCTACCTAGGAGATGCCCGAGGGCGCGCTCGCCATGGTGGCGCGGGAGAAAAGGTGGGACCCGGCGGGGTGCCACTCGGATCCGGTGCCCCAGCCGGCCGCCGCGGGGGTTGGGGGTGGGTGGAAGGCGGGTGGGTTGACGAAGGCCGTCGTGGGAATTAGGGGGATGCGGTTGTGTGCAGAGAAGGTGAGGACGTGGGGAGGGTGGGTTAGTTTTTTCTTCCTTCGGGTGCTTGTGGTTAGATCAGTTCGGCTGGTTGTGCGCCGTGCGTCGGGATGTGTTATGAGAATAAGGTCTTAAGGGGTGTTATGAGAATAGACCCACCCTATATATATATATATCTTAAATATAGATTAACTAATGTCAATTTCACTTTTCCTTTTTTAACAAATATAAAGATTAGTTCACGCTATTTCAAACTTCCATGTTTCGTGCATGTATATATCTATGAAAAAATATTCCTACCATTCTGCTATCAAAATAGACAAGCGCAGCAACGCGCGCCATCATGATCTAGTATGGATGGAAACATGATGGCACGATATAATTCACGAATAGAATGACATAATTAAAAATAGTATGACTATGTAAACAGGATGAGATGATATAGCTATATTATTTCTTTAGAAAATGGGTTGGCATGCCATAATCCAGGTACATGTTGTCTATGTAAACATCATGGCATGATATAATTCAATTATATGATTTATATACTAAGCAAGTGAGCAGAGGGCAATCGCATATATGATGTGTCAACTAAGCAGATGGCATTCAATATTGTGTATATGATGTAAAAACTAAGCATCGCAAGACAACATATGCATGATATGAGTAATATAACCCTGCCAAGTTTGAGCATACACCTTAGGGGAAATAGGACTGGTCATCTGTCTCCGAATCCTCCTCTGAGGAGCTATCTGTAACCAGCAAGATATCTGGTTTAGCAGGTAGCATTGTATATTATGAGGACCGTGTTTTCACTCCAGAATTTTGCTTCACCAATTCAAATGGCAAATGCACAGGAAGAGTAGTTGAATATACAAACATTGTCGGCAAATAGAACACGTAATACAAAAAAAGGATGGCATGATATAATTCAAATATATGATGCTTGGCTAAACAACATGACATTGCATAATTCACATGTATAATGCCTTGCGACATGATAGCATTGCATAATTCACATATATAATGTCTTGCAATAAGATGGTATTGCATAATTCACATATATGGTAACTAGACACTAAACAGATGGCATTAACATAAAGCATGTCTAAACTTAGCTAATAACATGGCACTGCAAGACACCATATGCACGATATGAGCAACATAACCGTGCCAAGTTAGAGCATGCACCTCGGGGGGGGGGGGTAGGACTGGTCATATGTCTGTGAATCCTTCTCTAAGGAGTTATCCGTCACTAGCAAGATACGCGCTTCATCAGATAGCATTGTCTGCTCTGAAGACCTTAGTTTCACTCCAGATTTTTCCATGACCGTGTCGAATGGCTGATGCACAGGAACAGTAACTGAACGTACTAACATTGTTGACAAATTTATTACGTAATAAAAAAGGATGACATGCTATAATTCACATGACTGGCTAACCAGGATGGTATTGCAAAATTCACATATATGATGCCTGGCTAAACAAGATGGAATTGCATGATTCACGTATATGATATAAAAACTAAACATATGACATTCACACAATACATGCCTAAACTAAGCAGATGACATATTTTATGTGTAAAGTAATCAATGCAAGTCACCATATGCATGGTATGACCAACATCAGCTTGCCAAGTTAGAGCGAATGACCCGAGGGGTTAAATAGGAGTGGTCTACTCCCTTTGAATCCCGCTCTGAACATTTATCTTCCTCTTGATTATAGTCTGGAATGGGGCGAGGTGGGTTGCTTTTGTGCCCACCATGGACCGATGTTTGCATGAAATATTATTGCCAGGCAAGGCTCGTCTCTTTTGCTCTACATGTTCAGTACCATTGTCCACAATAATTGACATGCACAGGAATAAAACATATTGAGATTATATAAGGAGTGCATACTATGGATAGACCCAAAACCAATGATAGCAGGTAGAAAATAGCTTCAGTTAAAAAATACAGATAACGGCTCCTTTAATGTTTGGGAAATTTTTGTTTTTGCCACTCTAGATTTTGCCAATTTTGCTTATGCCACTCTAAAATTTGACATCTCACTTTTACCACTCTTAGTTTTTGGCAATGTATCACAAACGCCATTCTGTTAGACTTCCGTGAGTTGACCATTTCTTTTACCCAGTTGACCAGAAAAAACCTGATAGTTTTTGCAAAATTGACATAAGTTTCCCCTACTGAATTGTGGGTCCACTTTGGTAGTGACCCGGGCCCTAATCTGTACACATACTCATCCTAAGCTAACCTACCCGCACACAATCTATCACAGCCCTAGACCAGCCCTTGCCTGTCTTGCTTGGTCTTCATGGGCATCATGTTTAAATTTCTTAGAAACTGGAAATGGGGATGCCCAAACCCTAGCACCAAATGAATTCAACTAGGGTCAAATTAAAATCTTTTTCAATGAACCCAAAATGCCCTCTGGAAAAGTTCATCATTTTTGGATTGATTAAAAACCTCTGCCAAAAATGTTGCACATATTTCTAGGACCATTCTCGATTTTTGAATTAATGTATATTGTATTTGAATTGGAGCAAATAAAATCTATAAATAATTTTATAGCTCCAAATGTTTTGAAAATTATTGTGGGTCTCTGGAATAACTCAGTTAACATCCACAATCATTTTCAGCATCTATAAAAATGGTTTAGTGCCTAAACTAAATCAAAACACAGGAAACAAAATAGAAAAGAAAACAGAAACAGAAATAACAGAGAGAGAGAGGACTTACCTGGGACTGGGCCTGAAGCAGTGGCCCAAGAGCCAGCCCAGCCCACCACCGTAGCTCCTTCTGTTGCCTTCCACCTCTCGCCAGTAGGCAGCGCACGTGGCCACCGCGCGCCGGCACGCGCCCGGCCACCTCCAGCCTGCCTGCCTGCGTCCCCGACGCCCTGGATGCCTCCATGCGTCGCCACGCCACCCCTTGGACCTCTCCCACTCTCCCTCGACATATCTCCCCTATCCTGGCTCTCTCCCACGCACAGCCCAAGCGGAGCTCGTCGCCGCCGCTCGCTACCGCCGCGCCCACCAAGTCCCCCTCGCCTCTCCGACGAGCCCCCGAGCTCCGCCTCGCTGCCGTGCACCTTTACGCCGAACCGCAGGACCCCGGACGCCTTGAGTCTTCGTCCTCGAGCTCGTCTTCTCCGCACGGCTGTCGGACGCAATCGACAAATTCGCCGGACCCCGTGCCTCCCCTGCCTCGCCAGCAGTACCAGAAGAACCGCGGTGAACCCCAGTTTCGTTTCCCCCATGCCCCGTCGCCTATCTTGTCCCCTAGCCGCATCAGCCACCAGAGCCGAGCGCTCCTCGCCGCCGGCCATGGCACCGCCGTGGCCACAGCGGCTGCCAACCCGCGTCCGAGTGCATCACCGCACTCAGCGCATCACCACGGGGCCGTAGCAACCAACCGTTGCTCCTGCCGTGCCTTGCGGCGTCGAATCCGTCGATGTACGAACCACGGCCGCCGCAAACCTCGTCGTCGGCGTCGATTCCGACAACCCCCGCGTCCAGCTTCACCGTCGGTCGATGTAGGCGAGCAAGGGCTACGCCCTGGTACCCTCTGCAAGCCAAACCACTGCCCGTAGCGCCATTTCGTTCATCACGCGAACGCCGGCCGCCGCGTCTAAGGTCGCCGCCGTCACTTTAGGCCACCTCCGGCGAAGCTGAGGGCACCAATCAACGCGCGCGAGCTCCAGCTACTCGTAGATGGGCTCAGCCGTTGATTTGGTCGTCGGAGGGCGATTTCCGATCACCTCCAGCATCTCGGGCCTCGCCGGCGGCTAAACACCGGCGAGTTTGACCCGTTGACCGGCATGGGTTGACCCCACTGCCTGGTTTGACTCCCCCCCCCTCTCTCACTGACTTGCGGGCTCGCTCTGTTAATTAACCTAGATTAGTGCTAATTAATTGGTTAGTTAGTTAGTCACTGACGTGTGGGCCTTGCCCTATCTAATTATAGTTTAGGATTAACTAGTGCTAATTAACCTTGTTAATTAGCAGTGTCACTGACCAGTGGGCCCCACTGGTCAGGTTTGACTGGACCAGCCCGTGTTGACTTGCCGATGTCAGCATGACCTAGAGCTGACGCAGTAACTATTTTATGTGATTTAAAATAAATTAGAAATGATTTATTTATTTCAGAAAATAGCCAAAACTTCTAAAAATTACAGAAAATAATCTATAACTCAGATGAAAATAAGTTATATATGAAAATTGATCAGATAAATCCAAGGAATCTGTTTATGGCATTTTCATGCATGTTTGAGCAAGTTAAACCTGCTGATCAGGTCAAGTCAATTAAATGACAATTAAATAATCACATATGCAGTTTGAATTAGAATCTTTGGTTCAAACCAACTTCAGTTAATATGATTGCTAGTTGCATTAGCTCAATCAATAGCATATTGCCATGTCATGATCATGCATCATATTGTCGCATTGCATTGATTGTGTTCTTTCTCTGTTGCCGGTGTTTGTCCCCTCTCAGTAGACGATGTTCCGACGATGTGATCGATGACACCGATGAAGAACCAATGTTATCTTCAGAAGTGCCAGGCAAGCAAAACCCCTTTGAGCATTCCAATACAATCCCACTCTCTCGCTCTTGCTCTCTTTTACTGCATTAAGACAACAACGTTTCAACTGTTACCTGCTGCGGTAGTTGAACCCCTTTCCATTGCATGACCTGTCATTGCCACAGTAAATAGTTGAAACCCACTAGTATGAGTAGGAGTTGTTTGAGCCATGTTGTGCCTACTCATTCATGTTTTCTGGTTATGCCTGCTATTGCTTAGAGTTGTGTCAGGTCTGATTCATCGGGGATGAATTGGAATGTGGTTAACATGTCCTACTGTTGAGAGCTAAGTGTGTGAACACGATTTGGTTAAGGTAGCGATGAGAGGCCATGTAGGAGTACATGGTGGGTTGTCTCATTTCAGCCGTCCTCAGGAACTGAGTTCTGTGTTTGCGATCCATGAATCAGCTACTACAACATGTTGGGCCCTGAAATATGACCCCGCTCGACTTATTGACTGCCCTTGTTCTCTGTCCAGGAGTTGCAACTAGTTTCTGGTGTTTGTAGATTACTGGGGATCGTGCGCAGCGTTGACCCTCGGGGTGGGCTCTGACGCGGCAGGTACGTGGGACGGTGTACCGGTCGCCCGTTTGGTGACGCGGGAACCCTGTACACATCGTTTGGGGCCGTGAGCGACACCCCGGCCGGATCTCCCCACGGGTGGAACCCAAATAGGCGATAAACCTGGATGAGAGACTTGAGTGGTTGGTTAGGTCGTGGTCTACACCCACGTCGGCTTTTGCTTGAAGTCTGCCGGGCACATGTCATGTGCAGACGCTAAGTGGTGGAAACATGTGTGAAGAAGTACACCCCTGGAGGGTTATATATGATCTATTCGAATAGCCGTGTCCGTGGTAATGGACTTATGGGTTGCCTATAACAGTTCATAGAGAAGTGGAAGTGGATACTCTAAAACACGCAAGATAAGCGTGAGTGCTATGGATGTCCTTCTCATAGGGAGACGGGAACGGATTCGTAGTGGTGTATTGATTGGTGAATGTGTGGACTCGTGTGCGCCACCTCAAAAGAGTTACTTGCAGTCGTAGTTCAGGATAGCCACCGAGTCGAAGCTGGCTTGCTGCAGTCAAACTCCACCACCCTTTGTTGATACCGATGCATATGTAGCTAGTTCTGATGTAAGTCTTGTTGAGTACCTTTGTACTCACGTTTGCTTAATTTATGTTTTTGCAGAGAGACTCCAGTCTCACTAGTGGTTCCGCGTGGACTTCGACGTTTAGCTTGTTACCTCAGCTACTATCTTGTACCCTTGGGAGGGTCTTGTAGATAGTCAGGCTTCTCAGCCTTTTTCATTTGTAGTTGTCTGTACTCAGACATGTTATGCTTCCGTTGCCTGTATGCTCTGTACGATGGGTCATATGACCTCTGTTTGTAATAAATGCTATGATGGCTCTTCTGGGCCTTTATCTATATGAGTTGTTGAGTTATGTTGTGATGCCATGTTGTACATCACATACTTGCATGTTATGCGTACGTGTAATGTGTATTGCTATGTGTGGGATCCGACACCTAGTTGTTTACCCTTGGTAGCTTATCTTATAGGGAAATGTCTCCTAGTGCTTCCTCTGAACCTTGGTAGCTTGCTACTGCTCCGGAACACTTAGGCTGGCCGGCATGTGTCCTTCTTCGTTCCTGTGTCTATCCCTTAGGGGAAATGTCAGGCATTGTTCCTTTAAGTCCGTGTAGCTTGCTACGACTTGGGTTCATACGTTGATGACCGACACGTTCGTTGATGGGCATGTATGCCTGTCTCTGTAATTTAGTGCCACTTTTGGTTTATAACTGGTCATGTCGGCCCGGGTTCTCTGTCATATGGATGCTAGCGACACTATCATATATGTGTGCCAAAATGCGCAAACGGTCCCGGGCCAGGTAAGGTGGCACCCGTGGAATACCGTGCGTGAGGCCGCAAAGTGATATGATGTGTTACAGGCTAGACCTGTGTGACTTAGGATCGGCGTCCTGACACAATCACCAGCGCCGCCGCCAACATCCGGCCACCACATCACCATCTCCGGTCATCTTCTCCGCGCGCCATAGCAGCCAGCCGCCTCTAGCCGGATGCGCGGCGCTCCACCCCTGCTGGCCGGCGCGGCTCATGCCGCAACTACCGCCTGCTCGAGCGTGATTCCTGGCCGCCGGTTGCGCTCCTCGTGGAGGAGCCCCGCCTTCGGAGCCTACCTTCTCGCACTGCGTCGCTCTCCTTGTGCCCAAGCAACGACAATGACCCGCCTCCCCTACCTCCTCTCATACGGGATGGAGACGCATCCCCTGCTCACCCGGGATATGGGAGCCCATGGGCCTGCGCGCCTCTTTCTCATCTCCAACGCCGGCTGTGTGCCTCCGGAGCTCCGCCTTGTCATCAGCACCGACTGCGTGGGCAAGCCTTGTCGTCCATCTCCTGATCCTCTTCTCCATGGCTGCGACGTACTCCCGTGCGTCCATGGCGCTGCCTCCAATCAGCGGTCCCGTATGTCCTAGATGCGGTAGCTCCACCCTCCACTCCCCGTCTAGGTTGCTTGCTACTTGATCTACACATGGTGAATGGGAGATGCATGCTATGTGTTGGGCTTACTGCGTGCTTGATGTTGATTTGTGTTCAAGTCTGCGGAATTGGAGAGAGAGAGAGATGCATGTACCTTGCGCTCATGATGATGTGTGTGAAAGTGTAATGAATCAGAGATGTATGAATATATGGATGCGTGGCTGCTTTATTGGTTTACAATTTTCTTTTCTTATTAGCAGATGAACTTAGCCGAACCAATGTATATGTAGTTTTTTTCGGATATTAGAAAAATTTCAGACTATGAAAACTGCATTGGCAAAAGCAAAACAAAAAACCAGGGGTAAAATGGTCTTTTACCTACTCTGTTTGGTCAAAACGTGGCTTGACCTGACAGAGTGGCATTTGCGATACGTTGTCAAAACTAAGAGTGGCAAAAGCAAGATGTCAAATTTTAGAGTGGCATAAGCAAAATTGGCGAAATCTAGAGTGGCAAAAACAAAATTTTCCCTTAAGGTTTGTTTCCAACCAACATGAAACTCATAGTAGACACTTGAGATTATTCAGATAGTAGACAGATAATATTGATTGCTGCCCCAATATGTACTCCACAACCATTTAAAAACTCAAGTTTGAGAATTAGTTTGGACCTGACTCGGAGAACAGGACAATAAAGTAGCATGTCATCATGTTACGTGATGCATAATGTAAGGAGACACGAAAGAGTGAGACCTCTCTTGTGGACCCGTGTCATCCTTAAGGTCCTCTGCTCAGTTAATGATGCTAATGCGGAGGTTGTCATGGCTGCCGGCAGCGGGGAAGAAGATCTGAGGCGACGAAAGACAGTCTGGAGGGCGGATCCCTGTTGTGGTGAACCCTTCCATCATTGGAGCAGTTGTGCTGGGGTGGACCACAGCGCAGCACGGGCGGGACAAACCACACAAGGTTTTCTTTGACACATATTTGTAACATAAGTAATTCTATAAGGGCTTGTTTGAATTGGAGGATTCTAACAATGCAAGGATATGAAATACACTGGAATAGGGTAGGAATGCATGTTCAAAATAGAGTATTTAAAAACACAAGATTTTTGTCAATCTGGGTGTTTGGTTCACAAGAATTGGAAGATCACAGGAATGCAAAGAAGGATGGTGGAATTAAGTCAAACCACAAGAAAATGTATAGTTATAATGCTATTATGCTACTATCTCATAGTCTTGTGCTTCATGGATAGGAATTTGAAAAGGAGGCCAAGTCGATATTAAAATTCCTACGATTTTTCTATCAAGGAGACACTAAAGGAACAAATCCTACAGTTTTCCTTTGCTCCGTTCCTTTGAACCAAATGCATGAATAGTAGTACCATAGGAAACTTTACAATTCCTATGTATTTCCTCCATTTTGCGTTTCAAGCACTCGCGATTCTAGTAGGCAGGCTTCAAAAGGGAAAAGCCTACAATCGAACAATGTTTTTGTGCTACTTCTACTACTTTGGACCCAGGCCTCTGCCCTACTAGATCAACTCCTAGGCCCATCTAGAAATGCACAGCCTAAACGCGCAAAAATAATGATGGCTTTCATCCACCACGGATAGCTAGGTTGCTCGGTACCTCACTGCTTCTTATATAGGTGAAACTAACTGTATTTTACGTTACTACGTGTGATCAATGGACAATATATATAACATGTAGAGTAAAAAAGTGATGCAACAAGTGCACAACATATTTGGCGAAGCCATGTCGACCTCAACATCATTGGGTTGGTCGTTGAGGATGCTGCGGCTGATGTGGCAATCAGAGGAGGGGAAGGAGATCTTAGGCGCCTGGAGATGGAGCCAAGGATACTGCTCGGCTGTAATGGAGGGTTACGTCATTGGAGCAGCTCCGGTGAGTTGTACGATGGCGAGGCTGGAGCAAGACAAGAGAGACAATGTTAACCTGAGTGGAATTCTAATAGCATCTCCAGTAAATGATGTAATGTACATAACCACAGAGTGCTAGATGTAAAACACATTAGCCGCTCATCCTTGAACTTTACTTGCGAAACTGAATTTTACTGTCGAAACTGAATTTTACTTTTGAAACTGAATTTTACTGCCGAAACTAAACGCATTAGTAGCAGAAAAGCAGTAGCAGCAGCAGCAGCGCCCGTAGCAGCAGTAGTAGCATCCGGAGCAGCAGCGCGTGCGAGAGCTGGGGCAACTGGTCGTGTAGCAGCATCTCGGGTAGCAGCTGCAGGGGCTGGAGCAAGAGCAAGATCTGCTACTCGTGGAGTAGCAGTGCGAGGAAGACTAGAGCAACAGTGCAAGCAAGAGCAAGAGCAACAATGCAAGCAAGAGCAAGAGCAAGAACAGGCCAGACAGGGGACCAAAGAGCAAGAGCAGAGTAGCAGCGCGAGCGAGAGCCAAAGCAGTAGCAGCACCGACTGATGTGGGCGTCGTCGCCGAGGGAGCGACGTCGTAAAGGAAGTGGCCGCCGCCGCCGTAGATGGAGGTACGCCATGGCGGCTCGGGACCGAGCGCCGGCAACACCGTGAGATCGAAGCAAGAAGAAAATGCAGCGATTACTGTAGAACCTCTTTGGTGGCGCCGATTAGGCCTCAACTTCATCCGAGGAATTGGTGATGATGCTGCTCTTCTGGCGGTGTGGGAATGGAGAGGTGGCACGATAGACGAGGGGAACGTTAGGGCAGCTCCTTGGAGGTGGAGGACGGGGTGGCTTAACCGGTGGGATGACGAGATCGACGGCAGATCCTCATCCAGTGTGGTGGATGAGGGAGGTCGAGGTGTTGCGGTGGATGACGTCGACGCAGAAGAGGCTCCGGCTGGGTGGCGGACGGAGGAGGGTGTGGGGCTTAATGGGTTTTCGTGGCCTCGGTTTTCGAATGGGGGCGGCAGAGGGGATGGGAGGGGGAACCATGGCTTAATGACACGCTTGTCCGAAATGTAGGGTAAGTTAAAAAAATACCCCCACAGATTTGAACTAGGTGGTTCTTTCGGTTCAGGGATATCACAGGAATTTCGCGTGTCGAGATTTCATAGGAGGTGGGAGTTTTTGCGCGCGTTGTAGTTTTAGGATGGCAACGCGCGGGTTGAGATGAAGGGAGTTTTCCGAGCACAACAAGACAAAGAGTTATCTTCAAGTTTCGGGATAACAAGCCGCGGATTGAAGATGCAGTAGTTTCTCAGCAGGATAGCCAGAGATGATGGCTTGAAATTTCAGGAGAACTAGATTAACATGTCCAAAAAAACAATTCACACCTCACTAGAGAGAGCCATGTCCCAGTTTACTATATTACAAGAACTGCATTCAAATACAATAACAAAAAACTAAAAAAATCAGGACAACAAGCTTAACGTGTTTAACACGCGTAACACACACAAACACAATGTGTTTAACACGCGCAACAAACACATACCATTTAGACTAGTAAGGTACACGTGCATTGCACGCATGAGATTTGGCAAGCAAATTATGAATAAATACCACATTATAGCATGTAAGCTTTGAGTCATATATATGCATGATGTAGATGTTCGTCTAACTCTTATAGTTCATCTCATTCAAAATCAATTAGTTTTTATCAAAAAGCAAATATATTTTAAGATTCATGGAATTCTTCGTTGAAAAGCACAAAGTAAAAATAAATAATGGTGATTCATCTAGGGAAAAAGGGGGCAATTATGATACGGAGGATTCTACAACAGAGGAGAAATGCTTGTGTTTTGAGGTTTGTGCATTCTGCTCAAGTTCAACCATGGAGTCTTCTAGATTGTACATGTGGCGGAATCTGGTGGAATGTAGATGATATCCAATGGCTAGTAGTGCTCGGATTTGCCATCTTTGCACCATTGGATTGGTTTCATCCAATGACCATCTTTCAAAGTTTATTTGCACACTACATAGGGGTTTAGATATGTGATGCGAAAGCCATCCATCATCTCCAATCTGATTAGTGTGTGCATGCGTGGATGAAATGTGGCCAAACGATGCCTGCCATCGGTATCTAAAATTAAAATTTGTCTGACCATGTTCAATGTGTATACAGTATAGCATGCTCGTTTCCAAACCACACCACGAATATCTGAGTTATATTCATGCATCATGCATGGGTTTCAAACATCATGATCTCTTATTCAAATATTTGAATTCAACTTTACATTGATTATGACCTCATCTACTAGTCTTCTACACCCACACGGTCGTCTTCTCTTTATAATTGTACCACTAACCTTCTCTCGTGTATGCATGTACACACACTACCACTCGGCATTATCCACCGCACACATGCAATATTTTTCTTCAGGTCTGTCTCCCATGCTTGCACACACACACACACACACACACACACACACACACACACACGCACACACACACACACACACCTCCCCCTCTTCATCACTTCGTGCATTCTTTATCTCTCACACGCATGCACAACGATCGATGTTCCTCTATGTGTGTAAATATATAGCTAGGTCTTTTCCAGTTTTCCACACAAACGGATCAATCTATATATTTAGTCAGGTCCACTCTCTTTCCCACGTACACATCGACGAATCTATACCTCTCTATATAGGACTACATAGCTAATAAACCCACGTTATCGATCCATCGTCGCCCTCTCATCTTCCATGCCTTCTGCTTCATCTCTCAGACGCGCGCACAGTTGCGAAGGTAGGGGCAGTAAGGTCCCTGCCTCCCCCTAATAACATCACTATATATATTGAGGCTACTATGAATGTGATCAGTAGATCAATTGCTGGTAAAATGGTTTAAGTTGATGAATTGGCCCTCCTTGTAAAGGATTAGCAATGCTTGGCCCCCTAGCTCATTTATATTTCATGGCTCCGCCACTGTGCCACTAGTCCATATCTATACCTCTGTATCTATCTTTATGTCTATACTCTATACCCCTATATAGTGTGCGAATAAATTTAAAAGATAGTCATCGGATGAAGTCAATCCGACGGTGCAGAGATGGCAAATCCGAGCACTGCTGGCCGTTCGATAGCATCAACATTCCACCAAATTCCATCACATGTACAATCTAGAAGATTCCATGGTTGAACTTAAGCACAATGCACAAACCTCAAAACACAAGTACTTCTCCTTTGTTCTAGAATCTTCCGTATCATAATTTCCCAAACTTTCTTTCTAGTTGAATTGCCATTATTTGTTTTTACTTTATGCTCTACAACGCACACTTCCATGAATCATAAAATAGATTAACCTTTTTAAAACTAATTGATTTTGAATGAGATGAACTATAGGAATTAAAGGAATGTCTACATCATGCACATATGACTCAACGCTTACGTGCTATAGTGTGGTATTTATTCATAATTGGTTGCGAAATCTCATGCGTGCAATGCACGTGTACCTTACTAGTATACTTCGATGATGTGCTAAACACGTAAATTATAATTCAAATGGCACGCTACACAGTGTCTCTCCCTATTTCAGTTAATATATTATGATTAAAATGATGTGAGGGCTTCCATGAAGCCACATGGCACATGTGGAGGTGTTGTCGCGACCTCCTTGTGTGGATTGATCACAGTGACGTGCTGCTGGTTCGAGAAGAATGTACTCGTCCTCTCTCACGCACACTGGCAGTACGTGCACGAAGCAAAGATGTGCACGCAAGCACTCATTACCTCGCGCGCACACACGGGTACTCGGTGGGACGCATTTTTGTATGAAGATCGACCCCATGTGATAATTTGACGCGTGTAAAGTTGTTCACTTCATTGATGGTCAATTAATATAGTGCATGCAAATAGAGTGGACATGAGGGAGGAAGTAGTTGAGAATAACTACTCCAGTGCGTGCATGTGAGTAGTTAAATCATGGGTTGCTACTTCAGTTGATCTCCTTAGTATTTTGTGCCAATTTTGGACCATAATTTTAAGGAACACAATATTTATGCACGTCATAAAATTTAATGTAATCGAAAACTACGTTCGAATGTCATTCCAATGATATAATTTTTGGTGACATGCATTAACATCTTCTTAGTTAGAATTTTGGTCAAAAATTGGCATAAAATAAAAAGGGGGCCAATAAACCAGGACGCAGGCAACATGATCAATTTTTGCCTGGATTACTGTTAGTGGCATTTGTATTGAAATATTGATGGAGTGGAGTACTATTATTTATCCTAGCCTCGTAGGGCTCTCCCAGCGCCTACGCTCGCCTCCGTGCCTGACCCACCGGATCCCGCCATGGAGGATCCCTCCATGGATAGTCCTTTAGATCCCAGGATCCCGTGGGCTGCCCTCTCACTGTGCCCCACAGCACTGCCGCCTTTTAGCAAAACCCACATGTGTTTCAGTGGGGATCCATTGCTCTGTAATCACAGACCGATCGCACCGGAGGACATGCCAGGGCTGCGTTTCCGGTGATGGGCCGCAAGGGAAAACTGGATCGAGGAAGCGTCGCATCGATTGGAGACAAGTTCGACGGAGCTGCACCTGGTGAAGCACAAGGCGGAGGAGCAAGTCGATCTCTGGGGAGAGATGCTAAGGGATGTCAGCATCTGGCAGCGCCGCGTTGATTTCGGGCAGGGGCTAATGGCAAAGATCATATTCACGGAGTCGACTGCAGAGGAAAGAACGCGCATGCCTGCGGGTTGGGATGAGTAGCCGACGCAACTGTTCAAATGGGCGGTAGGAGAAGCCAAATCGCTAAGCCAGCTGCCGCGGTGGCGCTAGGGATGCATTATAGGCGCGGTGAGTTGCCCTCCTTCCCCGCCAACAATGTAGTGACCTACTCGGTTGCTGCTGCAGTGAACTTGCGGCGCCATGGTGGTTTGCAACCGTGACAATCACTCCATCTATATGTATTTTGTTCCTATGAAAATACTTGGTTGTTTGGAAATATATGGTATTTGATTTATCACTAGTTTTTGACTGCTTGGTCGTGACAATCACCCGAAGCCACAACAAGAAGTCTCCATCGCGTAATTCTTACGGTCGGTCGCACCAATAGACGGTCGGTTAGACCCGCTTTGTGCGACCGTATTTGAGTAGTAGTACTTGAATTTTGTGTTCCAGGAAACTCATCGGGAGCCGTTTCGGGCCTCGATCATCAATTAATCTTTAGCTTGTTCCGATGCATCACATTCCAAAGTAGTAGTAGTAGTACCATGGTATAATTAAGTGCAAACCTGCTCACACCTAGTACGTATCAAACCTAATATTGTTTCTACTATGCAAGTGTGCAGTACTAAGTCTTTCTTGTTCGTCCATCCTTGCCATGGCAGGTGTGTAGAGTTCTAGGTCGAGAACTACTCGTAGCAACGGAGCGGTGACCAAGGCCATAGAAAAAAGAGGGCCCGCCGCCTCCCAGAGACCTTAAAATATCACTCACGGGCAGGCGAGGGCTCCCAGGAGCGCCCTAGCCGCGGAGGCGAACATGCGGAGCTGGCGGTGCTGGAGTCGTTATCCCTCGACGACATGCCCAATCAGCTCAATAAGCAGAAGGAGTTCATCAACGGCTTGGTGGAGCCGCTGAAGGAGAGCCTCGACGACATGCCCGCTAAGCTCAATAAGCGGGAGGAGTTGACTGCCGGCTTTATGATGCAGCTGAAGGAGATCATTGCCTCGGGTAAGAAGGCGATCGTTAAAATCTTGCAACTTCAGGAGGACAATGCGAAGCTCCGCCACGATCTCGACCTGCTGAAGGAGAAGAATGTCGACTGGAAGGAGCTGCATGATAAGAGTAGTTCCTCAATGAAGATGCTGCACACGCTCGCCATGGAACAGAAGGAGGAGTTGGCGAAGCTCCGCATCGAGCACCCGGCTACTGTCAAGGTACATAATGCGACTGTGGAAGAGATGATGAATGCTCGCATCGAGAAATCCCATGTCATGGACAGAATGAAGAAGATGGCGGAGGAGACGAACGAGGAGATGAAGGTCGTGGAGGCAACGAAGAAGCAATTAGGACTCCACTGTCAACTCTTGATGAAGTAGAGAGCAGCGCCCCAGACTTGTGTCTGAGTCTTCCTTTTTTTGTGTGTGTGTGTGTGGGGGGGGGGGATCTTCCTTCTTCTTTTGGTCTTGTGTTTCTTCTTTTGCTTCAAGTGTTTCGCCCCATGTGTCTCGTTCTCTATGAAGCACGAAGAGAACAATGCTATTCCCTCCGTTTTAGTTTACAAGTCCTGCACGTATACCTAGGTTGCCAATTTTATCTCCGTAATATAAGCTATATAACACAAAAATTATACCGTCTGAAAATAGAATATCTAAAGTTTACAATGTGTATTTTGGGAGTACTTTCAGATATGAATGTCAGATTTGCAGTATTGAGCATCTGAAGTATTTTCTGAAATCTAGAGATCTATTTTAGCACTTCAAAAATGTAGTTTCATACAAAATTGCAGACAATGTGATTCTCAGAGAAGAAATTGCAAGTTTCAATTTCAGAGGGGCATTTATATTAACATGCCCTTTTCGAACATTCCCACACAATGTTGAGTGGGAAGACAGAGAAAATGAGCGACGAAGTTTTTCCAAGTGTTGCAGGTGGTTTGCGTAGATGACAGTGGGAACCCACATGTCAGTAATGGCAGAGGCAAAAATTTGGCTTCATTTTCCCTGCATCAGGTGGAATCAAACCCGGGCGGAGCAGGGGTTGGGGAGTTGAACTAGGCCACTTGGCTACTTCAGAACTTTACGTAGAAGTTTGGCACTGCTTCTACCACTACTGTACCACGTCTTCACCGGCTCCGGTGTGTTCTCGTCCGGGGCCTGGACGTCATCCTCTGCCTTTGTGCGCTCGTCGTGGTGCCGTTGTCTGCCGTTGTGAACATGATCAACAAATGAGAGGAATCTGGAGAGGATTGTACGCGGAGAGGTGGACAATCAGGACCCACCAGGCCCATGTTCGTACGCTCACAAGTGCTTCATTGAAAAAATACTTCCTCCTAATGCTATACTAACGTTGGGGCCCATGGGTTTGTCAACGTACTTACTCCTACTAAGGAGATAAATTCACAACGAAGCCAGTTATTAGGGAGCTATGAGGGAGTATCATTCACTATCAGTGAGCCAACAAGTATCAGATGTTTATTTTTTGAGAAATGTATCAGCTATGTTGTGGGCTGACTAGTTTAGGTTTTTTTAACATGCGCAGCCCACGACAGTCCGGTTTGTATTTTTTAGGGCCATCATGTATCGACCGGCCTATGGGTCTCCAATCCTAGGTTTTATTTTTTCTTAAAGATCTGCAGCCCAGCTTATGTATTTTTTAAACGAAGAAAACGTTGAGGTCTATTCTATTTTTCTATTTAAGAATTGGAACGCCAGGTCCAACTTATGTTCCCCTTTTTACTATATTATATATATTTATACTATTTTACATATTATTGTTATTATCATCATATATTTAACAAATACTTACATACATAACAAAAAAATTATCCCACGTCTTATTAACTTATAAAATTAATTTTCTAACATTAAAATCATTTATTTTACTTTAAGGCAACGAAAATACTGTTCATTGTGTACCAAAGCTTGGTAAGATTTTAGGACCAATGTAATAATAAAGCACTTATTATTAAATATATTTATAAGAAAATAATTAGCCATTGTTTAATTTTTGATAACATTGCTGCGCCCAGCCCAACAATATAATGAGAACCAGCCCAGCAAAATTGTGTATTTCGAGAAAGGTCAAATGGGCTATAATTTTTTAGGAAAAATTAAATGGGTGGCATGGACCTTACATTATTTGTTCACCAAGCCCAGCAAATTCGTGTATTTTGAGAATGATCAAATGGGATGTAGTTTTGTAGAAATAATATAAATGGTCCGCATGGACGCTACATTATTTGTTCAGCCAGCCCGGCAAATGGACTATAAATTCTAAAAAAATGGATTGAATATGTGCCACATTTTTGGAGGCTCAAATGTGGGCCATAGGTCGAAGCCAACGTAAGGCATTGTCAAGTTAGTCAACAAATGATTCTGACATCCTTAGCCATTGGATTTACATCCAACGGCGGGCATCCATCTTCAGTCTCTCGAATTCTTCCTCCAGCGTCGCCCGGACCACCTCCTCCCGCCTCCGGTTGCTAGCAGCTCTGCTTAGCAAGCTTCACCGCGAAGCGATACCCCAGCTCCGGCCAGGCCAACCCCTCCACACCTTCTCTTATTCTCCACCGACTGCAGAACCACATCGCACCAGAACCAGTTAACCCTTGTACACCTCTCCGTATATGACTCCACTGCCGCGTCATTCCATCTCTGGCTCGTTGCCGTCCGGGGCCTCGCCGTCGTCCATCTCCTTGGTGCGCTCGGCGCGGCGTGGTCAACAAATGAGAGTTATCGGAAGAAGACTGTACGTGGAGAGGCTGACAGTGGGGACACACCAGTTCCATGGATGCACGCATGCAACCGCCTCCTTATTACGTGAAAATAAATTTATTCCTCCCCTGAAAGCTAGGACCCACCACCTATATCTTCGCACGGAAGGAAGTGCCTCCTTATTCCTGCCTCTAACACCTGGGACGCACCAACAACATCTTCGCAAGCGGAAGTGCCTCCTTATTACGGGCAAAAAAAAATATTCCACCCCTGACAGCTAGGACCCGCCAGCTATATCTTTGCATGCAAGGAAATGCCTCCTTGTCCTCCCTGACAGCTCGGTCCCACCCGATTGAAGCATACATAGCGTTATCTGTCTGGTCGCGAACGTGTATGTACATAGCGGTCGATCGGTCTCTCTGCAGCGATGAACCGTGGCCGAGTAAGGAGCGGCACATGTCGTACATTCAGTCCCTGTACACGTACGTACAACCACATGGCAAAAACATGGCTATGTACGTACATATGGGCGGAGTCTCGAACACGTACTCGCGCACACATATGGCTAGTGCTGGTGTACATGGAGAGGCAACACACGTCAACAACGGCATCGTGTTCATCGGCACCAACTGGCGGGGTCGGAACGGAGAAACAACACATGTTCATCGGGAGGCAACCGGCTTGGACAAAACAGACGAAACCTGGTGTGGCATACCACAAAACGGAGGGAAACGACCTTCTGCTGGAGCGCATACGGTCGAAATAGGGTCATGTTCATCAAGAAGGGTCTAGCGTACCACAAAACGGAGGAAATGGTCTTTTGCTCGACCGACTACGGTCGAAACGTGATCCTGCTCATCGGGGGGGAGGGGGGTCTGGCGTACCGCAAAATAGAGGAAACAGACTTGTGTTGGAGCATTACGGTCAAAATGAGGGTCATGTTCATCCGGAGGGGTGTGGCCTACCAAAAAACGGGACTCAACGGGCTACTGTTCACCCACTGTCGACTTCCTCCAACCTCCTCCTGCACTGTTCATTCACCGCATCTTCCTCAGCCTCAACCGACTACTATTCATAGAGCCCGCCACGGGGTCCTATTCATCCAGCCCTCCACGGGGTCCTGTTCATCCTACCAGCCCTCCACCGACTACTGTTCAACCAGCCCTCCATGGGGTCCTGTTCATCCACCCCCAACGCCTCAGCTGTGGCGGCCTCGTCTCGGGGTCCTGTTCATCTAGCGGCAACCGCAACGTCCAACGCCAACGGGGTCCTGTTCATCCAACCCCAACCACGTACTTCTCGACTCGTTCAGCCAACCCCACATTCACTGTTCATCAAGAGGCAGCAGGTTCGATCGGCTTCAGTAAGCAGCAGTAGCAATCGATCAGGTTCAGTTAGCAGTGGTAGCGAAGGAATCGCTCGGGTTCAGTTAGCAGCCAAGTGATCGATTGCTCGGGTTCAGTAACATAGCTAGTGCAATCGCTCGGGTTCAGTAAGCGAACGCCTCGCTCAGGTTCAGTTAGAGCCCAACGCCTCGTACATACACGCGACGTGTACGTGTGAAACACGCAAACCTCTGTGCATCGCTCCGCCCCGACCACCCACCGTAACCGGGAACTCCCTTAAATTTTCCTCACCCTCGCTTCTACCACGGGTTTTTCCGTCAGGGAGGGCTCAAAGAATGTCATGCAGCTGCATCTCTAGCCTGCCCAGGACGAAAAGCCCATTTGCTGTCATGAGTTTTTGTCATTGCAGTAGGAGCCCACCACATCTATGATGATACGAGTTTTTATCACAATTATCATCATAGAAGTGTCATAAGCATGACAGAAAAAATTCATTCGGCCCAAAATGTCACGGATGTATCTTTTTTTTCATAGTGCATGCTCCATGGCATTCAAAACGTTACTGAAGTCCCGATTCTAAGCCATAAAGCATGGTGCACTAAACTATCAAGTAGTCATCATACCGAGCTTGTCAAATGTTCATAACGTCTGCATCTGCTCCTGCAATAGGTCCGTCAACTAGCGGTGCATCAAGGACATAATTCTTTTGTGCGGCAGTGGGGATAATCCTCAGATCACGGACCCAGTATGCATCATTGCTACTATCATCTTTCAATTTTTCTCTAGGAACATACCAAAAATATATATAGGAGCTATATCGCAAGCTATTGCTCTACAACATAGATATGCAAGTACTATCAGGACTAAGTTGATGATAAATTAAAGTTTAATTAATCAAATTACTTAAGAACTCCCACTTAGATAGACATCCCTCAAGTCATCTAAATGATCACGTGATCCAGATCAACTAAACCATGTACGATCATCACGTGAGATGGAGTAGCCTTCAATGGTGAACATCTCTATGTTGGTCATATCTACTATATGATTCACGTTCGACCTTTCGGCTCCAGTGTTTCGAGGCCATGTCTGTACATGCTAGGCTCGTCAAGTTTAACCCAAGTATTTCGCATGTGCAAAACTGTCTTGCACCCATTCTACGTGAACATACAGCCTATCACGCCCAATCACCACGTGGTGTCTCAGCACGAAGAACTTTCTCAACGGTGCATACTCAAGGAGAACACTTATACCTTGAAATTTTAGTAAGGGATCATCTTATAATGCTACCGCCGTACTAAGCAAAATAAGATGCATAAAAGATAAACATCACTTGCAATCAAAATATGTGACGTGATATGGCCATCATCATCTTGTGCCTTTGATCTCCATCTCCAAAGCACTGTCATGATATCCATCGTCACCGGCTTGACACCTTGATCTCCATCATAGCGTCCTGTTCGTCTCGCCAACTATTGCTTCTACGACTATCGCTAACTCATAGTGATAAAGTAAAGCAATTACATGGCGTATGCATTCATACAATAAAGAGACAAGCATAATTCTCCTGTCGGTTGTCAGATATCTTACAAAACATGATCATCTCATACAATAACGTATAACTCATCACGTCTTGACCATATACATCACAACATGCCCTTTAAAAACAAGTTAGACGTCCTCTACTTTGTTGTTTTAAGTTTTACATGGCTGGTACAGGCTTCTAGCAAGAACCGTTCTTACCTACGCATCAAAACCACAATGGTGTTTTGTCAAGTTTGCAGTTTTAACCTTCAACAAGGACCAGCCGTAGTCAAATTCGATTCAACTAAAGTTGGAGAAATAGACACCCGCCAACCACCTTTATGAGAAACTAGTTGCATGTCTATCGGTGGAACCGGTCTCATGAACGTGGTCAAGTAAGGTTGGTCTAGGCCGCTTCATCCAACAATACCACTGAATCAAAATAACACGTTGGTGGTAAGCAATATGACTATCGCCGCCCACAACTCTTTGTGTTCTACTCACGCATATCATCTACACATAGACCTGGCTCATGATGCCACTGATGGGAACGTAGCATGCAATTTCAAAAATTTCCTACGCTCATGCAAGATCTATCTAGGAGATGCATAGCAATGAGAGGGGGAGAGTGTGTCCATGTACCTTCATAGACCGAAAGCGGAAGTGTTTGACAACGCGGTTGATGTAGTCGAACTTCTTCTAGGTCCAATCGATTAAGCACCGAACGTACGTGTAACGCCCGGATGATCAAGCTACAGTAATCCCCTGTTGATGGTGCCAGGTCATCGCATTTACTGTTGACAGAAATCATGTTGATTCAAAATCGGTTCAAATTTAAATTTAGAACAAAGACAAAAAACAAAAGTTTTCAAATGTCCAAACTAAATAGTACCAATTGTCGAAAACAATTAATAAGTAATATTGGTGAATAAACCATATTTTTATAAAAGGCTTAAATGCACTAAAATAATTAAAATAGCAAAGAAAGCAATTATTTAAATTCCTTTTAAGTATTAAAAATGTGCGAAGTATTTTATTATTGCACTAAGCTTTTTATGGCAGTAGCATATTGCTACCTCTTGAAGAGGAAAGGGTGATGCAACAAAGTAGCGTAAGTATTTCCCTCAGTTTTTGAGATCCAAGGTATCAATCCAATAGGAGACTACTCGCAAATCCCTCGTACCTGCACAAACAATTAAGAACCTTGCAACCAACGTGATAAAGGGGTTGTCAATCTCTTCACGGCCTCTTGCAAAAGTGATATCTGACGGAGATAATAAGATAAATATTTTTGGTATTTTTGTTGTATAGATTGAAAAGTAAAGATTGCAAAATAGAAGAACAATAAAGATAGCTAGTTTATGGAAGATTAATATTATGGAAGATAGACCCCAGGCCATAGGTTTCACTAGTGGCTTCTCTCAAGATAGCATATTCTATGGTGGGTGAACAAAGTACTGTCGAGCAACTGATAGAAAAGCGCATAGCTATGAGAATATCAAGGCGTGATCATGTATATAGGCATCACATCCGTGACAAGTAGACCAAAACAATTCTGCATCTACTACTATTACTCCACACATCAACCGCTATCCAGCATGCATCTAGAGTATTAAGTTTATAAGAACAGAGTAACGCCTTAAGCAAGATGACACGATGTAGAGGGATAAACTCATGCAATATGATATAAGCCCCATCTTTTTATCCTCGATGGCAACAATACAATACGTGCCTTGCTGCCCCTACTGTCACTCGGAAAGGACAATACAGGATTGAACCCAAAGCTAAGCACTTCTCCCATTGCAAGAAAGATCAATCTAGTAGGCCAAACCAAACTGATAATTCGAAGAGACTTGCAAAGATATTAAATCATGCATATAAGAATTCAAAGAAGAATCAAATATTGTTCATAGATAATCTTTATCATAAACCCACAATTCATCAGATCTCGACAAACACACCGCAAAAAGTGTTACATCGAATAGATCTCCAAGAAGACCGAGGAGAACTTTGTATTGAGATCCAAAGAGAGAGAAGAAGCCATCTAGCTCATAACTATGGACACGAAGGACTGTGGTGAACTACTCACAACTCATCGGAGAGGCTATGGTGTTGATGTAGAAGCCCTCCGTGATCAATTCCCCCTCCGACAGAGCTCCGGAAAAGGCCCCAAGATGGGATCTCACAGGTACAAAAGGTTGCGGCGGCGGAAATAGGGTTTCGTGGTGCTCTTGGATGTTTTCAGGGTATATGAGTATATATAGGAGGAAGAGGAACGTCGGTGGAGCTACGAGGGGCCCACGATGGTGGCGGCGCGCCTACCCTTGGGCGCGCCCTCCTGCCTCGTGGCCACCTCGTGGCTTCCCAAACATGTACTCCAAGCCTTCTGGGTTGCGTTTGTTCCAAAAACGATCCTCGCGAAGGTTTTATTCCGTTTGGATTCTGTTTGAATTCTTTTTCTGCGAAACACTAAAAAAGGCAAAAAAAACAACAATTTGCACTGGGCCTTTGGTTAGTAGGTTGTCGGTGTACTAAAGTAGGGGTACCTTAGTATCCCGAACTTGTGCACGGGCAGTTGGAGCGTCCCGCGGCAAGGCCTGCCCGGCGACCGCCAAGATCCTCTGTGGTTTCCTTGGAGCCATTCAAGAACAAAGTATTCAAGTCAAAAAGACAAGACCCCGGCAAGAGGAGCTTGCCGGCAAGGCCACTCAAGGCACAAAACCACTCAAAGCACAAGACCCTGGCAAGAGGAGCTTGCCGGGAAGGCTAATCAAGGCATCTCAAGGAACTTGCCGCGATGCACCACGCGTCCCGGCAAAGCTCGGTGAGCGACAAGCTTCCGGAAGCGACAAGATAGCGACCGCGGCAAGGAGCTTGCCGCGGCAAGCTTCCACTCAGCACCCACGCTCCAGCGCATCCACCCACGTGTCGCTCTGGGACCATCCCAGGCGCACGTGGCGGAAAGCTGTGCAGCCTGGGGTACACGGTGGCAAGCAGCGATGACAAGGCTACCATCGTGGCGGACGGTGGCGCCCCTGACGGCCACTTTTTGCACTGTTTGGGCGACGGCGACGGGCATTTAATGCCCTTGTCCCCTGCCGTCAGGGTTAGGTATGGAGCACTATTCCAACTACCACCCTTTTTACATTTTTACCCCCATTTCTGTTGCCACCTGTCGGTGACCCATTTTGACCTATAAAAGGAGGCCCATGCGCAACGTAGAAGGGGTTTCGGACATCGATCATTCTCACGCCCGGTCTCGCTAGCGGTTAGAGTGTATTGTAGCTCTCTTCGCTCCCGAGCAAGAACTCAATACCAACCAAAGCAGGAGTAGGGTTTTACGCATCCGTGCGGCCCGAACCTGGGTAAACTGCTCGTGTGCACGCCTCAATCTGCTCTTTGTGCATCCTCCGCCCCCTGCCGTACCGAAAAGGGGCTCCGGTCCCATAGGTGTTCGTGGGCGATCAGTTTCCCCGACATCTTGGCGCGCCAGGTAGGGGGTGCGTCGAGGTTGTGTGAACCTGATCCGGCCTGCGCACGGGCTAGATCTTCAACTTCTACATCAACATGCCACCGAAGAAGAAAGCTTCGGAGGCAGCAGGTCCGTCTGCATCGATCCCACCACCGCCGGAGCCAACGGCTGGTGGGGTAGACGCCGGCGGAAGAACGGACGTCGACGAGGGAACTCACGGCGCCGCCAAGTCCAAGGACAAGGCAGACGACCGGGCGCACTCCAAGACGTCGGCGTCCATACATGCACTGCACCCGTCTCAGGAGGTGCGAGACCGGCAGCGTCATGGTACCCACGGTACCATACGTTTGCTGGGCCAAGGCCAAGCCGGCGGATCTCGGGACGCTCAAGGCCAGCATGCACACCAACGTGCCGGCACGAGCAAGGCACGGTCGCCTGGATGGGATGCTGCTCCTTCTAACACGGTTAGAAGTCCGAGCATGTCCCGCTCCTCGCGCCGTTCGCCACCGCTACTCGCCACTCCAGCAGAAGCTCTAGCACGAGCTCAACTGCTCTTAGACTTCCCTCCAGCGGCAGACAAGGCCGACGACTGGAGGGCCACCATTCAGAGCCTCATCGCCTTCGCCAACGGCGACACCCCGCAGCAGCCGAGCACATCGCGGCCGCGGCAAGCCAGCCAGGCGCGGGCTGATGGCGACAAGACCGGTGGGGGTTCAACCACCGTGCACTCTCCGCCCCGAAGGCCAAGATCGCCGACTCGCCGGGTCAACCTCGACAGCGACTCCACCGCGTCGTCGGATCCGCGAGCTCGTCGCGATCAGCGCAAAATTCTTCAAGATCGCCGACATGAAGACGCTCGTACTCGCATCGAGCGCCGAAGAGAAGCGCGACGTCAGTCAGACCAGCGCGCTGGGCCCACTGTCGACATGCAAGCGCCAGGGGGACCAGGCGACTTGCCGTACGCGGTAGGTTGTCCTGCGTTCACTCGTGAGCTGCGGCAAGTCCAGTGGCCCAGCATGAAGAATTTCAAGCCAGACGTGCCGGAGAAGTACGACGGCAAGACGCACCCGTCAGAGTTCCTCAGCATCTACACCATTGTGGTGCAAGCTGCTGGGGGGCGAGACGAGAAGATCCTTGCCAACTACTTCCCTCTGGTACTCAAACCCAATGTCAGGTCCTGGCTCATGCACTTGCCGGACAACTCCATTTCTTCTTGGGCAGACCTGTGCCATCAGTTTGTCCGCGCCTTTACAGGCGGCCAGAAACCTCATGGCCAGGAGAGTGACCTCCACCTGCTCGCCCAGAAGGATGGAGAGCCCCTGCGCAAGTATATCCAAAGATTTAGCCGCGTGCAGCACAACATCCCAGACGTCCACCCTGTCGCGGTTATCAGCGCGTTCCATCAGAACGTGCGTAACCGCAGGATGAGGGACGAGATGGCGATGTGCAAGATGCGAGACGTCAGTGAGCTTTATGCCCTGGCCGACAAGTGTGCACACGCTAAGGAGGGGAGGAAACTCCCCGAAGAGGATACAAGCGCAGGGGGGTCTGACAGTGAGGATGCCGCCCCAGCAAAGAAAAACCGGCGGCGGAACAACAGGAAGAAAAAGAACAAGGAAGTGCTAGTCATTGAGCAGTCCGGCAAGGAGGCTGGCGCCAAGAAAGCCCCAGTTGGTGGCTCCGGCAAGGAGACTGCCGCATGCACCAACTGCCAGGCTATGGCGGCCGCCGACAAGCAGGACGGCACCGACAAGCAGTACTGCAAGATCCACCGCACCAAGGGTCAGGATCTCCAGAACTGCAAGAGAGTCGAGCAGCTCATCGAGCAGCAGAAGGCTGAGTACGAGCGGCGCGACAAGGAGAAGGCCCAAGGAGGCGGCGAGGGATCCGGCAAGAAGCGGCCATTCAACGGCCGGGGAGGACACCGCGGCAAGGCCAAACAGCGGCAAGGAGACAGTCCTCCCCGCGGCCGCGACAAGGACGAAGACGACGACGACGACGAAGACATGGATGATGCTGAGAACAGTGAGCAGGAGTTTCAGAAAGCCACGGAGGTTTTGTGCATTGACGGCGGTGCTTCTCTGCATACTTCACACCGCCAACTCAAACAATGGGTGCGGGAAGTCAATGGAGTGGAACTACCTATCAAATCGTGCAAAGTTCTGAAGTGGTCCAGCACGCCAATCGTCTTTGACATTGAGGACCACCCTGATCGCACAACTGTGGTCGGGTGCTTGCCGATGTTGGTTTCACCAACCATCCGCAACCTCAAGGTCACTAAGATGTTAGTTGACGGCGGGGCCGGCTTGAACCTAATCTCCTCCACTGTGCTTCACAAACTCCAAATCCCCGACAGCGAGCTCGAAGAAACCGGCATGTTCCAAGGAATCAACCCGGGAAGGAACAAGCCGAAGGGGAAGATCACGCTGCCAGTGACGTTTGCCGGGGAGCTAAACTTCAGGACTGAGAAAGTCACTTTTGACGTCGCCGATTTTCCATTGCCCTACAATGGAATACTTGGCCGTCCAGCGCTCGCCAAGTTCATGGCAGCCTCTCACTATGCTTATAACATGTTGAGGATGCCCGGCCCGATAAGCGTCATCTCTGTCCCTGGCGACAAGAAAGATGCCCTTATCTGCGCCGACAAGATCTACCGAGAAGCAGCAGCCGCAACAAATAGCAAGACACTTGCCGCTGATGCTCCCGGGGAGAAGGAGAAGACCAAGTCCGGTAAGAGCTCTGGGGCCCACCCCGGCAAACGCACCTCCTCGGAGTGCTGCGCTGCCGTCGAGGACACCATCGAGCTCCATCGACAAGTGTTAGAAGACGATGGCAGCTCCGCCAGAGACGAAGAAGGTGCCCGCCAATGAGGACGGCACTGGTGGTACTTTCACCATCAGTGCCACGCTTGACCCTAAATAGGAAAGCGCGCTCGTTGCTCTCCTGCGGGCGAACGTCGACGTGTTTGCATGGAAACCGTCTGACATCCCCGGTGTTCCCAGGAAAGTGATTGAGCACAAGCTTGCTGTCTGTCCTCACGCACGGCCCGTCAAGGAAAAAGTTAGGAAACAAGCAGTGGAGCGCCAAGAGTTCATAGCAGAAGAGATCAAGAAGTTGGAAGCAGCAGGCCTTGTCAGAGGAGTGCTCCATCCAACGTGGTTGGCCAATCCAGTAGTCGTGCATAAGGCTAACGGGAAATGGAGGCTTTGTATTGACTTCACCGATGTAAATAAAGCTTGTCCAAAAGACCCATTTCCCTTGCCGCGCATTGACCAGATTGTTGACTCCACGGCCGGATGCGACCTGCTTTCATTTCTTGACGCATACTCAAGATATCATCAGATCTTCATGGCTGAAGAAGATGAAGAGAAGACCGCATTCATCACTCCATGTGGCACTTACTGTTTCATAAGGATGCCTTTTGGTTTGAAGAATGCTGGTTCAACGTTTGCAAGGGTGGTCCATACAGCTTCTGAGCCACAGATTCACAGAAATGTAGAAGCATACATGGATGATATAGTGGTCAAGAGCAGAGACAGGGCGACCGTAGTTCAAGATCTAGAAGAGACCTTTGCGAATCTGCGTAAGATCCAGCTCAAGCTCAATCCCGAGAAGTGCGTGTTTGGAGTCCCCTCCGGCAAGCTTCTCGGGTTCTTTGTGTCTCAGAGGGGAATTGAAGCCAATCCCGACAAGATCAAGGCCATTGAGCAGATAGAAGCACCGAAGCGCGTCAATGATGTGCGAAGACTTGCCGGCTACGTGGCTGCTCTCAGCAGGTTTATCTCTAAGTCAGCTGAGTGCGCCCTGCCCTTTTTCAAAATTTTGAAAAAGGCAGGTCCAATGAAATGGACTCCGGAAGCGGAGGCTGCGCTGCAAGACTTGAAGAGGTACCTGTCCTCCACTCCAATACTTGTCGCACCTAAACCACAAGAGAAGTTGCTGCTGTACCTAGCGGCAACAAACCAAATGGTTAGTGCTGCGTTAGTTGCGGAGAGGGAGGCAGATGACGAGCCAGCAACCGCGGCGAGTGCATCGAGCGACAAGCAAGGAACTTCCCCGACAAGCTCTCGTCCCGACAAGGATGGATCTGCGCAGATACAAGAGGAGATACGGAAGAAGATGGTGCAGAGCCCAGTTTATTTTGTCAGCTCCCTTCTCCAGGGGGCTAGATCAAGGTACTCTGGTGTGCAGAAGCTGCTTTTCGGCCTTCTCATAGCCTCGAGAAAGCGTCGCCATTACTTCCAAGCACATGAGATAACAGTTGTCACTCGCTTTCCGTTGAAGAGGATATTGCAAAATCCAGAAGCAACAGGCAGGATTGTTGAGTGGGCACTAGAACTGTCAAGCTTTGGACTCAAGTTTGAAAGCACTTCAACTATCCACAGCAGAGCATTGGCAGAGTTCATAGCAGAATGGACACCAACACCGGATGAAGAGATAACAGAAATGAGCATCCCCGTCAAAGAACCAAGCAAGGAGTGGCTGATGTACTTTGATGGTTCCTTTTCGCTGCAAGGCGCCGGGGCTGGTGTGCTCCCTGTCGCACCCACCGGAGAGCACCTCAAGTACGTGGTCCAGATGCACTTTCCCAAGGAGCAAGCGACAAACAATACTGCAGAGTATGAAGGTTTGCTTGCCGGCCTCAGGATCGCGGCAGACCTTGGGATTAAAAAGATGATTGTCAGGGGTGACTCGCAACTTGTCGTCCGCCAAGTGAACAAGAATTATCAGAGCCCGTTGATGGAAGCTTACGTTGATGAAGTGAGAAAGCTTGAAGAACACTTTGACGGCCTACAGATGGAGCATGTTCCAAGAGCTCAAAACGACATCGCCGACGGCCTGTCAAAGTGCGCCGCACTTAAGTTACCTGTGGAACCAGGGATCTTTGAGCTCAAGCTAACTCAACTATCCGTAACACCATCGACTGGGCAGAACAAGAAGAGGAAGTTGATCTCTGGCGACTATCTTCCGGCAGAGCTTCCCGAAGCCGCCGCCAACAAGGTCCCCAAGATCAACACTAAGAGTGCCGAGGAGCAGTCTGCTCCTGCAACCCCTAGGGTTTGTACAGTTGAAGCAGACGCTCCCGACAAGCTTTGCTCCGGCAAGCTTGCCGGGGAACATCAAGCTCCGGCTGAGACACAATTTCTCGCCGTAGAAGCGGATGTTCCCGCAGCAGCAGACGTGCCTTTAGTCCTCGTTGTCGAGCCACAAGCTCCAGCATGGGCACAGCAGATTGTCCGTTTCCTTCAGACAGGATAGCTTCCCGAAGAGCAAGAAGAAGCAGAAAGAGTAGCCCGGCAGTCGAGTATGTACAAGTTTGTCGACAACACACTATACAGAGCAAGACTCAGCGGTGTGAAATTGAAGTGTATTCCCCGGGAAGATGGACAGAAGCTGTTGGCAGAGATACACGGAGGCATATGTGGTCACCACATTGGCACAAGAGCACTTGCCGGTAAAGCATTCTGGCAAGGTTTCTTTTGGCCACAAGCCCTCCAGGATGCAACTGCACAAGTAACCAAGTGTGAAGCGTGCCAGTTCCATTCCAAGTAGATACACCAGCCAGCTCAAGCTCTCCAGACGATCCCTTTATCCTGGCCATTTTCGGTCTGGGGGCTCGACATCCTCGGCCCCTTTCCCCGCGCGCCTGGGGGATTTGAGTACTTGTACGTTGCAATCGACAAGTTCACAAAATGGCCAGAAGTGGAACCAGTGAGAAAGGTGACCGCACAGTCAGCAGTGAAGTTCTTCAGATCAATTGTTTGCCGTTTCGGGATCCCTAACAGGATCATCACCGACAACGATACGCAATTCACGAGCCGCACCTTCATGCAGTACGTCCAAGATCTTGGAGCCAAGGTCTGCTTCGCTTCTATTGCTCACCTGAGAAGGAACGGTCAAGCGGAGAGGGCAAATGCTGAAGTGCTGCTTGGACTCAAGACCAGAACTTTCGACAGGCTGCACAAGTGTGGAAGAAACTGGATCGAGGAGCTGCCAGCGGTTCTCTGGTCGATCAGAACGACGCCAAATCGAGCCACTGGACAGACACCCTTCGCTCTAGTCTATTGAGCGGAGGCAGTTCTCCCCACGGAACTCGTATATGGGTCACCTCGAGTGCTCGCTTATGATGAGCTCGAGCAAGAGCAGCTGCGACAAGATGACGCGCTGCTCCTTGAGGAGGACCGTCTTCAGGGTGCTGTACGAGCTGCTCGCTACCAGCAAGCCTTGCGCCGCTACCATAGCCGCAAGGTTAACACCAGAAGTCTCGAGGAAGGCGACCTTGTTCTTCGGCGCGTTCAGTCCGCCAAGAATTCCAACAAGTTGACGCCGAAGTGGGAAGGCCCTTATTGGGTGAAACGAGTCACTAGGCCTGGAGCTGTCCGCCTTGAGACCGAAGATGGCTTTCCGGTGAGCAATTCCTGGAACATAGAGCATCTTCGTAAGTTTTACCCATAAGCTGTGGTTGCCGTGACCCGCTCCGGCAACCACCTTTTGTACAAGTCTTGCCGCTGTTGAATGTAATCCTTTGTACAAAGCCGGGCGCAAACCCCGTGCATCAGTAAAGCTTATGTGCCTCGCACACCTTGTCATTTAATGCTTCTTATTTTCTTGCATGCATTATCTGACACTTTGTGCAGCACCTGCCCCCGGTATGCGGTAACGAGCACAAAGGCCCCATATCTGTATTTTCTCTTCTTTCTTTCTCAAGCAAAAGCAAAGTTCCCTCGCGCACAAGTTTTCCGGGGGGAGGAGAGAAGATGGTGGTATGGACCAAGCGCCGTTCAAGAAAGCTTCACTTTGCCGGGGAGCAAACAACACAAAAGCTAAGTTGCCAAAGTTTGAGCGATCGAATTTTTTAATTTTTAAGTTATCTTCCTTGAACGACCGCACTTTGTATGGAAAACCTGTGCGCGGAGGAACCAACTCGTAGCTAGTTGCGCCCTTACTTTGTTTCGAGTTTTCTCAACAGCTTAAGTGTGCTGCGACTAGTGTCGCGCCCTTACTTTGTTTTCGAGCCCGCTCAACAACTTAACTGCGCTGCAGCTAGTTGCGACAAGGTTTCTTGTCGGTAGCAACACCGCCCGCAGGCTGCTGAAGTTCCGCACTCAGCGCTCGCGGCAAAGGTGCCTGCGCCGTCAAGTTCCCTAAAAGCATAGGGTAAAGACATACAAAGCAAGGAAATCAAGTAAAGGAAATAACGTTGCAATTACTACCCAAAATAAAGTTATATTTACAAAGTGACTTGTCGCAGTTCTAATAGACTATTGTTCATAACATGGTTGGCAGCGACAAGGAAAGAAGAAAATGGGCGAGCTTAATCCGCGTGGTCGCCCTCGACCCTCTTGATGCCGCTCACCTTGTCCACAAAGGGTGCGACAAGGGCCTTGAACGCCTCCATATCAACGTCCGACGGCAAACTCCTGAGGACGTTGGTGAGGTTGAGGCCTGGGTTGCGGAAAGCTACCTTCATCAGCACCTTTTGGAGAGCGCCCACGCAGAGCTTGCGCGACTCGTCCGCCAGTTGCCTTGGGATCCTTTCCCGGAGCTGCTGGAGGGCCGTCGCCACACCTCTGAAGAATAGAGTGAGCTTGGCGCTGGGGTGGAGGTTCTCGTCGGTGGAGTACCCAAGATACTCCGCCACCAGCAGCGCCAGCTCCTTGTCGATGTCTGCGGTGGCTTTCACAAGACCCTCTGTCCAGTGCTCGACGATCTCCCTGAAGATGTTTTGGGTGACGGCAGCGCTCGCCAGCAACGCCTTCTCGGCCCTGACCTCCTCCTTCAGGGTCGCCTCCCGCTCGCTGGCACCGTCCAGAGTTTGGGTCAAGGTCGCCAGCTTCAGCTCGAGATCAGCAATGGAGTCCTTGGCGGCGGTGAGCTCCTTGCCCTTATCGGCGAGGCGGACCTGCAGCTCCGAGTGGCTGTGGGCATCCTTCTCTCGCTCAAGCTTGAGCGCGGCAACCTCCTCGCCGCTCGTCTTGAGGTTGGCTTCGAGCTGCGCCACCCTTGCCTCTAGCTCCTTCTTGGCGGTCTCAGCGGCCGCGGCAACATCTTTTGCTTCCTGAAGAGCTCCGCCAAGAGATTGCTCGCTCGCAGCAAGTTCCTCCTCGTGACCGTCGAGGTTGACCTTTCGCAGTGCCAGCTCACCGTCCAGCGTGGACAACTTCTCGGCGGCAAGCCACTGCTGTTCCTCCACTTCAGCCTTCTCCAAGATGAAGGCCTGCTGCGCCTCGGCAAGCTGCTCCCGCTCCTCCGCCAAAGACCGGGGAGCCGCTTGGTTGATGGCCCGGAGCTCCTCCGCGCGCTTCTCGATATCGGCTCCGCCTTCGCGGCAAGAGCCTCACAGGACTCCAGTTTGGCCTGCCGGGTGCAGTAAAGCGATAACAACTTGCGCAGCAGCCGCTCCTCCTCAGGCTGGCTACTACTGCTTAGCGCATCGACAAGTTTCAGCCCGGCGGAGGCAAGCACCTCCCCGTCGAAAACCTCTCCCTGGACTGGCGCCCTGGACGTGGACGCCCAAGGGAGCTGGATGAAGACGTCGTCGCCGGCCTTTAAGTAGGCGCCCGGCTCGGGCTCGTCGGAGCCGGGGGCTGCAGCAGCAGCGGAGGGCTCGGTGGCCGGTGTAGCGCCTGGCGCTCCTGCGGCCTCAGGGCCGTCAGTACGACCACCAGCCTCTTCGCCAGCTGCTGCGGCGGCAGCCTCGGCGGCCTCTGCGCCGGCGGGATCGTCTGCAACGGCGGCGTCGTCAGCAACGACCTCCGTCTCCATTGGCTCAGATACGGACGGGTCTGACGGAAGAAAAGAAAAGAAAAATAGTCAAGCAAATATCCAAAAAAGAGAAGAATCCAAAGAGGAAAAGCCCAAGGGGAATTTTTAAAGCAAAGGGATTACCTGCGTGGGCCGGCTCTTCGGTGAGGTTCCTTGCCGGGGAGCTCTCCCTCGGCGGTGTGGTTGTAGCTCCCGCCGGCGGAGGGCCGCTGGTGCTGTCCCTCGCCGGGGAACTTGCGCTTGGCAGGGTGCTCGCCCTTGGCGGGGTACTCACTCTTGGCGGAGTATTCTCCCTTGCCGGAGAGCTTCCCCTTGGCGGTGTGGTCGAAGCTTGCGGCACGTCGGGGGCGGTCTCCGGGCGCTCCTGGTGCTGCTGCTCTGATCCTACATGCATCAACAAACAAGACGTCAAGAAGAAGCACCCACGCACGCGTGACAGCAAAAGATGAACCGCACTTACGCTGGGGGCTGCTCTGAAGACCAGTTGCCGGGTCCGGCAGGCTTGTCTCGGGCGCACCCCCTGCCGTCGCGGCGGGCTTGTCCTCGATGACAATCACCGGGACCTTGGCCCTCTTTGCCGCCCTCTGGGCCAAAGTTCTGAAAAGAAGAACATGTTCAGAGTTAGGCAAGAGAGATACAAGACAAAGCAACAAAAAAAATATAAGAACAAGAATTGCAAAGTCTTACTCTTCTTCTTCCTCGTCGGAGCTGAGCGCGGAGAAATCAAAGTCTAGCTCACGCGTAGTACGAGGAGGCAGAGGAGTGGGCTCCCTTGGCCGCTTGGCGGGAGCAGGGGCAGCGGTCTGAGACGACCCCGCTCCGGCTGTCGCCGTGGCGTTGGGAGCGGCAGGGGCAGAAGTTGCGGTCCGGGACGACCCCCCCTCCAGCCGCTGCAGAAGCGCGAGGTGCTCCCGCGGCAGGCTTGCTTGCCGCGGTGGCGAGCGTTGCGCGACGCGGCGGCTGTTTGCCCGTCGACCGCTCCGTCACGTCTCCGGCCTTGCGGAGGCGCCTTCGCGGAGCTGGAGGCTCTGCTGGTGCTGGCGAGCTACCTGAAGATGAAGAAGAGGAGCCGATCTCCAGTGAGCCGCTCGTGTCCCCAACGGGCCCGCTCGACTCGACACCCTGCTCGATGGGCCCGCTCGACCCGACGCCCTGCTCGGCGGGCTCACTTGACTCGGCGACCTGCCCGGCAAGCTTTCCCGCTTTGAGGAACTCTTCCCGCTCGGCAAGGCTCGTCGCCTCCGCTGCCTCCGCCTCCTCCACTGTGTACCCGAACTCGCCCGCAGCCGCGGCTGCCGCCGCCTCTTCCAGTCTGGTGGCTATATATGCCATCTCCTGGTCAGTGGTGTCGCGGGTGAGGCCTTTCTTCTCGTCAGAGTTGACTGGCACTTCTTCCAAGTTGTCGAAGAACGCCTGCACAGCTTCGTCGGTGGGCTCTTGCCAAGTTGGGTCAATCCCGTGGGAGTCGCACAGCGGCATCACTGCACGGATGCCGCTGAGCGACGAGCTGTTGCACAACGGAACTACGCCCCTCGGCAACGTGAACCATTCGGGGTGGTCGAAGTCGTACTTGAACAACGTCTGGAGCATTGCGTTGAGCTCCAAGACGGTGAAGTTATAGTTAAGGCCCGGGCGCAGCCTCATGATATCTGCCGCGTTCTCGAATTCCAAGGCCGGCCTCTTCCTCTCCTGCAAGGAGCAATGCGGCGGCGGAGAAAATCTGCTCCAACTGCGCCTACGGTCAGCCCGGCAAGCCTGAGGCGAAGGATCCGGGTAGTGGCGATCTTCAATCTGCTATCTTCCGGGGCCAGGTCACTCCAGTCGTCGCCGCGCACTACTGGGGCTTGGCGCCGGGCAGTAAAGTGCTGCGGGTTATCCTCTACGATCCAACACCAATTGGCTCTCCGCTCATCCCACTTGCCGCGGAGCTCTCCCAATAAGTAAGCTTCCTTCTTGTGGGTCCTGGAGATCCAAGAGATTCCGCCAGACAGAGGCTCTCCCCTCTCAACTCGTGGCGTGAAGTAGTGGCGGAAAAGAGCTACATTGGGGAAGACTCCGACAAAGTTTTCGCACAGATGCGCGAAACGGCCATGGTGAGAACGGCGTTGGGGGTGAAGTCAAGGAGGTGGAAACCGTAGGTGTTCATGATGTCGCAGAAGAACTCAGAATAGGGCAGGCAGAGCCCGCAGTAGAAGAACAGAGCGAAGAATGCGTAGCCATTCGGGAACATCTCGCAAGCTCCGGCCGGGAGTACCTTGGTGCGCGGATGCGCCTTCGTCTCCCTAGACTAGAAAAGGTAGAATGAATCCCTCAGCTCCTCCGCGTCAAGCTTG
>LR738714.1:170491244-170502588 GCA_902687465.1 Secale cereale | reverse complement strand
GGGGGGGAAGACCGCCTTCTTCTTCTGCATCGCTGCGAGCCGCAGCGCCTCGACCGACTTCTTAGTTTTCCCCTTCTCGCCTTTCGGAGCCATGGCGGAAGCGGTGAAGGAGGACGACGGTGCTGGTGGTGCTGGTGGTGACGGAGGGCGGAGCGCTGCTCTCTTTCGGCCTTCGGGAAGAAGGGGAGCGGCGGAGGTTTCTGAGGATTGAAGAAGCAACGGGCAGATGGACGAACTGCCCCTGTTTCCCCTGCTTATAAGGGGGAAGGGGGCGGACTTTCCGCATTTCCAATTAAAGAAACAGGCCACGATCTCCCCCACGACGCTGCATTAAACACGTGTCGTTAAGGGAGGGCACGATAGATACGGAGTGGGATACGGCGTGCCACAGGCCGCGCGTGCCCGTGCACTATTTTGGGCCTGGCCCAATAGCGCTCGGCACTGTGTATGGCCCAGGCCCGGGGGCTCCTATCGGTGTACTAAGGTAGGGGTACCTTAGTATCCCGAACCTGTGCACGGGCAGTTGCAGCGTCCCGCAGCAAGGCCTGCCCGGCGACCGCCAAGATCCTCTGTGGTTCCCTTGGAGCCATTCAAGAACAAAGTATTCAAGTCAAAAAGACAAGACCCCGGCAAGAGGAGCTTGCCGGGAAGGCCACTCAAGGCACAAAACCACTCAAAGTACAAGACCCTGGCAAGAGGAGCTTGCCGGGAAGGCTAATCAAGGCATCTCAAGGAACATGCCGCGACGCGCCACGCGTCCCGACAAAGCCCGGTGAGCGACAAGCTCCCGGAAGCGACAAGATAGCGACCGCGGCAAGGAGCTTGCCGCGGCAAGCTTCCACTCAGCACCCGCGCTCTAGCGCATCCACCCACGTGTCGCTCTGGGACCATCCCAGGCGCACGTGGCGGAAAGCTGTGCAGCCTGGGGTACAGGGTGGCAAGCAGCGATGACAAGGCTACCATCATGGCGGACGGTGGCGCCCCTGACGGCCACTTTTTGAACTGTTTGGGCGACGGCGACGGGCATTTAATGCCCTTGTCCCCTGTCGTCAGGGTTAGGTATGGAGCACTGTTCCAACTACCACCCTTTTTACCTTTTTACCCCCATCTGTGTTGCCACCTGTCGGTAACCCCTTTTGACCTATAAAAGGAGGCCCATGCGCAACGTAGAAGGGGTTCCGGACATCGATCATTCTCACGCCCGGTCTCGCTAGTTGTTAGAGTGTATTGTAGCTCTCTTCGCTCCTCAGCAAGAACTCAATACCAACCAAAGCAGGAGTAGGGTTTTACGCATCCGTGCGGCCTGAACCTGGGTAAATTACTCGTGTGCATGCCTCGATCTGCTCTTTGTGCATCCTCCGCCCCCTGCCGTACCGAAAAGGGGCTCCGGTCCCATAGGTGTTCGTGGGCGATCAGTTTCCCCGACATAGGTTAGTCCCAAAAATAATATAAAAGTGCATATTAAAGCCCATTAAACATCCAAAACAGATAATATAATAGCATGGAACAATAAAAAATTATAGATACGTTGGAGACGTATCACATATCTAGTAACTCTAATTTAGGTGATGTTCTTAGCTTTTTATAAAACTAAAATAATGTGAAACTTAATAGAAATCAAATAAACAGAAACTATAAAAAAAGAAAAGAAAAAGAAAACAAAACCCACCCCTCCCCTGGGCCTTGGCCCAGCTAGCTGGCCATCAGTCAGGCCTGCCTGCGCCCCCTTCCTCCCCTGTTCATGCAGGGGTTTCTGGCCACCACCGATGGGCGCCACAACCTCGGCAGCCGCTGTGGCAGCCATCCGCCTGCGAGCCCCCGCCTACAAATAGGGCGGCCCCCTCCCATCGCCGAAACCTAATCTCCTCTCCCTACCTCACACGCTCCTCGCCCTTTCGCTCCAGATCCACTTCGGCCACGCCCCGCCGTCGCCATGGTCGCTGTCACCCACGCGCTCTTCATCACCCCTGCGCCCTGCGACCTTGCCCGCCTGCTTCCCCGTCGTTGACCACGTTGTTTGCTGCTACCAGCTCAAGCCGGACGCCCCTACGACATTGTACCTACCACCGGCTTCCTCCTATGTCCCGACGGACTCCGTCGACGGTTCTCTCCGGCGAGCTCTTCCACGAGCATAGTCTAGCACCTCTGCAGGGATGCCTTGAGCTTCTCGTTTCCCCCCCTCGTCTTCCCTTTCAGACCGACGTCGCGGCCTCTCTGTCCGGTCGCCGTGGTTGACGCGCTCCCCTACCCCGTCCGACCTCTTAACGCGATGCTCGCCCATCTTCGCGCACCCACCCGCGCCCCCTGATTGCGCCTGTCTCACCCTGGCCTCGCCCCGGCTGCGCACCCGCATCTCCCCCCTGCAACCGCGGCCTGCATCGACCGCTCGACCCGACGCCATCGCCTCACGCTCGCCACCGCGCTCTTGCCCCTGCTTGCTGCTTAGCGTTGCTGCTGCCTAGCTGCACTACTGCGCTCTGCTGGCCGCCACGCCAGCTGCCGCACGGCTCTCGTCGCACCCACAACCGCGCCTCCCCTGCTCGCTGGCCGCCGCGCCCGCAGCTCCCCACACCCGCCGCTACGCCTCCCGCCGGCCTCGCCCTGCGCCCCTGCACCGCGCATAGCGTCGCCGGCCCTTGCCCCGCCTCCTCCCTAAGCCACCGCCCGGTTGGCCTAGATGGGCCACAGACAGGTGCGACCTGCCCCCATTTTTTAAAAAGAATTAAAATATTTATTTAATTAATCCAGTAATTAATTAACCTAATTAACTAGGATTAATTAGCCTAATCCCTAGATTAGTTGAAAACTTTATTTAATTAACAAATCAGTCTATGACATATGGGCCCCACTTTGACCCTGTTGACCAGTCAATCCTCACTGGTCAATTGTTCACTTTGACCCTGACCCCACGTGTCATACACTATGGCTAGAATAGCACTAGGTGACAAAACTAATTTTTGTTTTATTTTTGAATTAAAAGAATTCCAAAATATTATTAAAACTTTGAAAAATCATATAAAATAATCTGTATCTCAGATGAAAAAGTTTTATATATGAAAGTTACTCAGAATTTCGAGACGAATCCGAAATCGCGGTCCGTTCATCCACCACACATCACTATCATAGGGAACATGCAACTTTCCCCCTCCGGGTCGCCTGTCTGAAAACGCCTAACTCCGAGAAAACATTCCCGGATGTTATCCCCCTTCGCCGGTATCGTGTAGCACTGTGTTAGATTACCCCTAGCACCGCTTATTGTCTTGTCATGCATTCGTCCGCTATGTATTTATTGTTGTTTCTTCCCCCTCTTCTCTCCGGTAGACCACGAGACTGCTGTTGATGCCTCTGTGATCGACTACATCATCGATGAACCTTCTTCCCCTTCAGCGGAGCTTCCAGGCAAGCCCCCCTTTGAACATCCCAATATCGCCCATTCTATTCTCTATCATGCTTGCATTAGATTTTGCTACGGTTATTGATTGATCCTATTCTGATGCATAGCCTGCTTTTGTATCTGTTATTATTACCTACCTGCTTATCCTAAACTGCTTAGTATAGGTTGGATAGTGATCCATCAGTGACCCCCACCTTGTCCTTGTTGCCCCTGCTTCATCATCAACGACTCGATCAACGTGATCGACAACCAGAGCCCGACACCTCACATCACTTCCCCCCTTAGTTGTACGACTCTGCAGAGATACTATTGAGTGCCGAGGATGATACCTCGTAACACACTCCTCATGATAACTCTGTAGTGTAGCTATTCGGTCGTCGTCATCGAGGGTGATTCCTCCTTCACCACTCCCGATACGACTCTGTCGTGCAACTCCTCACGTGTGAACCTCGAGGGTGATTCCTCCTACGTCCGCCTTGATGATTACATCGAGCGGAATCCATCGAGGGTGATTCCTCGAGTTTTCCCCCTTGATGTTTGGACACACAGTTACCTTGACTTTACTTGAGACCGGTTAAAGTCGGATCGGCCCTGAGGGGTACATGCAGGTTGATGTGAAAGTCATGCGGGCCCATGGAGCACCCGCGAGATAATTACGAGGCACGGCCGGGCAAGTAGGCATCCCCAGAGTGGGCTGGGCTAGCCCTTGCCATATTTTCTCGAGACGAGGTGACGGGGTCACATTATCGTGAGTCTCTGCTCGTCTTCGCGAGCTTGTAATACACTAATGGTTTGGATATTTGTTCTGAATCAGCCTCTGGCCTTTACGCACTAACCGCCATGCGAGAATAGTTATTGGCCTTGACGTCGTGCTATCAGCCAAAGGTTTGTCAGACGTCCAGATCTGCATTGCGGCACGGCTAAGCAGGTGCCAGCCAGTATAGAGGTGGTGCCTGGTCCGCCCTACTTGCAATGATCCTGATTGCAATGGGCGATGGCCCATGACCCCGGAGTGCTTAGGATGTAGACCGGCGGGGACCTCTCTGCTGAGCCTAGGTAGGGCTGCGACATGTTGATCTTCCGAGGCCGGGCATTGACCCAACAAAGTGTGTCCGACCAGAGATGATCGAGCATGAGGGTAACGTTGTGCACCCCTGCAGGGAAGTTATCTATTCGAATAGTCGTGTTCACAATAATGGACGTTCAGTCTTATATCCTGATCTATTGCAACTAGAAATGGATACCTGAGATATGTGATGGATATTGTTACAACATGCTTGATAATTAAAATGCTATTCTGTACTTCCTTCTACTGCTACAAGATGGTGGTTTCTAGAAGATGCTAGTCTTCAACAGGCTAGGCCTTTCCCTCTATTCTGGCATTCTGCAGTTTAGTCCACATATACAGTTCATTCCTTTGATACTGATGCATACTTAGTATAGATCTGATGCTTGCGAGTACTTTGGATGAGTACTCACGGTTGCTTTGTTCCCCCTCCCCCCCTTCTTTCTTCTTTCTGGTTGGTGCAACCAGATGGCGGATCCCAGGAGACAAATGTCACCCCAGTCGACTACTACTACTACCCCGTCGGAGCCTACTACTACATGGAGACCGTTGACGACCAGGAGTAGTTTGGAGGTCGCAGGAAGGAGGCCTTTCCTCTTCGATCGTTGATGTATGCGCTAGCCTTATTAAGGCACAAGTTGTTTAACTTATGTCTATACTCACATATTGTTGCTTCCGCTACCTCTGTTGCTTTCGAGCTTGTTTATTCGAGCCCTCGAGGCCCCTGGCTTGTAATATGAAGCTTGTATTATTTTATTTGTGTCTAGAGTTGTGTTGTGATATCTTCCCATGAGTTCCTGATCTTGGTCGTACACATTTGCGTGCATGATTAGTGTACGGTTCGATGACGTCCATGTTCAGCTATATGACGTCCCTCGTCCTCAGCAAAGGTGTTAAGGAAGTAGATGAGTTCCATCAGCACGACGGTGTGGTGACATTAATGGTGAAACGATCCGCGCAGGGCTTCGCCTAAGGACTATGAGAATATGACCGGAGGCGTAAACGATGGAGGGGGGCGCCACACACGACTAACATTAGTTGTTGTGTGTTCTAGGCGCCCCCTCCCATGTATATATAGGTTGGAGGGGAGGAGAGGCAGCCAAGGGGCGCGCCCCAAGTAGGAGGAATCCTACTTTGGGTCCTCTCTCCTATTCCTATTCGGATTAGGAAGGAAAGAGAGGGAAGGGGAAATCCTTTTCCCTTTTTCCTTTTCCACATTCCCCTTTCCTTCTCCAAATTGACCACCCCATATGGGGGTGCACCGGCCCCTTTGTGGCTGGTGTGTTTCCCCTCTTGGCCCATAAGGCCCATATCTTTTGTCGGGGTGCCCGGAACCCCTTCCAGTGACCCTATAAGTACCTGGTGCATCTCGAAACACTTCCGGTATCCGAATAACGTCGTCCTATATATCAATATTTACCGCTCAACCATGTCGAGACTCCTTGCACTACAAAAAAGTACACTTCTGTGATGATACGTGTTTGTCACAGTAGGTCACATTTTCTGTCATGCATGTACATCCCTGACGATTTTTTGACAGAATCAAGATAGTCATACCTGTGTTGTCGTAGAAGTGTTCCATGACATTTCCAAAATTATCATCACGGAAGTGTCCACTTCCATGATGATAAATCGCGCGTCACAGAAGTGCTTTCGTCAAGGGTGATCGACACGTGGCATCCACAGTAACGGAACGCCGTTAAGTTATCGGGTCCGGTTTTGGATCCGATAACCCGTTAATAGCCCCGACCAATGGGGATTTTCCACATGTAAAGTCATCATTGGCCGGAGGAAACACTTTTTGCATCACTGTTAGGACAGATGTCATCCACTCATTGGACAGGAGACACCTATGATAGGTCGACACGTGGCACGACCCAACAGTGGCCCATTCCGGTGAAAAAGGCCGGCCCAGTAAAAAATAGCAGGAAGGCCCATATAAGGCCTACTTGTGTCAGGTCCATTTAAGCCCACGGCCCATACGGGATGTGCCAATTCGGCCTGTCAACGGCCCGTTAAAGATTTGACACCATTACAGCCCATCGTCGGTTCGAGCCCGTTAACAGCCCGCTATATATTTGGGCTCAATATCGGCCCGATGAGATTTCGGCCTGTTAATGGCCCATTCTGTGGATGGGCCAATTTTCACGATGTATATGTTTCGGCCTTTTAGCGACACATTTAAATATTGGGCTAATTTCCGGCCGGGTTTGTCTTTCAGCCTGTTGACAGCCCATAAATCAGTTGGGCCATTTGTAGTCGGACCTGAGTTTCGGCCTTTTAGCGACCCATTTAAGTGTTGGACCAATTTTCGGTCGGGTGTGTCTTTCAGCCTGGTGAAAGCCCATATATCTGTTGGGCCATTTGTAGTCGGACCAGAGTTTTGGCCTTTTAGCGACCCATCTAAGTATTGGGCCAATTCCCAGCCCAGTGTGCCTTTCAGCCTGTTAACGGACCATAAATGAGTTGGGCCATTTGTAGTCGGACCTGAGTTTTGGCCTTTTAACGGCCCATGCCCTTCATGGTCCAATACCAGCCCGGTTTCTCTTTCAGCCTACTAAGGGCCCACAACAAAGTTGGGACATTTACAATATGACCTGACTTTCGGCCTCTTTGTGGCCCATACTCTTCATGGTCCAGTACAAGCCTGCTGTCTCTTTCGTCCTGCTAAAGGCCTACCGTATAGTTGGGCTATACGTAGCCCGAACTTAGTAACGGCCTGTTAACGGCCCGTGAAATAAATTGGGCCCACCTGTTGGTCACTTCGATGTTAGCCTGTTAACGGCCCGGGAGTTAAGAGGGCCGGCCATTAACTTTCAGCCTGGTAACGGCCCATTAACTTAATGGGAACACTAACGTTCGTACATGTCATTAGGCCAAATTAGATAATTTCAGTCTATTACGACGAACAATTATGCACAGGACCAAAACCGATCAAGCAAAGGTACGGCATACAGGGAAAACGTGACACATCCAGCATATATTACAGGAAATTACATCCACTTGGCAATCAAAGATTGATGCCAATGCAAATAAATGAACAGAATCTAACGATCTACAACGTCACAATCTGCAACCTCAGCACGGATGACGCCCATAAGCATGTGGGCAAGTTCTTGCTGCATTGCTACACTGTCTCTGAAAACATTGATCAGTTGTTGTGTCGCACGACTCTGCACCTCTGATTCCTCCACCGTTTCCATCATTCCTTCAGCCATTAATTGGTTCAGAAACATACATTTTTTCGTTGCATTCGAGACAGAGGATACTGAACAGATTCAGATGGCGATTTTGGCAGGCTTGTACTATTGATAGGGAGAGTGTCTCGACCACTGCATCATAACATAAATTAGGAGGGGAACCAAACAGATTAATCATGAGTTATTGGCATATTACCTGGCCTAGATTTATTGGAAAGAAACAATGGGGTTGCCTTGCTGTTTTCAGAGTTTGTCTTCTTATCTTCAGTAGCCTGCACCAAATTAAGACACTAGCATTGCTATCATTGGCAAAGTCAGATAATAAGAAAGCAACATTGGCACAACGAACGTTTGGGCAACTAGACAATACCCAATTAACACAATATGGCACAACTATGATCGGCTAGGTAAGGTAATACCAAAGCAACATTGACACAATGAATGAATGGGCAACCAGAGCAGCACTACAATTCAGTAATGTGCATGATATAAGATAGTACACTCGTGCAACTCAGTATGCAAAACTACCAGGCAGTTTTCTTTAAAAAAATCAACATTGTCTCCTTTAAAATTTTGCTACAATTAATTTTAGATTAGACAAAGGTTGGATTCACGCCGATTAACAAAATACATGCTGATGTAAAAATATAGTGATATACAACAGGTACTTACATCAGCATTGGAGCACAGAGAATTCCCGCAAGATATTTTCCTCGAATACAAGGCCAATGAAGGAAATCTTCTATCATTTAACCTTATTTTCTAAAAGAGAGATGGTAAGAAACATTTACAAAATATGATCAGAATGCTATAAAATTTCATGATGCGAGGATACGCACACGCTTCTTAGAATGGAGTTGACATTCTTTTGCTGGACTGGAGCGGACTAGTTCTTTGGCCACTGGAATCTGCTTATTATTAGTGGGAGTTGGGTTTCTCTGTGTTGGAGAAGTATCTATGAAAAATGGAGTTGGTTTATTATCTACTGGCATTTGGATCTTTTGCGAAGACCTGGTTTGTAACCCTTCATATTCTAACATAGCCGTCTTCCCCTTGCATGCCTTATATACAAGAATGGTGCTACAATTATAAAACATGCTACATCAGAGATGGAATAGGTACTGAAAAATAGAAAGGCATGACATATTGACATGTATTCCCTCCATCCGGAAAAAATGGATGGGTATTGGCGTATTTCAGTTCTAGATACATCCAGTTTTATCCATTTCTGCAACATGTAATCCAGACGGTGGGAGTATGATGTAAGAGCTAGGGATACGATAGGACAACATAGTAAAAAAAACTAAAAACCCACTGCAGAACCAAAGTAATCGAACCCACTGATATGAGATAGTAGACTCATGCAGCCAAGGATGCAAAACTACCAGGCAGTTTTCCTTACAAAAATCAACATTGTGGCCTTTAATCATACATTTTTCTACAACTAAATTTAGATCAGATAAAGGTTGTATTCACGCCGACTAACAAAATACATGCTGATGTAAAAATATAGTGATATACAAAAGGTACTTACATCTGCATTGGAGTACAGAGAATTCCTGCAAGAATCTTTTCGCACAGACAATACCAGTGCAGAAATTCTTCTATCTGTTAAGCTTATTTTCTAAAAGAGAGATGGGTAAGAAACATGTAGAAAATATGATCAGCATGCTATAAAATTTCATGATGGAAGGATACGCACACACATCTTAGAATGGAGTTGACATATTTTGGCTGGACTGGAGCGGACTAGTTCTTTGGCCACTGGAATCTGCTTATTATTAGTAGGAGTTGGGTTTCTCTATGCTGGAGCAGTATCTATAAAAACTGGAGTTGTTTTATTATCTCCTGGCGTTTGGATCTTTTGCAAAGACTTGGTTTGTAACCCTTCAGATTCTAACATAGTCGTCTTCCCCTTGCATGCCTTGTATAGAAGAATGGTGCTTCAATTATAAAACATGCTACAGCAGAGAGATGGAATAGGTACTGAAGAATAGAAAGAAATGACATATTGACATGTACTCTCTCTATCCGGAAAAAATGGATGGGTCTAGGCGTATTATAGTTCTAGATACATCCTTTTTATCCATTTCGGCAGCATGTAATCCGGACGGAGGGAGTATGGTGTAAGAGCTTGGGATACGACAGGACAACACAGTAAAAAAACACTAGCTTAATGTAAAACTGTATGCTAGCAGAATACATACAGAAAAAACTAAGGCAACATACACGTGTATTTTTGGGAAACTAAGATGGCATTGTAACAGAGCACTAGAACAACACTTCAATGTAAAAAAACATGGTATGGTAGACAGATGAAGTACATACTAATGAATAACAATGCATAAGATTTTCAGAAGCATGATGTCCAAATTAAGCAGATGGCATTGCCATAGAGTAGAATGACAGTACTTCAATTTGAAAACATGTTATCATGAATGGAATAGGTACTTAAAAACAGGAAGGTATGCCATATTTACATGCATGATCAACATGCTAAGCACATGGCATTGCAATAGAGTAGATACACTCTAGGACATTATATGCATGTTGTACCCATATCACGGGCCAAGTTAGAGCAAGGACCTTGTGGGGTGAAGAGGATTCAACATCTTTCTGCAAGTCTTCTGAAGACCTGCCTTTACATGTTCCATCATATTGGGTATCATTGATATCAAGTTTATTGGCCTTTACATTGCTCCGTGAGATTCTTGTGGATATATCAGTGTGTGCAATTATATCTGACATGCATGGAAGACAACTAGTAGTTAGATTTATGTAATGAGTGTGTGTAGGAGACGACATAAATAGTAGGACTAGGGTTAACTAGCAGCAACAGGTCTCAAAAACTAAAGGGAGAACACAGATGAAAGCTACAGAATATGTATCGTTTTACTCGAGATTAACTAGATGGCACACAGAAGTATTCAAAAACAACATAGGTAATACTAGAAGTGGTATAATACTATAATCACCAGACTATAGGATAGCATTGGCTGATGGATGATAACTATGGAACAACGTTACCTAAAGAACAAGTATCTTAGCTGAACTATGGAATAGCATTAACTCCTGAACAACACCCGTAAGAGATCAACATGAATATATAGTGAAATGTGATAATCTATTTTCCATGCTTAGATGAATAACAAAGCCATAAATGTTGCACACAAGTAAGATGAGGGTACAACCTATCTGGCCGCCATCCATAGGAGTGAGCATCATGTGCTGACTTGTCGATGGCCCTGCAGTTGTTGTGGCTGTCCATGTCGGGCACGCGCATTCGATGCAGGGAACTGTCGAGTGGGGACTATAGCTTCCTTCTGGTGTATGCTTCCCTCGTTGGAGCAGCTACGGTGAGTCGGAAGACGGTGTGGCTGAGGATGCAGATAACGCATAATGGTAAAAACCACACATCTCTTTGATCTCAAGAAATACACTAAGAGATCAACATCAAGGTACGAGAGTGGTCACACGTCATTTGACTGAGACTAAATTGGGGTCACATGATTTTATTTTATTTTGGTACTGTCCGATCTACGCCGGATGGCTTGATGGCCATCTTGTGCCTCCCAGCTGACACTGTTAGGAATTTTCCCCGAAGAGCCAGCGACCAACAGCAGAGCAGCTTGCCTCCGCCGTTCGTGGCCCCGACCGAACCCCCCCCCCCCCCCCCCCCCCCCC
>LR738714.1:170430049-170489044 GCA_902687465.1 Secale cereale | reverse complement strand
GGGGGGGGGGGTCATTCTAGTTCGCATGCATATATACTCCATCTATAGGTCTCTCTCGCACACTATGTATGATTCTCTATTCCAAGTTAGATATCTTGGGTGCACTCATCGTACGCACACAAATTCCTTGGCTCGTTGCCCGTAACTCTCTTACGCACCACTCTGTCGTCTCGGAGCTCTTCACCCTCTCTCTCAAACTCTCCATCTACCTGGGTCACACATACACATGCATATCTCACTCGTACTCGATAGGCCCATCTAAAACTCTATCTTTGTCCCTCGTTCTCTCTCCATCTCACACGCACACACACACAATCTCATGCCTAGCTAGCAAAATATGATGGTCTCTTACTCAATTGTAGGCACACGCAGTCCCCCCTATATGTATATGACTAGCTAATCTTAGTCTCCATCACAAACATGTGCATGGTCTATCTCAACTTCTCTTGGGGCATCTTTCTATCGCGCACGCACCTCCCTCGATCTCCCACCCATATAGCCCCTCACAATCTCGATGGGGTCTCTCTATCTTAAACACACCCTCTCGCCCTCCCCAAGCGTCCATGTTCTCCATGTGTCCCTCTCGACCTTTGTACCTTGTTGGCCAGACCTCTATTGGACATGTGCTATAGGGGTGTCTCTCTCCGTTATAAACAATCACACACTAGCTATCTTTGTGTATCTCCTCACCTCGCTTTTCTATCTCGGAGATGAATGTGTGATATGTTCGCCTAAGAAACGAAAAAACACACTCTCTCTCTAATTTATCGTTTGTTGTCACTTTCTCTTTCACACACATACTCTTTTTGCACACTTACTCATTCTCCTTCACACGCACGTGATCCCTCTCGACTTAGGCACTCTCCTCGGTCCATAGCATATTGATTTATTGAAAAGTCAAGCATCACAAAGTTTGACCATGTACGTGGAGAAAAACAATTACATCTAGAACGACAAACATATATGATTAGATTCACCATGAGATGTAGTTTCGTATGATGTATCTTTGGTATTGAAGATATAAATAACATTTGTGTAAACCTGATCAAAGTTTCCAAAGTTTGACTTCTAAAAACATTACATGCACTGCATTATCAAGCGGATGGAATATCTCTTTCCCCCTCTCAGCTATCTGACGCACCACTCAGCCTTATCGGGGCTCCTCAATCTCTCTCAAACTTTATATCTCCCTGGTTCACACATACACATGTCTCGCTCATGCTATACATATAGACCCATCCAACACTCTCCGCCCTTGTTCTCTCTCTATGTGACATGCACCCCCTAATAAGTACCATAATCCCTCACTCCATCGTAGGCGCAAGCACTCCCCCCTAAGTATGATTATCTCTCACTAGCCATCAGGAACACACGTATTGTCTCCTTCCATCCATACATCTATCTCGATATCTCTCGGGGCATCTTCTATCGCGCACACACCTTGTCACTCGATCTCCCACCCATGTAGTCCCATCAAGATCTCCAGGGGATCTCTCTATGACAAACATACACTCTCTCCTCCCCATGTCAGCATTTTCTTCGTACGTCTCTCTCGTCCTCTCTCCCTTGTTTGTCAGACCCCTCTTGGCCACGTGCTAGGGGTCTTGCTCTCTCGGTTGCGAACAACCACACACTATCTCCTCACCTTGCTTCTGTTGGCGAAGATGCATGTGTGATATGTTTGCATAACACACACATGTTTTTTCTCGACTTTTATCGAGTGTTTTCCATGTCTCTTTCACACACGCACACACACTTTTTTCACTCACTCTTTCTATTTCACTCACTCTCTCTCACACACTCTCTCTAGTTAGGGACTCTCTCACGTCCATAAGCATATGGATATTTTGAAAAGTCAAACCTCAGAAAAGTTTGACCAGTTATATGTGGAGAAAAACATTTACATCTGGAAAGATCATTAGATTCATCACAACATGTACTTAGTTCATACTATCATTTATCTTTGGTATTATAGATATAAGTAATTTCTTTATAAACTTGGTCAAAGTTTCAAAAGTTAGACTTTTAAAAAAATGTTGGAACTACATTATTGAACGGAGGGAGTAGCTCTTTCTCTCTCTCTCTGCTATCTCTCATGGGCCTCCCCTCTCACACGAACACTCTATACCGACGGATTATACGCTCACTGTGTCAGCGTATAACTCCGTATATTGTTTATTTGACCGGTCAACCAGTCCACATGCTGCCTTGTCAGCTCGTGTTCTGTATCTTCGTGTGATGGCCCATGTGGTAGTGGGTGAAAATAAGTAAACTAGAGGCCCATCTGACACGCGATGAAGTAAGCAAAGTTGAAACAACTTGGGGTAGCACCCCGCACGCTTGTAAATTGAGGGCGCATTGAGGAATGAGGCAATAAAAACACTTGTTTGGGAGAGTGAGAGGCTGGTGTAGTTGGTTTGATTGATTTCTTTATACATGTGGGTCTGTGTGCACAGCGGTGCCAACTCTCTCACATCGCGAGAGCGGTGCCAAAATCTTTTGATTTGACATCGATGCGTATTATGTGGCATACTTTTCCGAAATATGGCATCAGCCACATAGTGGAAGGCAACAAATGCCCAAGATATTCACGTACTCCTAGGTAAATGAGAGGAAAGAGAGAGAGAGAGAGAGAGAGAGAGAGAGAGAGAGAGAGAGAGAGAGAGAGAGAGAAATATCACTAGCCAGCCAACCCTATCGTACGAGCGAATGATATTGGTACCTCTTGATGACACGGCAATCTTATACATCCAGCTGCTCTAATATGTTATCTTCTTTCGCAGATAAAAAAAGACCTGAAAGTGAAAAATGTGTTGCACTATAACAATCTCACCGAATGCCTTGATCTCCATCTTACAGAAATTGATAAGATCGACTATCGAGGCAGCACATCTGAGATTAAATTGGCCAGGTTCTTTGTTCTGGAGGCAAGTGTGCTCAAGGTAATGAGGTTTGGCATTCTCTAGTGCAACAATGAATGGCGTGCTGATCACCGCAAGCGTCTAAATGACAAAGTCTCTGCAGAAGCTGAATTTGTTTTTGAAACATCAAGTGGCCAGAGACTCGAAAAGTTATTTGCCCATTAGTGACTTGTCAGGGCGGTGGATTTTAGTTTGTACGATAATTCTGCATCCACCTAAAGTAACGAAAGTTCTTACATAAACTTCCTAGTAATTCCCTCTTCGTAGGTGCAGCATTACTCCTAACATTTGTAATATCAGTTTGAAACTTGTAATATTGCCGTGTCCTATTCCCGCGTTTTCAAAATCTTGCGAATCAAACAGGTCCTGAGTTGGTGATGATGTTGTGCCTGCCGTCTTTCACCAATAGATATCGGATCTAGATCTGACGCATACAAACCAAACTTCTCCAGTTTTGCAAAAAGATGCCCGGACTTGTTCGCTATTTACAAACAACTCCTTGTGTCTCACAATCAGCCTTATCTCCTCCCCACCACATCTAGAAGGCCATGGAAAAATCTGGTGCGATGGCCGCTGCCGGCGCCGTCCACCCCCCAATATTGGTGTTCCGTGCAATGCACGGGCATCTACGCATGGAAAATTATGTCGAAGACGGCACGTTATAAGCAAGTTAGGTCTACAGCCATGATGATAGTGACTGCAGACGTTGAGGCTGACTATGGTATGCCGAACACGGCACCTATACTGAGGTCTCATCTCCGGCGTACGGTCTCCTCACTTCACTGTGAGGAACTTCACGTAATAATTTGACCAACGGGTAGTATAGTGCTACTACATTGGTAGTACTACTAGTACTAGTACTAGCACCACCGTCTCGATTTAGTAGTACTACCACGTCCATCTGGATTTAGTGTTTTACTAGCAATATCTAGTAATGCATGTCACAAAAAATGTACTACTCCCTCTGTAAATAAATACATGGTGTGTTGTTTTATTCCTATCGGCGATATAACTTAATGTCTTTCTGCTACTCCCTCCTTTCCTGTTTATAGGGCTTATCTCAATTTTTTCGTTTTACCAATTTAAAGGGCTCATCTCCATCTCCTATTGAGATTCCGAGGCGCATTACATGTTTGCATGCAAGAATTAAATAGGAACCCACCAATGCATGTAATGTTCCTACTCATATAGTGGTCAAGCATGCATGCACTACCATTAATCCAAATTAATCCACCAGTTTAATTCGGGTAGTTTTGTAAAGTACGAGATATATTCCTCCACTCACCATTTGCCTTGGTTGATGAGATTTCAGATTTGAGCCCTATAAACCGGAAAGGAGGGAGTACTTAATAGGATTACATGCAATTAACTAACCACTGCATGTGATGTTTGGTAGTCTCAAGTCATTGAAAGCATGAACGGGCACGGAGGGGGACGCAACTTCATTGACATACTGCACCTGCCTTTGGGTGTATGACACATGGGCCCAACGGGTGGTTGGCCAACCTGTCATACAGCCAAAGGCAGGTGCAGTACAGGGGCGAGGAGTAGATGGCCAACACGCACGTGAATCCAACGTAGTTTGCACTTCTCATATAAAGGCTCCTGCCAGTCCAATCTATGAAATCCTACGCACCTACACACCCAAGGGCAAGAGTGATCACTCCAATCGCAAGATCAGTTGACTAGAAGCTAGACCCATGGAGGCGATGAGCGCGAGCATCAGCAAGCTGTGCCACATGGTCCACGACGCCGGCCTGTGGCCCGGCACCGAGGAACGTCTCCAGGTAGTGCTTGAGGCCGCCAGGGCGAGGTGCTGCTTGGACGACAGCTTCGTCTCCTTGTTTGACGAGGTCCTCGTCGGCTTCCTCGACAAGTTCACCGTCCTCAAGAAGCTCGCGGACGACCTTGACGTGTGCCTCCAGCCCAGGCGCCAAGGCTCTGCGATGCCTTCCACCCTCAACGGCTTATATGGTTACAACTTCTTCGATGCATTGGTGGCCCTACGACTGCCCTCCGTCGCGCCGGAGAATTTCCACCTCGAGGTCGTGCTCGTCGCGCAGCGCCTGGCGCAGCAAGACACTATCGACATAATCACCCACGTCTACGCGCAAATCGTCCACAAGGACTACTACATGCAAGAGGAGGACGGTAGGATGCTGGCCTTCTTGGATCGCATGGCAACCTTGGATGGCATTGTTCAGAAGCACGTTGAGCTTGCCGCCAACGCCGCTGCTCCACACACGTCGGTTGGTGACCCGGTGTACTAGGGCGTGAGGATGTCGTTGATGCATCCGTATGTATCTTTATCTTTCCGTCAAATCCATGTACTCCCTCCGTCCAGGTGTATTGGGCATCTAAGGATGAGCTCTGCGATTTCGGCAAGAGCTGGTTGGATGAGCAAGATCCAATCACCGGGTGATCCTTCCTCTCAGAAATAATACTGAATAGTAGCAATTAATCATGTAATTAGTGCATGGCCGTTCCGGCCCACCTCGCTGCTTAACTAGGCTGCTGCACCTTTGCATGCACTAGTTAGTCGTGTTCTCTGGCAATGAAAAGAGATCGATATGGGGTGGGCCGAACGAGGCGGGGAGGGAAACGAGGGCAGTTACTTTCCTCGCGTCTTACTCATGTGGAATTTCTAAATTTTGTTAGATGCCCAATACACTTGGACGGAGGGAGTAGTAGTATATGGTACTACTAGTAATTATCTTACCTTTCGCATCAACTTCATAATTTTCTTACGTACTCCATGCAGGAACCGCGCCAGAATCAAACTTCTCATTACTCCAGGGAAAATCGTTATTTCTTTCTATCGATCGCGCCATGGAGCAGAACCAAATTTTACAAGTTACAAGCTCAAAAGGAAAAGCCTGACGTGTTCGCGTCGCACCCCCACACGGTTGGTCCGGCACGCCACTCAAGGGGGAATGCGTGCTATGTTGCATTTTCACATACAAGTGGGACCGCAGTTGAGCAAACCGACTATCAGCAAACCCCCACCCCACCCATCGCGCGATGGCTGAGAAAACAGGAGGGAGAAGAGATGGCTGTAGCACGAACTCCAAGAAAATTGGTGTCAGATGGGACTCGTGTGGGTGGCGTGTGCCGTACTTCTAGACATGAATGCTAGTTATGGCCCATGCCATCCCACTACATCGCGGTGCTGGTTACATAGAACAAATTTCCTGGAGTCTGTGCTTAGCCCTCCTTTATCTCTCTTCTCAGCCAGCCAGCAGACGCGCGGAGCCCATCGTCTGTTTGCTCATATGCAGTCCCACGTGTCAGTGAAAACACAAGAGGACCCACTGAACCTGCACATCTTTCACCTCGACATGCTGGTGATGAAAAGCAAATCCAATAAAGATCTTCGGTGGCCGCTTTTGGAGTTACTCAAGAGTAGTAAGATTCTATTGACAGTTTAACCCAAGATGCACATCACGTGGCTTCAACTACCACTCTATTTTCTTGCATTACACGACCTGGATGTTGGATGTCCCACGTGTCGGCAAAAGGAGGAAGAACTCGACCAAATCTTTGGTTGTGCTCTCGGATTAGACTAGTTGTGCTAACTTAAAATTTTATTGTGTACAATGGACGGAAGTTTTTGTATTGGGAAGAAGAGTACAACGATATATTGATAGAGCGCAATTTAGTAGATGTTCTAGCACTTTTAGCTAGCATAGAGGCTAGAGATGAGACAAGTGCACTTGTTTATAGAATAGAGGCTAGACACATCTACTTCTTTACACTCGAAGAAGAAAGAAGCACGCAGGATCCAGCCTCCGCAGATCAACAATGAATGTATCAAGAAGGCACTAATCCAACTTACAGGAGCAGTTATGGAAGTTGGATATCTTCCAAAATGTATTCTTGTGGTTCTTGTTTTTCTAGTCAAAATTTTGGTGATGTATTTCCATGTACCAAAAAATCAATGGTGAAAAAAAGATATGTGTTTGCAAAGAAAAATGTACGCGGCTGGGATGCGTCCACGCATTCGGCGCATGGCAAAATGGAGGTCAGTTTGGGGTTGTGCGTTGGAGTTGGCCTTACAAGTGGGACCGCAGTTGAGGAAACCGACTATCGGCAAACCTCCACCTCGCCCGCCGCGCGATGGCTGAGTTAGAGAAACGACGAGGTTGAAGAGATTGTTGTAGAACGGACTCCAACAAATATGGTGTCAGATGGATGTCGTGCTGGTGGCATGTGCCGTACTCCTGGACGTGAATGCTTGTTCTGGCCAATGCCACCCTACTACTCCTACTACTTATAGTAGTAGTATCGAGGATTTGAGGTGTTGGTTACGTACAGCAAACACATTAACATATGGCCCACCTCACACTGTGGCCAAATTTCCTGGAGTCTGTGCTAGGTGAAAACGTGTTCTTTGTGAGGATGGGTGGCTGGTCTCAAGTTTAAAACTTGTTGTATTACGTACGTAGACGTAGAGATAGTGCAGCATGTGAAGCTAGTAAAAATAGTGTACTATTGTTGATTGGCCTCAGCCGATAACCTATTGCAATGCACAAACAATTATGTATTCGGAAAATATATTTTTCCTCATCGCAGCACCCACTCTGACAAGCAACTCGTAAGCCATTCATAAATTTAGTAAGTTTATCACAGGCATATAATTTTATTACCTACAACAAGTCATCAACCCACAATGACAACGAGGATACATTATAAATATTAAAGTTTTCATCACACAACAAATAACAAGCAATGAAATGAACTTCAACTCAACCAATCCTCGGCGTTGGAAACGCTTGCTTTGAACCACAAGTCATTCTCTGGGAAGGGCCAGCTAGTGTCAATCTCGAGACTAACGCAGGACTGACCATCCAGGCTGAAGCAACATACTATATCACGACCATGGTAGGGAGCCACCACAATGTCCGATGTATAGATACAGTTGCTTCTCATAAATGGTAGTAACATTGTGTCAACAGCAGTTGGATCGCCTTTCACCATCATTGGATAGTTTTGTCCAAGGAAGAGCAAGTTTGCTCCAAGACTAACAATACTATACCAGGTAGAAGGTGTTGGCGCTAGCACACTAGTATACATACCGAATACCATGCAACGGGTGGTGGAATAGGTCCAGAGAGTGCGACCATGGGAGACAACACCTGCTCCCTCAATAGTAACATCAGCAGTGGCCTGTATATAGACAAGAAGTGGTGATCCATCGGAATTAGTTGCCAGCCGCTTGTGACCATATGGTCCCTTATCGTCCTCATGCTCGTGATCATCACCATCGTCATCTCCCCATTGGTTATAAATTTTTTCAAGTATAGGTGGTGGAATGTTCACAGGAGCTTGGAAACACAAGAAGAAGGTTAATTAGTAGAGAAGGGAAACTTTCTAACTCGCATGCATGTGGATGAAACAATTATAATTACGGTGGAAGACAAACGTACGGAAACAATAAGGATCCCATGCAAAAATAGTGCCACGAGCGGTGGCAGCAAACCCAAGCCTCTCGTCTTCAATTGAATCACAGTACACATCCGGGTATAGAAACTGATTTTTGAGAAATATCCATCTAGTCGAACCACCAAGGACGGCAACAAACTTGTCAAAGATAGCAACAACTTTATAGTTCTTGTAATTCCAAGAGCAACTGGGAACTCGAGAAATTGCTATCTTCTGTAGACGACAGTCACCATGATCATATTTGAACGTACGTCAATCATCTATGTGCTCAACCTCAGGGCACTCGAAGATTTTTGGAAGTGGAATCCGTTGACGAGTGTACACATTCACAAGTTCCCACTTGCAATTGTACCCGATATAAACAACCCAATCTCCATTTGTGCTTGTTGAACGCTTACCCTCAAGCGATGGCATCTTAACATGATATGTATCATTATCAAGCGGCATTAACTTGCACAAGGCGAGGCTTCCCTCGTCCCTGTGCCGGTCAGCAGGGTCACGGAGAATAAGATAGGGGAGATCAAACCGCTCCTGGACCCTTGGTTTCGTTGTAATGATGTTATTAGTTCAGTCGAGAATGTTCTTGAACGAACTTGCCGTGCTAGCCGAGGTGATGACGTCGCACCGATCAATGAGTTCCCCCACCGCGTCAACATTCAGATTGGGGCAAGAATAACGGGGTCGTTTTCGGCTTGTTCCCTCCATGGAGAAGACGATGGAACAATGGCAGAAGGAAGGGTGAAGGAAAATGGAGGGGGAGGAAGAGCGTGCGACAGCAGTTCCAAATCGAGAGGGAAAGGCGAAGAGTCGGTGGACGGTTGCCAGTTTTCCATGGTACACGAAGAGGTGCCCCGGCCTACACGTCCTTTCGGAAATTGTACAAAACGACTCGCCATCGTCTCACTGACATGTTGGAACGGGACCACGGGTTAACGAAACATGGTTTGTAATTTCTTGTGCAAAATGCGATCTGGCCGCATTGGCCCCAGGTGCCGCATTAGTTATCGTTGAATACTATAAAATATTATGAGTGCAGACGCTCCACCCCGAGGTTTGTAGCTCCTTCTCAATCGTCGGGAATCTATGTTCTTCCACTTTCTTTTAAGAAATGAGCTTTGTTCGTCCTGACGCCGGCACGCGGGACATCTATATGCCTCTATTTTACAAAATCATACTATATGCCTGCATGACACGCGGGACATCTAGCATCAAGGTGGCGTGTCATGCAAGAAAATGGAGATATGCAGTGCGTAAGTGAGTCGTGCACGATGGCAACTAGTACTACGCAATATTCCTTCTCCTCGATGGCACGTGAATAGTGCACGTACTCAATGACAGAGAACGGGATGGTTGCCATGGACATGGTCGGCCCTTTTTGAAGAGAATACTAATAAATACGTAACTTTGATGTGTCCCGTCAACTCGCAGAACGAAGAGAAGCTTGCTTACTACGCCTTCTCCCTCGCCAACGCGTGCGCAGTGGCTCGCAACACGAGGAGAAACTTTTGCTTACAAGCGGTGGACATGTAGCAGTTCATTTGGTGTCAGATTGCCAGAAGTAGTACCATCATTTTTGTTCGACTTCCGGAAGAGGAGAAGAGCCGAGCGCAAGGTCACCTACTAACCAACAATACTACTACACCCACAAAAAAACCTACAGTGATACTATAGCCAAAGCTGGTCCACCTTTTTAGAGCATGGTTAATTAATATAGGCAGCTCTTGCAGCGGCACATCATTTAGAGCAAGTACTCTCTTCGTAGGATCAAAGGAAGTGAAACAAAAGTTGGAGTGGGTGCTAGATTGTCAATTAAAACATGATTACATAGGAAAAAAATCCTATAGCATTCTATCCTATGAATCAAATGACCAATGTAGGAAAATTATGAGGGGGGGGGTCTCTCCAATAGTGTTCCTCGGCTCACAACTAGCATCATGGTGGTCGAACTTGGAGTCATTCATCTGGTACACGGGACCACATGTCAAAGAAACATGGTGTGTAATTTCTCGTGCAAAATGCGATCTGGCCGCGTTGGCCCGAGGTGCCGCATTAGTTATCGACCTTTATTTTTTTAATTGTGTGCCATTTAGTTTTGAAGCACGACTAACTGGTACTGTTTGAAGAGAAAATATATAAACTACTCTACCACTACTCCACCTCTAGTACTAGTAGTATAAAGAAGATATATAGGCAGGAGCTTCAGAGCTTTCTTGCTAAGGGCTGCCCACTTGCTTCTCACACTATCACCCTCTCTCCAGATCTATAAAAGACGGCCTCTCTCTCCCTCCTCACCGGTGGTCACAGATCCGCCGGGGAAGAAAATGACGTGCAGCATTGACGCACTCGTCATCGGCGAGCGAGGTAACGCACTGACGACAAGGCCGTCCTCTCAGACCTAGCGCCCGCGCGGGATGGTCTCCGTCCCCAAGCTCGCTACCATAGTGTGTGCGGAGGACGACGACCATGATCGAAGCCACTTCCCGCCGACCCTCAGGTATGCTACCTCTTTTCGAACCATACCGTTGTTCTATTGCCCCATCAGCCACATCGCTGCATGTGGATGTTTTTCCACTCCACCATCTTCCCAATTTGCTATCCTCTGTTGTGCTGGTCATGCAACCAAAAACCTTAATTTGCACTATTAAAGGACACCCTACTTCATGCAGACTAATCCATGTCTGTGTTGAATAAGGAAAGGAAGGGAGACTGTACTGTCCAAGAGAGTAGGCACTCAACCCGCATCTAGGTTGAAAAGGGGAAAATCAGTAGCTAAGGAACGAGTGTCCAGTCTCTTGGTTGAAGAAGGGTAGAAATGCATGACAACGCAATAGAGAATGACCAAGTCGATTGGTTTGTTGTCCTCACATAGGAAAAAGGTGGCTAAACATAACAAAAATGGGATGTAATCCACATATGTTGCGTGGATATTTCTTGCTCTAGGCAACCTGTGACACCACGAGACCGGTGCGCCAGGTGTCAGTGAGTTATTCGTCGCCGTTGCCATGTCATCATGTGTGTTGTGTCAGCATGTTTTCAAAACTTGCATCCGTTGGAGCCCGCTCGTCCTTTTCGTTGTCCGTTCTGAGCCCAGACACACTTGCACGTGCCCGCGGCACCTCCGGTTATTTATTTTATGAGTGGCCAAAAAATGTTCTTGGAATGGGATGAAATTTGGCGTGTGGTCCTATTATAGCATAGGTAGACCGCCTGTCAAGTTTCGTCGCGTTCGGAGATCCTTTGATAGCCCAACGGTTAACCGTGTTAACCGCCGGCAGCCTTTTCTCTTTTGGCCCAGCACCCCTTCACACCAGCCCCAAGCCCATCCTAACCCCCTCCATGCTCTTGGTCGTTGGATCATGATCGCGTGGCCGAAAACTGCTCCTCATTTGGACACTCCTAGCTCCCCCTACCTATAAAAGAGCATCCACCCCCGAATTTTTGCGGATGAACCCTAGCCTCTTCCACCTCCGTGCGCCGGACATGTCCACCCCGCCGCCGGACACGTCCGCCGCCGCCCTCAGTGAATCCCGCGCCTCCACGTGTCCCACGCCGCCTTCCCCGCCGCCGCGGACCGCGGGACATGGATCGGGCCCGCCCGGGCCCGGATCTCGTTGCCGCGGCCTACGGAAGCCGCGCCCCCACGCCTCATCGCCTCGGCGCTGCCGGCTCGCCGCCGACCCCGCCGCCTTCGGTCGCCTCGCCCCGCCCCCGCTTGCCGGGGCAACCTCCCGCCGCCACTGTACCAGCTCCGCCACCGCCCCTGTGCGTGCAGCGCCACCGCGCCCCGTCCTTCACCGCCGGCCGGCCAGATCTGCCGGATCCCGGCCGGATCCGCCCCGTCCGGCTGCCTCCCCGACGCCCTGGCCTCGCCGGGCCTCGCCATGGCCCCGCAGAGCTCGAGCCTGTCGGGGATGAGGACGGCGCTCACTCGCCTCCTCGCTCTAGATCGGGCCGGCTTCGGCCTCGCCCCGCCGTCGACGTGGGCCGGCCTCGGCCGCCGGCTGGCCCATCTCCTCCGCCACCGCTCCAGTCCGGTCCTCCTCATCATCATGGGCCATGGCCCGCTAGGTGAGCCCCGGCCTGCCCCTCTACCCAACGCCCGTGCATAGGTTACTATTATGCGCTCATCTATTTTTTCCTCGAATATGACTAAGTTCCTGACTGTTGTAAATAAGTGTGCATGTTTGACTTCTTGTAACTTTCTGTGTGTATGTCCAAATTGAGTGAATGATATATCAAAATGATCGTTGTGATATGCTCTTCATTTTGTTCCACTATGGCATGCTTGTTTGAGTTCATCTTGATGCCCTAATCCTCGTTGCAAGAGTGCTATATGTTTAAAACTGCTGTTAACTGTAAAAAAATAAGCATGTTTGAGAGGTGATAACTTTGTGCATGTTGGTCCAAATGGAACATATGATATGTCAAAATGTTAATTGTGAAGTGCTCTACATGTTGGTTGCGGTAGAATTCATGTTAGGTGCCATATTGACATGTTAATCTCCGTTGCAAAAGTTCATTTGGCTGTTAAGTGCTGAAACTTCTTATGACATGCTGTTTTGTCTTGCTCATTGCTATTGATGTGTTTGTCTTTCATACCACATGTCTATATGTTTTAGAAGCACAATCATATGGTCTTTTATGTGGTGCAATCCACTTTCCATGATATGCCTTGAAGTGACTTAAACAAGCTTGTAAACATGCCATGACAATGTTGCTATTTTATACTTAGTGAAAAAACTGCTAAGTCTAGAATCTGTTAAACTTGATGCTATGTTTGCTTCATGCCTCACTCAAATCCATGCATGTTTTAGTATGAAAAATGATCATGTCTTGTTTTCCATGTTATTCTCTATCCATCCATGCCCTTATTTGCACATATGGCCTGCTGTAGCTTATTTATATCTTGCTCTCAAGTTGCTATAAATTTACCTGTCAGACTTTTATCAGCATGATCAATTTGGTGAAGCTTGTTGTTATTGATCCGTGCCTCCTATAGGGTTGCTCCAATGGAGTTGTTTGATGTATGATATGTCTATTACATGTCCATGACCTTTATATACTTGATAGAGATGATATGCTTGTTGTTTTGTGCCTCCGAAGGCAGCATCGGGATGATGTTTTTGCCTTCCCAGATTTTGACTAAGTCTGGATAAATTTATTGCACTTGCCATGCTTGGTTAATTGTGTTCCAGCAAGCTTTTGGGTATGTTCTAAGTTCATGCTTGTTAAGTATCATGTCTATTTCTCATCCATGCCTATTGTTATCATGTTTGGGTGCTGTAGCATATATTTACCTTGCTTCATAGTTGCTATGTTGCTGATTTTGGACAGCTTGTTGTTATATCTTGTTTCATGTGTATGTGTTGAACCGTTGCTCCGTTTGGAGCGTGTCCTATATAAAACTTGTGTGTTTTTGAATGTAGAAGCATAATATCATGTTGTTTACCTATTTGAAGTGTGTTTGCTTGATGTTTGGGTGCATCTTAAACCGTTGACATGTTTGTCTTGTTTTGCTCATATCTTCTAGGCCATAGCTCCGAATTAAACAGACCTTATATGTAACTTGATTAGAATTTCGAGTAGATCATCATGGTGCATGTTAACTTGCTGTTTAACATCTTGAACTTAAGGTTTGTTCAGATCTGGACCCATTTCGAAATGTGCATATGAGGACTTACCGGAATTGTTATATGATGATTCCGGCCTCATTTAAACTTGTTGGTTTTGTTGTTCTTGTGTGCTTCATCCCTTGCCATGTTTTGCATCATATAGACTTGTCTTGCATCATACTTGGTTGAGCATATTGTCCTGTTCTTGTGTGGTGTGTTTACCATGTTGCTTGCTTCTTCCTGTTAGTGCTTGTTCCGTTGCTATCGTGAGGATTCGTTTGACTTCACTCGGTTCGTCTTCACGGCTTCTTCTTCGTTTTCTTCATGGACCCGCTCTTCTTCCTTGCGGGATCTCAGGCAAGATGGACATCACCTTGGATACCTTTACTATCATTGCCATGCTAGTGTCTCGATGCTATTGTTATATGTCGCGCTACCCATCATTTTTTCAGCCTCTCCTTGTTTCCATGAAACCTCTAACCTTTTACACCTTCCCAGCAAACTGTTGGTTGGCTATGTCACCCGCTTGCTCAGCCCCTCTTATAGCGTTGTTAGTTGCAGGTGAAGATGAAGATCGTTCCATGTTGGAACCCGTTGTTGGAATATCACAATATCTACTATTATTATTAACACACCTATATACTTGGCAATGGGTGGAAGGCTTGGCCTTTTGCTCGGTGGTTTGTTCTACTCATGCCACCTTAGGAGCCGATAAACCGGCGTTATGTTCCTTGATTTTGCGTTCCTTACATAGATGGGTATATGGGGACCCCTTGACAGTTCGTCTTTGAATAAAACTCCTCCAGCAAGGCCCAACATTGGTTTTAATTTGCCTCATAAATAAACTTAATTAAATAATTAAATTGAATAGGGGGTCGCGTCCCCGATGATTCTTTCTACATAACAGGGGGGCCAGTGCTGATGGTGTTGCTCCCAAATTAGAGTCACTTGCGGTGCCACCCAGTTATCTGGGGTCTTCGGTTGCTGTACGTATTGCTCATCCGGACGTGGTCTGAGACGAGATACACGCGGCTACTATCAGGGTGTCGGCACCCCGGGAGGTCTTGCTGGACTTGTTTTACCATTGTCGAAATATCTAGTGCACTGGGAATTCTGAGTCTGATCGGGCCTTCCCTAAGATAAGGGGTAATATTATTATTATCTCTGCTGATCGTGAGAGCTTGTGATGGGCTAAGTTGGGACACCCCTGCAGGGCTATGATCTCTCGAAAGCCGTGCCCGCGGTTATGTGGCAGATTGGAATTTGTTAATGTTCGGTTGTAGAAAACTTGTCAGAGGATCCGAGAGAAAACATACAACCGCGCGAATAACCGTGACTGTCTCTTTTCACTTTGAGAAGAGAACACTATGGGGTTATGTTTGACTCGTAGGTATTTCAGGATCTTTAGCGATCATTACTAGTTTGCGACCGTTTGCGTAGATTCTCATCTTATTCTTGTACTCGTAAGTTAGCCACCATATACTGCTTAGCCGCTGCTATAACCCCACCACTATCCTTTTCCATACCCATTGAGCTTTGCATCCTTAGTCGGATGCCTTGTATTGATGATGTTGTATTCATGTGACTTGTATCTATTGTTTCATCCCCATATATTTATGTAATGGTACGATGTAATGATATCCATCTTGCTAAGCGCCTGATGCGGTTGTGCCCCAATCACGTATGAGTCACGTGATCGGGATAGAATCGCATCTTGGGCCTGACAAGTTGGTATCAGAGCCTCGACCGACCATACGAGCCCCTTGATTGATTGTAGTTTGGCCGTTGTCGAGTCTAGAAGTAAACTTTTTCGGATTCTAGTTATATCGGAGAGTAGGAATTCTTTTTACTCCTCAGCCCCTTCGTCGCTCTGGTGAGGAGTCTTGACGTAGGTGTTTTGAAATACCCCTCTTCCTCTTCAATATTTTTAGGATCACGCGGTTAGTTTTCGTTCGTTGCGTCGTCAGTTCTGTCATCTGGTGCATCTCTCGTGAAGTGGATTCGACCTTCTTCTTCTTTGCGAGTTTAACCCTCAGTTCTTTTCAACCAACCGATGTTATTTCCCCTTCCAAAGTTGTCTTTCTTTTCCCCACCCGCCCACCCTTTTTCTTCTTGGACCAGAGTCCTAAGTGAGTATCCACCATACTCGTGTGAATCCTTTGCATTCTTTCCTCAGTTATTTCAACTGGTGAATTCTCGCCTCGTCGTCATTATTCATCTCTTTTTTCTTCTCTGCTGGGTTCAATTCAAATTCTCGGTGTTGTTCATATTCTTTCATCAGCCCAAATGTTTTCAATTGCTCGTTCGTCTCTCGCCATTAATTGTTCCGGTGTCCAAAGACATTCCAGGAAATTCGTCAGTGTTCCAATTAATTCGAGGCTGTCACCTCATTCGAGTTTTTCAATCGTTCTACTGCATCATTTCTTATTCAAACAATCCTTTTCAACGATGTTTTGCCTTCGGTGGGCTCATAACCCACAGGTCTTTTCCCAGGATCGTACCTGACTCTTCTAATTTTTCGGGATTGTTCTGAAATTCTTTTCAAGTGTGACGTAAGTATGGATTCCATCAGTCATATGCCTTCTCCAAGATCGCTTTTAATTGTTTTCCATCATTGGTTCAACCTTTCTTCATTTCATTCTTCCGGAGTATTTCATGAATTCTTTTCTTTGTGTTCCTCCGAAGGCTATCATTTCAGAAGATTCCTTCGTTCTTAGTTTTCAACTTCGTTCTCCAAATATTCTTCATTGATGCCTCTTCATTCGTCTCATTTTCGTCCGGTGCTTCGTTCAAGTATTCTTTAATCAGTTCGTGATTTCTTCATTCTCGTTATTCAAGTGCTTTATTCTTCTCGGCGATTCATTCTCTCGTATTCACTCCTTTTTAATTATTCCCGGTGGTTTGTTCTTCTTCACTCGGCTTTAATTCTTTATGGTGATTCGCTCAACAGTTCTTTTCCGGTGCTATCATATCAATTCATTCGTTCATTCCAATCCTACCGGTGTTTCATGAAGACTTTCTCAAGTTCAACCTATATCCCTCTTCAATGTTTTTCAACGTGAATAACTGATATGCAAATCCATTGCTTCTCATCAATTTAACTGATGGAGGATAAGCACAACATAATTCGTATTACTTTTTCATCAAGTCGATTTAAAACCTTCCTTCGGAGTTTATTCTTGATGAATAAATTCTAGTTCCAAGCGTCTTCACCTTTTCTTTCTGGAGTTCATAGTTTCTCGGCCTTCCCGTTGTTACCCCGTCTAAATCATTGTAAGTACTTATTCTTATTCTTTTCATCCTATCGTCATCCTTCTGTTGCCGGAGTTCTTCATGGTGGTTCTTCATCATTTAATTCATTCTTCAAATATTCATCAAATTCTTCTGGAGTAGCTCAAGTTTTATCCTTCTTGCCCTCGAGATGCAAATAATTATCCCTATTCTTTTGAAATGGACTTTTGCATTTCTTCGTTCATCTCAACTATTAAGTCTTTTCGTTGTGGCATAATTCACCTCAAGTTTTTAGACGTTTAAATAAGCCCACAATAAGATTATTCTTTTGTTGTTGATTTTCTCAACAACTCTATTCAAACCTTTCTCTTCAAGATTCTCGTTCAAATTCGTTCGTGGTGTAAGTTGTCATCTTCTTCTACGTTCTTTTCATTGCATTCTTTCCATTCTTCTGGAGGCATTGTGTTGTTGCTCTCGTCGAGTGTCATTTCATCTTTTCAAGTTCTTCTTCCATTCCATTCATGTTCAACCGGTGTGCATTTCTTTCAGTTTCAGCCGGAGTGCTGCCCAAATTCCTTCATTCAAATTCCTTTCTATCTCTTATTAACCGGAGTGGTTTTGAATTCATTCTTGTTCCTTCAGCTACTCTTTCGTGCTTTTCAACCTTTTGGTTCTCGTCGTATGCCTTGGTTCCTTCATTTTAACGAACTTCTCAATCTCGTTCATCTCTGCTGTATTCGTCCTTTCAAGTGGATCAACCTCTCAAGGTTCTTGGGCTCACTCTTTTGTCCTCGAAGAACTTTGTTCTTCATTTTTCCTCTTCCGTCTCGTTCCTAAGATATCGGGACGAGATCTCTTGTTAGTAGGGGAGTGTTGTGACACCCCGAGGCTGGTGCGCCATGTGTCAGGCATTTATTCATCGCCATTGCCATATCATCTGCTTGCGTGTTGCATCTTGCCATGTCATCATGTGTGTTGCATCAGCATTTTTTCAAAACTTGCATCCGTTCGAGCCCGCTCGTCCTTTCCGTTGTCCGTTCTGAGCCCAGACACACTTGCACGTTCCCACGGCACCTCCAGTTATTTATTTTATGAGTGGCCGGAATATGTTCTCAGAATGGGATGATACTTGGCGTGTGGTCTTATTATAGCATAGGTAGACCGCCTTTCAAATTTCGTCGCGTTCGGAGTTCGTTTGATAGCCCAACAGTTAACTGTGTTAACCGACGGAAGCCTCTTCTCTTTTGGCCCAGCACCCCTTCACACCAGACCCCCAATCCCATCCTAACCCCCTCCATGCTCTCTGTCGTTGGATCATGATCGTGTGGCCGAAAACCGCTCGTCATTTGGACACTCCTAGCTCCCCCTACCTATAAAAGAGCATCCACCCCCGAATTTTGGTGGATGAACCCTGGCCTCTTCCTCCTCCGTGAGCCGGACATGTCTACCCCGCCGCCGGACACGTCCGCCGCCAGCCTCAGCAAATGCCGCGCCGCCACGTGTCCCACGCCGCCTTCCCCGCCGCCGCGGACCGCGGGACCTGGATCGGGCCCGCCCGGGCCCGGATCTCGCCGCCGCCGCCTGCGCAAGCCGCACCCCCGTGCCTCCTCGCCTCAGCGCCGGCTCGCCGCCGACCCCGCCGCCCCAGTGGCCTCGCCCCGCCCCGCCCCCGCTCGCCAGAGCAACCTCCCGCCGCCGCTGCACCCGCTCCGCCGCCGCCCCTGTGCCTGCAGCGCCGCTGCGCCCCGTCCTTCGCCGCCGGCCGGCCAGATCCGTCGGATCCGCCCCGTCCGGCTGCCTCCCCACCGCCCTGGCCTCACCGGGCCTTACCATGGCGCCGCCGAGCTCGAGCCTGTCAGGGACGAGGACGGTGCTCGCTCACCTCCTCGCTCCAGATCGGGCCGGCATCGGCCTCGCCACGCCGCCGACGCGGGCCTGCCTCGGCCACCGGCTGGCCCATCTCCTCCGCCACCACTCCGGCCCGATCCTCCTCATCATCTTGGGCCATGGCCCGCTAGGTGAGCCCCGGCCTGCCCCTCTACCCAACGCCCGTGCGTAGGTTACTATTATGCGCTCGTCTGGTTTTTCCTCGAATATGACCAAGTCCATGACTGTTGTAAATAAGTATGCATGTTTGACTGCTTGTAACTTTCTGTGTGTATGTCCAAATCGAGTGAATGATATGTCAAAATAATCATTGGGATATGCTCTTCATTTTGTTCCACTGTGGCATGCTTGTTTGAGTTCATCTTGGTGCCCTAATCCTCGTTGCAAAAGTGCTATATGTTTAAAACTGTTGTTAACTGTAATTTTGTTAGCATGTTTGAGACGTGATAACTTTGTGCATGTTGGTCCAAATGGAGCATATGATATGTCAAAATGTTCATTGTGAAGTGCTCTACATACTGGTTGACATACCATTCATGTTAGGTGCCATATTGACATGTTAATCTCTGTTGCAAAAGTGCATTTGGCTATTAAGTGCTGAAACTTGTTATGAGATGAGGTTTTGTCTTGCTCATTGCTATTGCTGTGTTTGTCTTTCATGGCACATGTCTATATGTTTTAGAAGCACAATCATATGGTGTTTGCTATGGTGCAATCCACTTTCCATTATATGCCTTGAGGTGACTTAAACAAGATTGTAAACATGCCATGCCAATGTTGATGTTTTATAGTTAAGTGAAAAAACTGCTAAGTCTGGAATCTGTTAAACCTGAAGCTATGTTTGCTTGATGCCTCACTCAAATCCATGCATGTTTTAGTATGACCAATGATCATGTCTTCTTGTCCATGTTATGCTCTATCCATCCATGCCATTATTTGCAAATATGGCCTGCTATAGCTTATTTATATCTTGCTCTCAAGTTGCTATAAATTTACCTTTCAGACTTTTATCAGCATGATCAATTTGGTGAAGCTTGTTGTTATTGATCCATGCTTCCTATGGAGTTGCTCCAATGAAGTTGTTTGATGTATGATATGTTTATTACATGTCCACGATCTTTATATACTTGATAGAGATGATATGCTTGTTGTTTTGTGCCTCCAAAGGCAGCATCGTGATGATGTTTTTGCCTTCCCAGATTTTGACCAAGTCCGGATAAATTTATTGCACTTGCCATGCTTGGTCAATTGTGTTTCAACAAGCTTTTGGGTGTGTTCTAAGTTCATGCTTGTTAAGTATCATGTCTATTTCTCATCCATGCCTATTGTTATCATGTTTGGGTGCTGTAGCATATATTTACCTTGCTTCAAAGTTGCTATGTTGCTGATTTTGGACAGCTTGTTGTTATATCTTGTTTCATGTGTATGTGTTGAACCGTTGCTCCGTTTGGAGCGTGTCCTATATGAAACTTGTGTGTTTTTGCATGTAGAAGCATAATATCATGTTGCTTACCTATTTGGAGTGTGTTTGCTTGATGTTTGGGTGCATCTTGCACCGTTGACATGTTTGTCTTGTTTTGCTCATATCTTTTAGGCCGTAGCTCCGAGTTAAACAAACCTTATATGTAACTTGACTAGAATTTCGAGTAGATCATCATGGTGCATGTTAACTTGCTGTTTAACAATTTGAACTTAAGGTTTGTTCAGAGCTGGACCAATTTTGAAATGTGCATACGAGGACTTACCGGAATTGTTATATGATGATTCCGGCCTCATTTAAACTTGTTGGTTTGTGTTGTTCTTGTGTGCTTCATCCCTCGCCATGTTTTGCATCATATAGACTTGTCCTGCATCATACTTGGTTGAGCATATTATCGTGTTCTTGTGTGGTTTGTTTACCGTGTTGCTTGCTTCTTCCCGTTAGTGCTTGTTCTGTTCCGATCGTGAGGATTCATTCGACTTCACTCGGTTCGTCTTCACGGCTTCTTCTTCGTCTTCTTCATGGATCCGTTCTTCTTCCTTGCGGGATCTCAGGCAAGATGACCATCACCTTGGATACCTTTACTATCATTGCCATGCTAGTGTCTCGATGCTATCGTTATATGTTGCGCTACCCATCGTTTTTGTCAGCCTCTCCTTTTTGCCATGAAACCTCTAACTTTTGACACCTTCCCAGCAAACCGTTGTTTGGCTATGTCACCCACTTGCTCAGCCCCTCTTATAGCATTGTTAGTTGCAGGTGAAGATGAAGATCGTTCCATGTTGGAACCTGTTGTTGGAATATCACAATATCTACTATTATTATTAACACACCTATATACTTGGCAATGGGTGGATGGCTTGGCCTTTTGATCGGTGTTTTGTTCCACTCATGCCACCTTAGGAGCCGATAAACCGGAAGTTCCTTGATTTTGTGTTCCTTACATGGTTGGGTATATGGGGACCCCTTGACAGTTCGTCTTTGAATAAAACTCCTCCAGCAAGGCCGAACATTGGTTTTAATTTGCCTCATAAATAAACTTAATTAAATAATTAAATTGAATAGGGGGTCGCGTCCCCGAATAGGGGGCCAGTGCTGATGGTGTTGGTCCCAAACTAGAGTCACTTGCGGTGCCACCCAGTTATCTGGGGTCTTCGGTTGCAGTACGTATTGCTCATCCGGACGTGGCTTGAGATGATATACGCGCGGCTACTATCAGGGTGTCGGCACACTGGGAGGTCTTGCTGGACTTGTTTTACCATTGTCGAAATGTCTTGTGCACAGGGAATTCCGAGTCTGATCGGGCCTTCCCTACGATAAGGGTTAATATTATTATTATTATCTCTGCTGATCGTGAGAGCTTGTGATGGGCTAAGTTGGGACACCCCTGCACTGTTATGATTTTTCGAAAGATGTGCCCGCAGTTATGTGGCAGAGTGGAATTTGTTAATGTTCGGTTGTAGAAAACTTGTCAAAGGATCCGAGAGAAAACACACAACCGCGTGAGTAACCGTGACTGTCTCTTTTCACTTTGAGAAGAGAACACGGTGGGGTTATGTTTGACTCGTAGGTAGTTCAAGATCTTTAGCGATCATTACTAGTTTGCAACCGTTTCCGTAGATGCTTATCTTATTCTTGTACTCGTAAGTTAGCCACCATATACTGCTTAGCCGCTACTGCAACCTCACCATTATCCTTTTCCATACCCATTGAGCTTTGCTAGTCTTTTTACCCATGGTTATGGGATTGCTGAGTCCTCGTGGCTCACAGTTACTACAACAACAGTTGCAGGTGCAGGTTTCCGATGACTTGACGTGAGAGCGATGTTCTTTGAGTTGGAGTTCTTTCTTCTTCTTCTCTGTTAGTCTTGGGTTAGGCTCCTGGTTGGCAGCGTGGGATAGGAGATGGATGTCGTTGTGCTTTTCATGTTTGCATCCGTAGTCGGATGCCTTGTATTGATGATGTTGTATTCATGTGACTTGTATGTATTGTTGTGTCCCCATGTATTTATGTAATGGTATGATGTAATGATATCCATCTTACTAAGCGCTTGAGATGCGGTTGTACCCCAATCACGTATGAGTCACGTGATCGGGATAGAATCGCATCTTGGGCCTGACACAACCATACCTCCCTCACCACTCTATGAGTTCGTGGAGGTACATCGTACTGGTGTGCCCACTACCCAAATGGGTCTCCCATGCTATTATTGCCACTTTTTTGCTGTTAGTATAACGCCAGTGGTAAAGTCAACCAATGCTACTGCTAAAGTGATGCCACATTTAACTAATGCCGCACTCAGTCTAATGCCACCGATAAATTTAAGCAATGCCATCTAATGTCTCTGGATTATTTCAGGGTTATCTGTTTATGGTGGATGTATTAAACATTTTTCAGCTAAGGCATTCTAATGTTGTTGCACAGCTAGTATACCAACGATGAAACTTGTTACTACCTTTCGATTTTTGCACTGTTAATGCTTATAGATTACATACCTCACTTTCATGAGATAAGTCAATTTTTTTGTACAGTGTCACCAAAATGCCAAGGCGCTGATGTCATTTTATTTTGGTTAAACTGCACAAAAAATTATGAAGACAAGAGGAAAGGTCAAGAGTGGGCACCACCTTGTCTGGCAGTTTTCTTTGATTCGGTTGGTCAAGTTTTATGTTTAATCGACTATGAAGATTGGGATTGCAATTTTCAGGTCCTCTGGAGTTCAAAATGATATATACCTTCAAGGTACATGGTTTGCAAAAAATTATACTATCATTAGTTCATAATGCTAGTTACCTTCAGACTTTTGTATTTGGTTTAATGTTGTTGCCAGCTAGTATACCAATGCTGAAACTTGTTACCTTTACATTTTGTATTGTTAATGCTTATAGAAATCTTCAAGTGCTAGCTTATGGAGATCAGTTCAGTAAAACCATTATACTCTACCCCGTAATAAAATATTATTCCACTGTTCCACTGGCCAGTGGATTAGTGTATATATGTACTTTTTGATTGTTGTTGCATTAGCGTATCGACATATATAAGGTGTGGCAAGCTTTCCGAGAGCAACAAGTTTCAGCATTGGTATACTAGCTATGCAACAAGTTTTAGCATTCGTACAGAGGGTGTAGAGTTCACTCAAATACTGCCAGTAAAGCTAGCCACACCTTTGTTAAGATTGGGATAGCAATTTTTCATGTTCAGCCGAGTTCGAAATGATATTTACCTTGAAGGTACATGGTTTGCAAGTTTTTAATACTGTCATTAGTTAATAATGCTAGGTACCTTCAGAATTTTGTATTTGGCTTAATGCTCTTGCACAGCTAGTATACCAATGCTGAAACTTGTTACATTTACATTTTGTATTGTTAATTCTTATAGAAATCTTCCAGTGCTAGAGCTTATGGAAATCTTCCAGTGCAAGATCTTATAGAAACCTTTTCCCGTTAAGAAATAATCGGAATGCTTATATTTGTGAGTCTATGCTTCAACCAGTGCCACTTTTATAGTAATCACACTTTCAATATCTATGCAAACAGGGATGCTCGTTTTTAGTGGAACTGTCCAACTAGTTCAACATTAGGAGCATGTTTTCTTCCAAACCTTTATATCCAATTGGTGGCACTATGAGCTATTCATTAAGAAGGTACATGGTTTGCTACTATCTTGCTACTCTTTTTGTACTGTCATTAGATAGTAATACTAGTGGTTTGCATGTGAATTTATTGGCAGGGTGGACCTACATTGGAGGTGCAGGACATGATTCAATGATTGGATACTCAATTTCGGTTGTATCGATTTCACCTCTTCCATCACTACGAACATGGATATCCTTTGTCTGATGAAGAATAGGCGCTATATTTCTGCTCTGAACAAGAAAATCAATTCAATATGAAATTGTCCAGGGCAAAACATGATTGTATCAAATTGTCTAGTGCAAACATGATAGATGCTAAGCGGAAGAGACATGTTTAAAACAAAAATACAAGGCGGGGTATATGTTTACTAGCTGCTTGATATTTGTGCAGACAGAGATTTCTGCCCGTTGCTATTTGGCAAACACACAAAGTGACTGAAATTTTGGTTGAACTGCACAAGAGAATAGTATAGTCACTGCATGTAGTGCCATTTGAAAATAGACACAGAAAGATTGGATAGTCACTTCATGGACTGCAGAAAAGTAGTACTGTACTATTTATTGGCCAACACTAGGTCGGACCCGCCAGCTACATCTTCGCACGCAAGGAAGTGCCTCCTTATGACGCACAAAAAAATTAATACCCCCCTACTAGCTGGGACCCACCATAGTGGGTGGCTGACTTGTGGCCCTACTAAGTTGACGGGGACGGAGGGCTTTGTCAAGTTACTCAATATGAACGATTCTTGCTCCAATGACTATACGATGTCCATCCAACGGCCGTAGTGCTTCTTCAACCTCTGGTCTTCTTGCTCCAGCCGCCCAAAGTAGCGCCACTCGTGCCGCCTGCTCCTGCCTCCAATGGCTGGCTGTGGTGCCACGGAGGCCTCACCGCCCCCATACTACTCCCATCGCTGGCAAGGCCATCCCTCCACTCACCCACACCCCTTGTTATTCTGTGGCGACGGCAGCCTCACACCGCAGCTGAACCAGTGAACCCTCGTACTCCTCTCCACATGGACATCCACTGCCGCGTCTTCCCCGGCTCCACGTCGTCCCCTTCCTAGGCCTCGCTGTCGTCCACCGCCTTGGTGCTCTCGGCGTGGCGTGGTCAATGTGGTCAACGATCGACTTCCATCGGAAGAGTACTGTACGTGGAGAGGCTGACATCTGGGTCCACGGCCGCAGCTGGGTCCATGGCCACAGCCCAGTTTTTTTGTGATTTTCCAAGTAAGTCGCTTTGTCAGGCCTGTTGGGCTGCAAATCTTTCAAGACGAGGAGAGCTTCATTGGGCTGGCCGAGAAAATGGCCTATCAGTAATGAGAAATGGGCTGTACATTTTTAAAACACATCAAACCGGCAATTAGTTTCAAATTTCTTTTTTTCATTTCGAGATTTTAAATTGCATTGATTTTTATGCATGGACAATTTGTTGGATTTTATATTGATATACATTTATTTTTAAAATCAGTTTGAATGTGACTCAAAATTTCGGGATTAAAAACAGTTCGGACCGCATTGAAATATGCAAAATTTCGTATAACTTTTTAACCGTAGCCACAATATGGGCTGTAATGCAAACAAAAAGAGTATGGGTTCCAAAAAAACCTTAAGAATTAGCAAATGGGCTGTAAACTATTATTAATAATGGAAGATGGGATGTATGATGTTTTCCACAGATTTGAGGCTTTCCTAAAAAAAGGTTGACGCACAAGCAGTAATTGTTGGATGTCCATCCAACGGCCGTCGTGCTTCTTCAATCTCTGCTCTTCCTGCTCCAGCCGCTCAAACAAGTGCCGACGGGACTGCCTGCTCTCTCCTCCCCGCGGCTGGCTGTGCTGCCGCGCAGGCCTCAACGCCCCACTGTACTCCCATCGCTGGCCTAGCCATCCCTCTACTCACCCACACCTGTTGTTTTCGTTGGGGACGGAAGATGAAGCAGTAAACCCTCGTACTCGTCCGCATGAGAAACAACTGCCGAGTCTTCCCTGGATCTGTGTCATTCTCTTCGTAGGCCTCGCCATCGTGCACCGCCCTGGTGCTCTCGGCGCGGCCTGGTCAACGTGGTCAACGACCGACATGCATCTAAAGTGGACTATACTTGGAGATGCTGACAACTGGGTCCAAAGCCGCACGCAAGGAAATGCCTCCTTATTACGCGCAAAATAATGATTCCTCCACCTGACATCTGGGACCCACCAAAAGGAACTCTGTATTTCGCAAAAAAAATGTTACATCCGTTGACAACTCCGACCCACCAGCTATATCTTCGCACGTAAGGAAGTGCCTCCTTATTACGCAGAAAAAAATGAATACTCCCCTGTTATCTGGGACCCACTATAGTGGCAGGCTGACTTGTGGGCCTACTAAGTTGACGGGGATGGAGGGCTTTGTCAACTTAGTCAATATGCATGATTCTAGCTCAAGTGACCGTACGATCTCCATCCAACGGCCGTAGTGCTTCTTCAACCTCTGGTCTTCTTGCTCCAGCCGACCAAACCAGCTAGCAAACCAGCGCCGGTCGTGCCTCGTGCTCCTGCCTCCCGTGGCCGGCTGTGCTGCCACGGAGGCCTCACCGCCCCTACTACTCCCACCACTGGCCAGGCCATCCCTCTACTCACCCACACCCCTTTTCATTCTGCGGCGATGACAGCCTCACACCGCAGCCGAACCAGTGAACCCTCGTACGCCTCTCCGCGCGGGCTTCCACTGCCGCGTCTTCCCCAGCTCCGTGTCGTCCCCTTCCTAGGTCTCGTCGTCGTTCACCGCCCTGGTGCTCTCGACGCGGCATGGTCAATGTGGTCATGGAACAACTTCCATCGGAAAAGTACTGTACGTGGAGAGGCTGACAGCTGGGTCCACGGCCGCGGCAAGGAAGTGCCTCCTTATTACGCGCAAAATAATTATTCCTCCACCTAACATCGGGGACACACCGGACGGGCCACCGTATTTCGTGAAAAAACGTTTCCCCCTGACTGCTGGGACCCACTAGCTACATCCTCGCATGCAAGGAAGTGCGTCCGAGCAAACAAAAAATGATTCGCCCCTCTGACTGCTGGGACCCACCAGCTACATCTTCACACGCAAGGAAGTGCCTGACAGTCGGGACCCACCTGGTCGAAGCGTACGTAGCGTTGTCATTCTGGTCGCAAACGTGTATGTACATACTGGTCGATGTTGAGGCGCGCACGTGTCGTAGCAGAGGCGCGCACGTAGCATGTAGACGTACGTACAGCGGTCAGGGTGCAAGAAAGAAAATACGGCCACAAACGTACATACGGGCGGGGTCTCGAACACCTACTCGCGCATACATACGGCCAGGGCTCGTGTACATGGCTGGGTCGGATTGGAGATACAATGTCGTCATCGTGTTCCTGGGGAGCCAACCGGCTTGGTCGGAATGGAATCCGTCGTCGTGTTCATTGGGAGGGCTTGGCCGGAATAACCGATTGACACAGGGCCTAGCGTACCGCAGAACGGAGGAAACGGCCTTGTGTTCGACCGACCATGTTTGAAACGGGATCTTGTTCATCAGGAGGGGTCTGGCATACCGCAAAATGGAGGAAACAGACCTTCTACAGTCGAAACGGGGGTCCTGTTGATCGGGAGGGGTGTGGTGTACAGCAAAACGGAGGAAACGGACTTGTGTTGGAGCGCTACGGTCGAAACGGGGGTCCTATTCAGCGGGAGGGGTGTGGCGTACCGCAAAACGGAGGAAACGGACTTGTGTTGGAGCGCTACAGTCGAAATGGGGGTCCTGTTCATCGGGAGGGGTGTGGCGTACCGCAAAACGGGACTCCATGGGATACTGTTCATCACCACCGTCGACCCCGTTCAGCCTCCACGGGCTACTGTTCATCCACCGTCGACCTCCTCCAGCCTCCACCTGCGACTGTGCTGCCTCCACCACGCGCTACTCCATCGGCTACTATTGAACCACCCCTCTCCACGGGCTCCTGTTGAACCACCCCTCCACGGGGAACTGTTCATCCAGCCCTCCACCCTCTATTGTTCATGCAGCCCTCCATGGGGTGGTCCTGTTCATGCAGCCGTCCACGGTGTCCTATTCATGCAGCCCCAACCGGCTCGATCGAACGTGGTCCTGTTCATGCAGAGGCAACACCATGGGGTCCTGTTCAACCACCCCACTGGGAACTCTTCATCCAAACCCCCCCAGCAACGCTCACTATTCATGGAGAGGCAGCATCGATCGGCTTCAATTAGTAGCAGTAGCGAAGGAATCGCTCGATCGGGTTCAGTTAACAGCCATCGATCGATCGCTCGGGTTCAGTAACGCGTAGCCTGCAGTGCAATCGCTCGGGGTTCAGTTAGAGCCCAACGCCTCGCCCGGGTTCAGTTAGAGCCCAACGCCTCGCACCCATGCGCATGCGTGTACGAGAGAAACGCGCATCGCTCGGCCCCGACCACCCACCGTAACCGGGAACACCCCGATATTTTCCTCGCCCTCGCTTCTACCACGGTTTTTTCCGTCATGGACGGCCCAAAGAATGTCATGTAGCTGCGTCTCCGGCCCGCCCAGGACGAAAAGCCCTTTTTTTTCATGATTCTTTGTCATAGAACTAAGATCCCACCACATCTATGATGATACCGTGTTTTGTCACATTTATTGTCATAGAAGTGTCATAAGTATGACAGAAAAAAGTTTCGTTCGACCCAAAATGTCACGGATGTGTCTTTTTTTGGTAGTGTTGTGATTCGGTGATCTCATTCGGGACTCCGACCAACATTCGGTCACCAAATCACGTAACTCATATAATACAATATTGTCATCGAACGTTAAGCGTGGGGACCCTATGGGTTCGAGAACTATGTAGACATGATCGAGACACTTCTCCGACCAATAAACAATAGCGGAACCTTGATGCTCATATTGGTTCCTACATATTCTACGAAGATCTTTATCGGTCGAAGCATTATGACAACATATGTTATCCCCTTTGTCATTGGTATGTTACTTGCCCGAGATTTGCTCATCAGTATCTTCATGCCTAGTTCAATATCGTTACCAACAAGTCTCTCTACTCGTTCTGTAATACATCATCTTGCAACTAATTCATTAGTCACTTTGCTAGCAAGGCTTCTTATGATATGCATTACCGAGAGGGCCAAGATACCTCTCCGATACTCGGAGTGACAAATCCTAATCTTGATCTATGCCAACCCAACAAACACCTTCAGAGATACCTGTAGAGTATCTTTATAATCACGCAGTTACGTTGTGACGTTTGATAGCACACATGGTATTCCTCCATTATCCGGGAGTTGCATAGTCTTATAGTCGGAGGAACATGTATTTGACATGAAGAAAGCAATAGCAATAAAACTGAACGATCAATATGGTATGCTAATGGATAGGTCATGTCCATCACATCATTCTCCTAATGATGTGATCCCGTTCATCAAATGACAACACATGTCTATGGTTAGGAAACTTAACCATCTTTGATTAACGAGCTAGTCTAGGAGAGGCTTACTAGGGACACGGTGTTTTGTCTATGTATCCAGACATGTATCAAGTTTCTGGTTAATATTATTCTAGCATGAATAATAAACATTTATCATGATATAAGGAAATATAAAATAACAACTTTAGTATTGCCTCTACGGCATATTTCCTTCACTTATGTACCCCGGGTAGCCTCACCCACACCCTAGAGCATTTCAAGACTTTGGAATTGGCCCAACCACTCAGGCCAGCTGGGCCATACGGTTGGTACCTTGGCCGTGTTTGTGACGCCCGAAGACTGACGCACCAGAAGATTCCAGATGTTCCGGGTTTCGCGCGTGTTTCAGTTTTGCTTGCTTTGTTTTTAATTGTGCATTGCACCATGTCATCATGCCATCATGTTATAAATCTTTTGCTTCTGAGCTAAATAAATTGTATGGATCTTCGATCCATTTAAATCGAGGGAAGAGTGACTTCTCTTTATAACATATCCTCCCACTATTAGGGAGCTATAATATATATTCCATTAACTTGGAATCGCCTATAACACATTTGCATTATTCTTAAACTCTTCTTTTATCCGACTCTGCTTCCTATCCTTCCTTTTCGACCTTTTTAGTAAAATTGAGTTGCAATTTTACTTCTCCATAAATGTTCGAAATATGCCCATAAATCACATCTAGTGTGTAGGGTCACCTCCTATAAATTCAACTCATTTGGAGTTCATTTGAATTGGTTTCAAAATTCAAACATGCCGAGTTTTTTTTCAACATGTTTGGATTTTACTTCCTCTAGAAAGCCTCAAGCCATTTTTATTATATTCCTCATATTTTATGAGTCCAAGAAAGATGGCCTTCTACTCTAATTATTCCTCCAGACACCCCCTCTCTATTTTTTATTAGACCCTCTGTTTATTTGTTAAGCAGTAAAAAAAGGGATTTTAATAAAAAGAAGGAGAGGAGCCCAGCCGAACTGGGTCCAACCTAGGCCCAACTACACCCTGCTACTGGACCCAGCCGCAAGAGCCTCCCTGCACCTTGCTTGTCGCCCGCCTGCGGCCTGACCTAGCCGGCCCAAGAGGCTCCCCGATCCCTCTCCCTATCGCTCCCTCGGCGCCGCCAGTATCTCCCTCCTCTCGCCCGAACCCCACATGCCCGAACCCTCCTGCTCGATCTCCCGTTCCCCGCTTCCTTCTCCCTACAGCGACGCCATCGCACCTCCTCCTCCTCCTTGCCCGATCCATGGCGCTCCGCCACCCCCGACCTCGTCCTCCCAGCGCCCCCTCTCTGACGCACCGCGCCCGTGCCTCGTCTCCGTCCAGCGCCGCGCCGGCCACCTCCTCCCCACGGCCGCGCCGCCTCGTCTGTGCCTCACGCGGCTGCGGTAGCCGACGCCGAGAGCTTGCCTCCGCCGCTCCGTATGGGCCGCCGCCTCGCCTCCTCCCGTCACCTGCCTCCGTCGCCGGCCTCAAGCCCATCGCCGCCGTGCCTGAGGCGCTCGACCCTGCCGCCCAGGGCTTTGCCCGTTGCCGCCATGGACGGCCTCGCCAACCTCCCATGCCTCCTTCCACCACCGCGCCGTCCAAGGTCGTCTCCGCCCAAGTTCCGCCGCTCCATTTTGTTCAGCATCGTCGTCCCGCGCTGCCTGCAGTCACACCATGGCCGCACCCCGCACCGAAGCTTGAAGCTCTTGCCGGTAGCCACGTTGCTCCTCTTCCCCGCCACAGCTCCGAGCACCCCTGCGCCCTTCCTTGTTTTGGTTGCCACCCGGTGATTCCTTCGAGCGCTATCGATGCATCTACGTGGTTAGAACCTTCACCAAATCCTCTCTGGACACCTTCAGGAAGTGGCACGCCAAGTGCAGTGATGACCCTTGAAGACCCCTGCCCCGTGTACCATTCTGTTGTTGTAGTGGAACCTGCCAAGTACCCCTACACATGGTGACGTCAAGTTCATCTTCGAAAAGAGAACGGCTACACGGCGACACGTCAAGTACATCTACCGTCGCCGAAGATTTGCGTATAACAAGCGGCAAGTTCGACCCCGCCCCACGAACGACTACCGTCGTCGAGACGCCAAGTACCACTACCGTCGCCCCGAAGACGTTCGATTCGCCATGTACCTCTACCGTCAACCCCGAACATCTTCGGAAACGTGAACGGCTATGAAACGTGTACCACGACCCGCGAGTATCACTACTACCCCTACGACCTCGAACCGCCCCGAAACGAACGCTTCGAAGGTATAACCCCGAGACGACGACCCGTGGACTGCATGTGTTGTATGAGATGAATCAGATGTTTGCATCGTGTCGGTTGTGACCCTCGCTTGCCCTTTCGTTGTCAAGTGGGAACCGGGTAACCGGGAGCACCCCACCGTCTTTGCTTTCACGCTCACGCCACCTTTCTTTTGTACCGGTCTCTCAACGAGTTACCGGAACCGATATGTTGCGTGGCATCATTTTCGGATTCATCGCCGTGGCACCCTTTCTTTCCACCATGGTAAAAAATGCTTCTTATCTCTTATGATAACTTTTATCTAAAATTGCATAAACTTGAAATGTCATCCGCATCATGATAACAACATTTAAATGTTAAATTGTTGTTTGCTTTAAGAATGGCTAAATATGCACATGGGGATTTTCCGGAATTGTTGTTGTTATTTTCCGGCCTCATTTAAAATGCCTAAATAGTGTAGTTTTATTATGCTTCACCTCTTGCCATGTTAACAAACATTTAACTTTTTCTTGTAAATAAACGAGAGTCAACTAAATAAATATAATGTGGTGTTTCGTCAATATGCAACTCGTTGCATATTGAGCTCCACTTAACTTGTAGTATTTGTTTGTGCTTCCTACCTAGCCATGTATTGCTTCCTGTATAGACTTGTCTTGCATCATAACTTGCCATGTATTGCATCATATATAGACTTGTGTAGTTTTTCTGTGCTTCCTACCTTGCCATGTTTTGCTTCCTGTATAGACTTGTAGTGCATCCTATATAGAACTGTCTTGCATCATACTTGGTTGAGCATATTGTCATGTCTCGTGTGGTGTGTTTACAGTGTTGCTTGCTTCTTCTCGTTAGTGCTTGTTCCGTTGCATTCGTGAGGATTCGTACGTCTACCCGTGGTTCTTCTTCATGGCTTCTTCTTCGTCTTCTTCATGGATCCGTTCTTCTTCCTTGCGGGATCTCAGGCAAGATGACCGTAACCTTGGATACCTTTACTACCATTGCCATGCTTAGTTGTCTCGATGCTATCGTTATATGTCGTGCTACCCGTCATTATTGTCAGCCCCTCTCCTTGTTGCCGTGAAACCTCTAACCTTTGACACCTTCCTAGCAAACCATTGTTTGGCTATGTTACCCGCTTGCTCAGCCCCTCTTATAGCGTTGTTAGTTGCAGGTGAAGATGAAGATCGTTCCATGTTGGAACTTGATGCTTTGGGAATATCACAATATATCTGATATATGTTTTAACACACCTATATACTGGGCATGGGTGGAAGGCTTGGCCTTTTGCTCAGTGTTTTGTTCCACTCAAGCCACCTTAGGAGCCGATAAACCGGCATATTGTTCCTTGATTTTGCGTTCCTTACACGGTTGGGTATATGGGGACCCCTTGACAGTTCGTCTTTAAATAAAACTCACCCAGCAAGGCCCAACATTGGTTTTAATTTGTCTCATAATAACAACTTAATTAAATAATTAAATTTGCATAGGGGTCGCGCCCTCGGGATTCTTTTCTACATAGCAGGGGGGGCCAGTGCTGATGGTGTTGGTCACAAACTGGGAGCCTGCGGAGCCACCTCGTGGAAACTCGAGGGCTGGTTTTACCTGTAGCATCACCCATCCGGACGTGGCCTGAGACGAGATACGCGCGGCTACTATCAGGGTGTTGGCACGCCGGGAGGTCTTGCTGGACTTGTTTTACCATTGCCGAAATGTCTTGTGCACGGGGATACCGAGCCTGATCGGATTTCCCTAAGATAAGGGGTAATAATTATTATTACTTTAGCTGATCATGAGCACTTGTGATGGGCAAAGTGGGGTCACCCCTGCAGGGTTTTGATCTTTCGAAAGCCGTGCCCGCGGTTATGTGGCAGATTGGAATTTGTTAATGTCTGGTTGTAGAAAACTTGACAGAGGATCCGAAGTAAAACACACAACTGTGTGAGTAACCGTGACTGTCTCTTTTCACTTTGAGAAGAGAACACGGTGGGGTTATGTTTGACTCGTAGGTAGTTCAGGATCTTTAGCGATCACTACTAGTTTGCGACCGTTTGTGTAGATGCTCATCTTATTCTTGTACTCGTAAGTTAGCCACCATATTATGCTAAGCCGCTGCTGCAACCTCACCACTACCCTTCTCCATACCATTTAAGCTTTGCTAGTCTTGATACCCATGGTTATGGGATTGCTGAGTCCTCGTGGCTCACAGATACTACAACACCATATGGAGGTACCGCTGAGATCAATGCAGGAGTGGGTTCAGAACTTCACTGGGAGCTCGATGAAGAGAGTGGCCGTATATTTGTGACGTTGTTCGACGATCAGTAGTGGTTCCTACCAGGGGCGATCCGGGCTTGTGTTATTTATGGTATCTTTCTTTTGGATCTTCGTCCGTAGTCAGACTCTGATGTTATTTGGATGATGATTGTTTATGTAATGCATTGTGTGACGTGGCGAGTTTAAGCCAACTACTCTTTTGCAATTTCATCCCTCTTTTACATGAGTCATGCAAAGATACCATACTTGAGATCATTCTAGTATGAGCTTATACCTTTAAGTCGTGCCTCGACACGTACGAGGTATAATCTCATACTGGGCATTACAGTGTTCCAGGAGGCGGTGTGTCCCTGGCAGGCGGCCTCGGGAGTGGGTCGGCTCCCAACAGCCGGCCATCATGCTCGGCGTTCGGGTTAACCCAAAATCTCGGGTCGGGTTATTCGGGTATTCAAATCTCACACCCAAAATTTTCCCTATAAAATTAAAACCCGACAATTCGGGTTCGGGTTTGGGTTTACCCGATTTTCCCGAAAAGGAGTGGCACATGTGAAACTTTCAGCCTTTGACGCCGATTTGGTGGAGCAAGTGCTACATGTTGCCGATGGCCGACGGGAAACTAGGGTGGCTGGAGTGCTCTAGCACCTCGCGCCATCGGGGAGGCAACCAGCGCGACGCTGCATGCTGCATGCTGCGGAGGAAGGAGATAGGCGGATGGCATGGTGCTGCCCACTACATGTTGTCAAGGAAGGGGGCCGACGCGATGCTGCCCTGCCGTGTGTGTTGCGCAGTGCAGAGGGAAGCAGATGGTGCGACGCTGCTCGGCAAGGGCGAATAGATCTGGCTGGATGCGACGGAGGTTGCGGCCTTCCGGCGGCTAGGTCGGGGTGAGGGATTTGGATCGAAGGTTGTGCATGCACCTGTGCGGTTAACTTTTGGGCTGGGCATGTGTGTGCCTTGTGTGGTCGGGATTGAGACGATAGGCTTTTGGGCTTCCTCGCTAGGACAGCGCGGAGAATTGTTGGGTTGGGCTGATATTTTCAGTGTAGTTCGGGCTAATTGGGTTATTCGGGTACCGCAAATTAAAACCCTAATTTTTTCCTGAATAAATTTAGGGTTTCTAAAACAGATACCCGATTTCATGTTCGAGTTCTTCGTGTTTGGGTATTTCGGGTTCGGGCTCAGGTAGTTCGGGTTCGTGGTTCATGTATCCAGTTTTATGCCCAGCGTGAGCCGCCCCCTCTCCCTTGGAGTCTGCACCAACCGACCATGATCAAGGCAAAGCATGGCAACAATGCCATCTGTACCTCCCGGGACACGGGGAAGCATGGCTACAATGTACTTCGACCAGGCGGACATCCTCCGCCATGGCGCGACACTGTAGCCACGCGCACTATGACGCCTCCCTCGTCAGCAAGGATGACGCTATAGTAAAAGGCAATCGGCGTGGCCCGTAGGCGGTGGGCGCTACCTGTCGGCCGGATTCTCGGCAGCCAGCAGGGTACACCAGAGGCGGGCCCCAGTAGCCGGCGGAGAACCCGGCGACTGAAGACACAGACATCCGGCACCTACCACCCGTCGCATTACCATTGTACCCCTGCGGGGGTAGGCCTATATAAACCCCCCAGGATCACCCATGCAAAGGGTGGACATCTAGTTGAACCCAACATTCCATCCATCCACCCCATAGCTATTAGCCTGAGAGCTAAGCTCTCCCTTCTTCCTCCTCTATCAATACAACTCTAGGAGCACACATGTACACTTGTGATTCATAGTGATCATGTGGAGACTCCGCAGAGAAGGACAAGGGGTGTTATCTCCACGGAGAGCCCAAACCCTGGGTAAGACTCGTGTACGATCGAGATGACATACTCCTCTCCCACACCATGATAAGCCACCCACTGGTATCTATCGCGATAATACTCCGACATGAAGATCGTGTCCCGCTTTTTGGGGGATATGGTTAATGATTTTGATTCCCCTCGCCGATCATAATGGTGCGGAGATATCGGGAAGTGGAGAGGCCAACGGCGTGAAAGAAGGTATCTCTGGCCTGCCCACAGGCTATAAAGGGCGGCTGTGACAGTCTTCATCCCACGCCTTCTCCTTTCTTCCGCACTCGCATTACTTCGGAGCTCCAGGACTACGGAGGGACCATGGTTAGCAAGCTGAAATGAGTCCAATAGCCGAAGGGCTATTTCATTGAAACCGTCGGGATGTGGCAGAAGGAGTGGTTCTATATCACCGAACCGGGGGAAGCCGTATAGGGAGCGGCGCCTGTATTGCGGTCCGGACCCCCACCCGATTGGCCTCTTGGACCAACAAGGGTCCGGACTAGGGTCGCGTCACCGACACCAAAGTGTTGCAAAAGCACATCGACAGCATAATAGAGACCGACGCGAAGCTGGTCGACGTGTTTCAGATCATGCTACACCACGGGCTCCTCCCTTGCCAGGAGAGGGCCAAGCCCTTGTGGGAGTATGATCCCGAAGATCCGGCGACTGTGCGGCACCTCTTCGGCACGACTCTTGACAAGATATTGGGCCAACTATTCTAGCCTCGGGAGGAGTGGTGGGCCGAGGGGAAGGACATTGGTCTTCACACCGCGAATCCTCCGATGGAGGTGAGTGGCATGTTTCTTCGAAGAGTGTCCGAATATTCACATTACGTGAGATTTGATTTAACCTTCTTACATGGATTCTACATGGCTGGGTCGCCAAGGCCAAGAAGATCAGCGGCCCAACGCCGTCGCCGGAGGAGCCCCGATTAGAGCAGCTGGAGAAGATGCTAGTAGTGGGGCCTTACAAGGCGCCTGCCAAGAAGGAAAAGAACTAAGAAGCCCCAGAGGCCAGGAAGGGCCTCCGTCGCAGGATCCGTCCAGGCAACCGATCCGCAGAAGCTGCTGCCCCATCCGTATAGGATGAGGGTGAGGAGGAGGAGGATGAAGAGGAAAGTGCCTCTGTGCACTCCAAGAAGAAGCCAGCGTCCGAGGACTCTGAGCAGGTCCAACCTTCCCCGGCCCTGAAGAGACGACACTGGCTTAATATGGTCATACTTGATAGCTCCGACAACGAGAAGTTCGAGGCATTCGAGGAGGTCCGAAGAAGGGATACCGGGTCAAGCCCCTTGCAAGTATGTAAGGTGTCTGCATTTCCAGCTATCATGCTTTGAGGAGTTTGTTTTAGTTGAAGGTTAACCCTTCTGTCGGCGTCCTGGGAACCAGGGTACCCAGACTTGCCTGTCTGCGGGCCGCGACACGCTCCTACCATGGCCTGGTGTGGCCTAGCAGATCGACCAGCTACCCAAGACCCTCGCGAGGGGGCTAGACCTCGCGAGGAGAACAACATCAAGACCCCCTCAGGAGCAGCCTTGGCAAGGTTGCTCCGGAGGGGCGGAGAATCCAAGGCCAAGCCTGCCTCGGGAGGAGGCAGTGACGCAAGCATTGATGCACCGCGCCTGCGGTGCCAGCGCCCGCCAGCAGCGCAGTTGCTGTTTCGATGCAAGGGAGGCAACGCAGGCGCAGGTTCTCGAGGAGCGGGACAATTATTTCCCCTTCGGTGCAACAAGACCGAAGACCGCAAGGACGACAGGGAGGATGTCATCCCCGAGCCCACCACCGCGTCACCGTCTGATCCGTTTGCAGGCAAAGACCGCTTTTGTCGAGATAGGAACGTCCTTGTGTTCCCGCTCAAAAATGGCCGTTGTGGGATTCCTTCCTGCCTAAACATTTCGGGGGAAGAGGACACTGGCCGCCTATATAAGTAGCTAGGAGCCCCGTTATAAGGGGACAATTTCGACCAGATCCATAAACTCTACCCTCGGACATAGGAGCAAGAACCCATGCCTCCTTACCCTCCTGAGCTCAGGAACCACTGTACTAGTCCATATTCAACCCCTCCTGAGGCCAATCCACCAAAGCAGGAAGTAGGGTTTTACGCCGCAAGGTGGCCCAAACCTGGGTAAACTCTTGTGTGCATTACTTGTTGTTCGCTTGAATATCTTCACTGGACGAGGGCGAGATGCTAGGTAGACGTGAGTGGGAGAGATCTTCGTTCACGACCTGTGTTCGAACTTCTTGGGTTTGCGGAGCCCGTAATCCTACATTTGGCGCGCCAGGTAGGGGCGTGTCAAGAACTCGCCTCTCCGACGACCTCATCTCGTTCTCGTCGTCGACTTTGCTCCACAACCATGGTGGACACACGCCGAGCACGTGCCGCCCGCTGCGCCGCGAACGATGATCAGACAGCGCCAGCGGGCAACGGTGCGCCGCCTCGCCCCAACTCACCGGTGGCCAACGCCGCCACCGACCCGGCCATCCACGAGCAGCAAGACTCGTCGCTGCCGCTGTCCGTGCGGCGCGATGGCCGCACGGCGACCCCTTCACCCTCGCCGGCCGTGGTGTCATCCTCGCTGGTCCGCCGCGGGCCGGTCTACCAGCAGCCTGCGCTGTTGATGGCGCAGGAGCTCCAGCGCTACTGCCCGGCAGATGACTTCTACGACGAGTGGCTCCACCGCATCACCGAGCTCGTCAACGCCGCCGGAGAGGCACCTGCACCAACTCACTCCTCCCATCCCACGTCGCCGCTGGCGGGGAATGAAGGCCACAGAGTCCCAGCTCCACCTCCACTCTACGGCACCGGCCAGGAGGTCCGGCCCGAGGCTCAGCGGCGTGAGCCACCCCGCAGTGCCCATGCGCGCGATGAGGAGAGCTGCCAGGTGATTCTGCATCCCCAGGTAGGGGCTCGCGGGCCCCCCTGGCCCGCAGCGCCAAGACCGCGCGCCACAGGAGGTGGTGGTGCCAGCGCCCCAAGAACCAGCACCGCAGGCGCAGGGGGCGCCTGCAATCATGAGCATGGCTGGATGTCATGCCTTAGCTCCTGAGCTACGGCGCCTCGTCTGGCCCGGCAAGTTCAAGCCGTACCTGCGTCCGCACTACGACGGCACCACCGACCCCACGGAGCAGGTCATGGCATCAAGGTGTCCAACGGCACTGAGCAGGTCATGGCGAACTGGTTCCCCATGGATCTCAAGGATGGCGCACGCTCCTGGCTCCTGAACCTCCCCATGGGATCCATCTCATCCTGGGAGGAGCTTCGTGAGCGTTTGGTCGCCAACTTCTAGGGCACACGCGACCGAGCCCTGGCGGCCGCGGATCTGCACAACGTGAGGCAGTAGCCGGGAGAGACCCTGTAAAAGTACATCCAACGCTTCAACATCGTGCGCCTCCGGATACCTAGGGTCTCCGACGAGGCCATCATCTCAGCGTTCTCCGACGGCGTCCGCGACGTCGGGATGAGGGAGGAGCTCGCCATCCACGAGGACCGGTGCACAACCCTCGAGATGTTCAAGCTCGCGACAAAGTGCGCCAGGGCGGAGGAAGGACGCCTCTCCCTCCAGGAGCTGCCCGAGGCGGAGGCGGACGACATACCAAGGCTAAAGAAGCAAAGTGCAAGGGGCCCGCCATACTGGCTGCGGAGCCAGTAGTGAAGCGTGGGTGCGGCTATGACGACCCCCCAGAGACAACCGTCCATACTGTGTCTTCCACAATGTCCACACCCACAACACTAACGACTATAAGGAGCTCAGAGCGATATGCGGCGGGCGCGTCGGGCAGCGCCCTGAGCGCGACAACCGCGGATACGGCCGCGGAGGAGGCCGAGGTGGAGGACGTTGGGACAGCAGGAACTCGCGCCAAGGGTGGCGTGAGCAGCCTCGTGAAGACCACTGGTAGGATTAGCCTCGTGAAGACCCCTGGCGCGACCAGCCTCCTGAGGGTCGCCCCCAGGGCAACGGAGGCCGGCCTCCGCTGCCACCACCGCCAAGAAGGAACGACGACGACCGCCAGGGAGATGGAGCAGGGGGCTTCCAGGAGCCGCGTGCGGTTGCATGCATCTTCGGAGGAGCCCATGCTCCGGCTTCCCATCACATCTTCAAGCAGTTCGCCCGTAAGGTGAACGCGGCGCTTCCCAGGCCTGACGCTGCGCGCAACCTCAGGTCGACCAAGCAGGTCATTGCCTTCGACCCCAAGGACCAGCTCAAGTGCACCGCACCCCCAGGCGCTCTCCCAATGCTCAGAATCCCGACCATCAGCAACGTCCTCATGACCAAGACCCTCATCTATGGCGGAGCAGGTCTGAACATCCTCTCCGTCCAGACTTTGGAGACACTCGAGGTCCCCTATGATCAGCTCCACTCGACCAAGCCATTCTACGGTGTCACGGATGGCTCCACACTCCCGATGGGGCAGGTCCGCCTCCCCGTCAACTTTGGTGACCGCAACAACTATCACACCGAGCTCATCGACTTTGACGTCGCCAACATCCACCTCCCGTACAACGCCATCCTTGGGTATCCCATCACGGCTACAACGTCCTCAAGACGCCCAAGAGTGGCGTAGTCATCACGATTGCCTCCGATGAGAAGGAAGCGGTGCGTTCCCTGGAGCGCGCCTACCAGACTGCGGCGGTCGAAAGCTCCGATGAGGATGGAGCCGTCCTTGCCCTGCACACCGCCCCAAAGAAGAAGAAGAACCTGCCCACCAACGGACCTCAGGACGTAGGGGCTCCTGACGGTTCCACCTCTGGACTCGCGCCTGCCGACGAGGCCCCCTCCACCCTCCCATAGGTAGGTGCGCCCGATGCTCCTCTTAGGACGTGCTCAGGGGCTCTCCTCTGGAGTGTCTCCGGCCTGACCAGCGTCTCGAGGGAGGTGTTCGGGCACCACTTGTAGGCGTGTCTCGACGCGTGTTTTTGTGAGCCCAGCGTGAGCCGCACAGCGTTGGGGGCTCAGGACTTCATCGACCAGGTTACCGAGGACCTCTAGTACGCAAGGATCATGCGCGTTGGGCGTAACCGCACAGTATCAAGCTCACCTACCCGCAACCCGAGCGACCAATTCTGCATTTGCATCGACGTCACGGGTCTCAACCAAGCCACCTCTTTGGAGTCCTTCTGGATGACGACGGTTGGTCGGAGAAGGGCCCTCCCCTGCGGCTACATCCGCATACTCTTCAGCATCCACAACGCAGCTGCCACATTCTAGCACCTCGCGCGGCAGGCTTTGGGGGCTCGGGAGGCTCTGTGGCAGGCGATCCGGACGGAGCGAGAACCAGACCCCCGCGACCGCTGAGGGCCTCCGGAGCCCCTGGGTCTCAGGAGCCCCACGATCTTCTGGAGCAACCCACACGGTTTGCGTCTATAGCTACCCCAACTCTTCTTCAACATGTATCAGGTGACGTTTTAGGTATTCAACCAAGAGCGCCCGCCGGGCAGCATAATCCTCGAGCTGCTGCGGGCTATCCCCCCGCAGCTGTCTGTTTTTGCGCATGAATCAAGGCTAGTTGCTCCTTCCTATTCGCATTATCTATATGCTTGGCGTCCTCCCCGCCACTAAGGTCATGAGCCCTTGCGAGCCCACTCGCGACCGCCCCATGATTAAGGACTGGCACAGCGTCTGTGCTCGGGTCCGTCCCTGCAGTGTCGCTAAACCCAAGGGCTGAGCTTTGTCTCATGAGCCATTCCCGTGACGTCACCTCCCATGGTCCTTGGTGCCTTGTTCTCGCATGGGCTAATCGTGGATTGGTATGTAGGGGCCCGTGGCAGGTGACTTGCTCACGCGGGAACCGCGCGCCGATTATTTTTCTTTTGGATTGTTGCACGAGAAGACTGGGCACGGCGTATGTGCTCGGTTCTGTCCCTGCAGTGTCGATAAATCCAGCGGCTGAGCTCTGTCTCGCGAGCCATTCCCGTGACGTCACCTCCTAGGGTAGTTGGTGCTGCGGCCTTCTCATGCGATGCCCTCTAGAGATGCACTCGGCGCAGTTCGACACAACACCTCTCTTATCACATTTTGCAGAAGAAGACTCAGGCGCAACCCGCCTCAGGGTAGGGTCTCGTGAGTGATGCGTAAGCTCATGAGAACTTCCTCAGAGTCGTTCAGCTCGTCCCGAGGAGGGCCCATATACACCTTGGCTATCCTGCCGTGCATGCCACGTGTCAAGACGGGGCTTTACACGCCCCGGAGTATCTCCCGGTGGGAGGCTCCCTCCCACGGTCCAGTGGAAGTGTCATTCTCTGCGCTGGCAGTACCAACCGAGGAGCGGTTATGCCCACGAACATGTGGAAGCACCAAGCTCCGCGCTAGCTGCTACGACCGAGGCGCGGTTATGCCCACACTCCACGCAAGTGTGGTAGCTCTATGCTCCGCGCTACTTATAAAGAACTGAGGGCGGGCCCTAGCGGTCGCACCAACCTCAGGGAGCTTTTCAACTCACGACGCTCACAACTTCTCCTTGGATGGGCGTCGTGAGGGGGGCTAGGCACGGGGGCTATGCTTAGGTCACGCCTGGCAGACGTCACCCTACCAGGTGCCGAGACACCTGGCCTTCTCACGCCCCCATCGCAGGCGAAGGCTCGTGAGCAAGGTATGGTGCTTGTTCTCCCTCATGAGAGCCGTTCGTACGTAATGGGGGACCCTTGGGCATCGCGACCTAGGGGCCTCACTAGTCACGTAGCCCCTCCCTCTTTGAGCCCGGCGCTCAACGGCGGTCGAGGTACGTGCGGGGCTGGGCCATACCGATGCAGAACGCAAACGGGATCGCTCGAACACCAAGGGGGACCCCTGGGCAATGTGAACCAGGGGCCTCACTAGCCATGTAGCCCCTCATCCCTTGAGTCTAGTTATTACAATAATCTTGGTCACCCGGAGGGCTCAATGGCGACCGAGGTATGCGCGGGGTTGGGCCCTACCGGTGCAGAGCACCTAAGCAAACATGAAAGGAAGCAAGCACAGAAATCATCAAGTTATTACAATAATACCAAGTTTTTTAGATTCAAACGGGTTCTTACGCCTCCCCGAGGCACTTGCACTTCTCTCATCTGGACAGGAACAAATCAGGCATCACCAAGCACGTCATCACCGGTTTCCGCCTATTCGGCTACGGCGGCAGCAGCCTGGTGGAATGCCTCCACCAGTTCCAGGACCTTCGCCTCCAGGGCCTCGACAGCCACGCCCTTTATGTTCGGTGGCCTGGGAGCGACTGCTGCCACCTCCTCGCGAAGATGGCTCAGACACAGAGCCTCGTGTCCCAAGAATCACAGAGCCTCACTCCGAGGGAAAGGTGGCACAAAATCAAGTGCCACCGCCATCTGACCGCAGTGGATCACTAAGATAAGCTTTCAACGCCCGCATCTACTCACGTACCTACACCTCCACCCACTGTAATCATGAATTCCCTGGAGCATGAAAGCCCCTCTCGGTGGCCCTGGTGGACGATTGCCTGCACTCCAAGAGGGACCTCCCGAGCATCGCACCTTGGGGGCTCCTACCGTACCCTGGGTCGCTCACCTCCTGGCCTTGACCACGGCGTCATGACCTAGCATAGCAGTGTAGGCTGAAGCTTGTCTAGGGACCGGGTCTCGCAGGCGTAGGGCCCTAAACTACCACAGGGACAGAAGGAAGGGAAAGTCATTCTCCGGCAAAGGGCCTCATGAGGAACATAAGTTTATAACGCTAGATAATAGCAAAAGTATTACAACGATTTACATGCCCTCATGGGGCCGTCCATGGGTGTCTCGCAGGGACCAAGCTAAAGAGGGTCGCTCTCGAAGGAATGCAGCCTCGACTCCTTCAACGACGGCGGCACCGGGAGGACATTGTTCCCTTCAGGCGATAAGAGCAGCGACTTGGCGGCTCGTAGCTCTCGTCGGAGCTCGAGGCCGTCTCAGGGGTAGCATAGCTGTTACCGGAGGAATCGGAGGCGCAACCGATGGCGAGCGCCTCACCCCCGACCTTGCTGTCCTGGCAGCATGGGGAACGGTCGCCGGCGAGCCCGTCCCCCGCGTCGCACGCCAGTCGATAGCCGTCCTCCCCGAAGACCTTGAAGGTCATCGTGCCCGTCCCGTCCAACGCGAAATGAAGAATGTGTCTCCCAGCGGGGGTGGAGGCACGACGCACCACGCCCTAACCCCAACTCATGAACACCTGGCCGGAGGAGACCACCTCCACGTCGGCGTATGAAGGGGGAAGGTGGCACCCTTCATGCCGTAGCTGCATCGTCACCCGACCGCGAGCCGGGAGCACCTGCTTTAGGAATGGAGGGAGGAGGATCCAAGAATGCGGAGGGGCTCCCGCCCACATGATAAACTTGCGGGCATCATCTTCAGTATGGAACAGCAGCAAGACGCGTGAAATCGCCCGTCTCTCTAGGCGGCTGACTGCACCACCCTCGTCGTCATCGCCGCTTCGTCTGCCTGCCGCCAGAGCACTTAAGGGAAGCGGGAATCCTGGCGGCGCCCGCGTGCACCATGTACGGGCGTCCCCCGGTCTCAGGGACGCTCTTGGAGAATCACGGCGCCTCTGCTTCAGGGGGAGCCGCTCGGGCTCCATCATCGCGCTCTTCCCCTTCTCCGCAGCCGAGAACCTACGTATCGGCACCATGAAAGCCCTCGAGGAAGTGGGAAGAGCAGGGATTGATCTGCAACAGTCAAGTGAAGGACGTGGTGCCTCACCCCCTGTTTATAGGTCGAGAAGATCAATCGCCGGCCACTCACGCGCGGCCATAATGGCCCTGCCACCCGCACCAAGGAGTTGTCAAGTCATACGATTCTCGAGACTGCGTGGGAAGTGGAGTCGCCCACGTCCCATCCAACCGTCATGCGCTAGCCTGAGCCGCAGCCTTTTTGGGGCCCGCGGCGCTCCGTCCTCGGCTAAGGCTTTGCCCCGAAGCCAAGTCCGCACGCGCCTTGGGACCGGGGGCTACTGTCCGCATCCTGGGAACCAGGGTACCCAGACTTGCCTGTCTGCGGGCCGTTACGAGCTCGTACCACGGCCTGGAGCGGGCCAGCTGATCGAACAGCTGCCCAAGACCCTCGCGAGGAGAATGATGTCAAGACCCCCTCAGGAGCGGCCTCGGCAAGGTTGCTCCGGAGGGGCGGAGAATCCAAGGCCAAGCCTGCCTCAGGACGAGGCTGTGACGCAAGCAGTGACGCACCGCGCCAGCGGGTGCCAGCGCCCGCCAGTGGCGCAGTTTCCGTTTCGGTGCAAAGGAGACAGCGCAGGCGTGGGTTCCCGAGGAGCGGGACAAAGGTTTCCCCTTCGGTGCAACAAGACTGAAGACCGCAAGGACGACAGGGAGGATGTCACCACCGAGCCCACCACCACGTCACCGCCTGATCCTTTTGCAGGCGAAGACCGCTTTTGTCAGGATAGGAACGTCCTTGTGTTCCCGCTCAAAAATGGCCGTTGTGGGATTCCTTCGTGCCTAAACATTTCGGGGGAAGAGGACCCTGGCCGCCCATATAAGTAGCTAGGATCTCCGCTATGAGGGGACAATTCCGATCAGATCCATAAACTCTTCCCTCACACATAGGAGCAAGAACCATTGCCTCATGACCCTCCTGAGCTCCCCTCCTGAGCTTAGGAACCACTATACTAGTCCATATTCAAGCTCTCCTGAGGCCAATCCACCAAAGCAGGAAGTAGGGTTTTACATCGCAAGGTGGCCCGAACTTGGGTAAACTCTTGTGTGCATTACTTGTTGTTCGCTTGAATCTCTTCACTGGACGAGGGCGAGACACTAGGTAGACGTGAGTGGGAGAGATCTTCGTTCACGCCCCTGTGTTCGAACTTCTTTGGTTTGCAGAGCCCGTAATCCGATAAATTCTAGTCCCCCACGTGAGTGCCCCAGCGAGCAAACCTCGGAAGGGACGTCTCCGCTCATTGATCTGGTGGACAATAGGTCTATGGCACATTCTGCGCCTCCTTTGGCCCCCGAAGAGGCTGAGGAGGTGCGGTCCCGAAGAACTCCTCCTCTTCCAAACACAGAGGGGGAGGTAGATGTCATGATGGCTTAGGTCAACACCTCAGTCACCGAAAACCAGGAGGGAGCATCCCTCCTGGCCGGTGAAGGAAAAGAGTCTGGGCCATCCAGACCCCCTCCGTCGATCGCTCCCGAGTCCCCAAGGCCTTCGATGGTACAGGTTCCTCCCAATAGGGAGGGGGGCGAGGTGCCAACGCCGGTGATGAACACTTCCACAAGGGCCGTGGTTGGCTGGACGAACACGCTTGAGGAGTTGGTGAGCAACTCCTTTATCGTTGAGGGGCACCGCAAGGTTATGCAGAGTGTTTGGTCCGTCTAATCCGGACTGAACGATGTTGTCCAAGGCCTTCTAACAAGATTTTCGGTAAGTCATGTAATGATCTTTCCTCGTAATGCGGTTATAGTTGTTAGTTTAGGTAGGCCGCATACATAGGAGCTCCCGAGACTCTGACATGACCTCGAAGAGACCTGCAGAGGATCGAATTCGGTATGTCGGTTAACAATGTCGATATTTCTGGTGCTAACACATGCATCTTCCATGACCACGGTTGTTAATGCTTCGGCGTTATAGGAGATGGATTGGAAGCTCAAGCTTTCTGATCCAGAGCTGTATCTTGTCAACAAACGGCTAGACGAGGCGCAAGGTGAGCTCTATAAAAATATATGTACTTGCCGGATAATGACTGGCTGGACCATTTTACTGATACTTTATGTTGATGATCGTGCAGCTGCTGCTGCCGAGGTAGAGGGCTTAAAGGAGGCCCTGAAGAAAGCTAAGGCCGAGGCAGCCAAAAAGAGGACAGCCGCTGAGAAGGCGGTGTCCGTGCTTGAGTAGGAAAAGCATGCTTCTAAGCAACATGAGTCTCGGATCACCGAGGTGCAAGGGGAGCTCCAGGATGCTGCGGAGAAGCTTGAGGCCCTTGAAAAGGGGCGGGAGGAGCAATCCTTCTGTCTATCCAAGGTGAAGAGGGAGCTCCTGGAGACGAGGATTGATGCCCGAGGTGTCCGGGAGGAGCTTCGGCAAGCCGCACAAATTGCCAATGGTAAGAAATATTTACTACAGATTGTGCTCAGGGGCGACAGGTTCGCCCTGCTGACGAGGGTCTGGCGCTCCGCAAGCGTTTTTGCCGAACTCCCGATCGATGCGGCGGGCCCGGCGAGGCACTATGCCACCCGCGAGGAGGACTCCATGCAGTGGCTCTTTTGGTCACAGTTTCTGGACTCCGAACGTTCTCCCCTCCTCAGCAATTAAATGAAGCAACTGATGGAGATGCATCATATGTCCGAGCTAGCATTGAAGGATCTCTATGTCAGCTTGTGGCCGTCGAGCCCATTCGAGACACCTACTTCGGCCTTGTGTAGAGGCAGCAGGAGGCACTGCTCCGGATTGACACCATAAAGCGATCGGTGTGCCTTGAGGGGGTGAGGCTGGCGTTGCGAAGACCATGGTCCATTGGCCAAGGATTAATCCAATGGAGATGGCCACGGGTCCTCCACCCAAGGGAAAGGAGCATCGCCGCCCCGAGCAGTACTTCGCGTCGGTGATGACCGGAGCGTGGGCGGTAGAGGGCCAGTGTTCGAAAAATGTAATGCTTGTGTAGCTGTAGAAAGTTTGTATCGAGTCTGATTTATGCTTTATTATGCAACCGGCGAACTTAATTTGTATTGTAGTGGTTAAATTTTGACTCATGTGTGGCCGTAAGTTTAGTTCCGAGAGCTACCAGTCGTCGGCTTCAGCCCCCAAGTGAATATCACGAAGGGTGTTTTGCTTCCGCACTGTTACCCTTAGCCAACGTCTTGGTGCCCAGAGGCGCTAGTGCCGGAATGAAATCACACGATTCGACTATTTGGTTTTACTGCTTTCACTTAGCCTTAGGAGCTTGATAGTGGGGACTAGGTACCAGCCCCCGGTGTATTCATGATGTACATGGGGATCCAAGCCTTCCCTTTAAAATCACATGGTTTGTATCATTGCCTGGCTCCTGTGGAACATAAGCGGCAAGCACAGGAGCCAGGCAACCCAATTATTGACCCAAGACATAGTTCAGAATGGATGCATATAATGCAATATCCGAGACGCCGTACACCTAGCAGAAAGCGAGGCCAGACTTGAAGATATTGAGCTAATGTGTAAGTCAAACTCTTGACTAATTATTGTACTTTAATGTCGGGCTATTCGAAGAGCGAGTGGGGAATCCGAAAAGAAACATAGGGGATTATGAGATGCGGATATCCGAACACCATAAAGTGTATTTTTATTATTTGTCATGAGCTCGGAATGTCTAATCGTATAATTCTTACTCCAAAGGCAGTACTTGTAAGAAGAGGAAAAGAAAATTTTACAGAGATAAAGGTTAACACGGGTGAAAGGGCATGTGCCCTCCTATGTGGTGTTGGTGATTGATGACAATGCATTTGTGGACTAATCGTGTGTGCTAAGTATTTCAGAGATTAATCGATTGGCACGAGATGATCATCTACCCTCCGAGTTATTAGCACTAGACATGTCGTCTTCCTCGGTTTTTGTTTTGGTGACTTGAGTCGTAGGAGACAGCGTACTATCAAGGGGGGTCTGCATTGGAAAGGCCAGGGTGGAATCATCACGTACACTTATTTTCAGCACCCTCATCTCCTTTCCCTCCTTGGAGCTCTCCACATCTCTCTGTGGAGTATTTTGCTGCTGGTCATGGTAGTACCGCTGCGCAGCGCGGTAGTACCGATTGGGGGTATATGTGGTAGTATCGTCGCAGCAAGGCTCCACCTCCGCGTCGATTCGAGGAGAGCATTTCTCGTGTCGGGTTCTACGGTAGTAGAAATGATAGTAGCAACGGTAGTATGACTTATAAGCGGTAGTACCGCTGCCACCACTGCGGCTACTACCGCTCTTCCCCTCCGTGCCTCGTCTCTAACACAGGGCGGTAGTACCACTGGGAGCCACGGTAGTAACGCTAGCACCTGTGGTAGTACCGCTCTACCCAGCGGTAGTACCACTCTGTGCGGGCAGAAAAGGGGGTAATGATTCAGTTATCCCCTCCATTATATAAAGGGGTCTTCTTCCTCAAGAAGACTCACCTCTTCTCTTCTCCCTCAAGCTCCACTGTTGCTCAAAAAGCTTACTTTTGGCCGACCTCTCTCCCTAGTCAATCAAACTTGTTTATTTTCTAGGGATTGGTTGAGAAGGCCCAGATCTACACTTCCACCAAAAGAAATTTCATTCCCCCACTAATCGCTTGTGGATCTTGTTACTCTTGGGTGTTTCAGCACCTAGATGGTTGAGGTCACCTCGAAGCCATATTCCATTGTGGTGAAGCTTCGTGGTTTCGTTGGGAGCTTCCAATTCAGTTGTGGAGAGAGCTCCAACCTTGTTTGAAAGGTCCGGTCGCCGCCTCCAAGGGCACCAATAGCGGAATCACCTCATCTCGCATTGTGTGAGGGCGTGACGAGAATACGGTGGCCCTAGTGGCTTCTTGGGGAGCATTGTGCCTCCACACCACTGCAACGGAGACGTACTTCCCCTCAAAGGGAAGGAAATTCGGTAAGACATCCTCGTCTCCACTGGTTCCACTCTTGGTTATCTCTCACTTTTACTTGTACAAGTTTTATTGTCGTTTATTCCTGCTTGCGTGTATGCTTGTTATTGTTGCATCATATAGGTTGCCAACGTAGTTGCACATCTAGACAACCTATTTCGTTGCTAAGTTTAATTTGGTCAAGAAAATCTAAAAATTGTAAGTTGCCTATTCACCCGCCCCTCTAGTCAACCATATCGATCCTTTCAATTGGTATCAGAGCTTCGTCTCTTTATTAAGTACTTTACCATACAAAGGGTATGAGTGACAACGTAGTCGAGATGGAGGAACACTCTGGTAGAAATCCGTCCTTGTCTACGTCCGATGGAGGACCCTTGGTCTCTCGTGAGGATTCCATGTGGCCTTGGACACATTGAAAGAATCATTGGCGACCGAGGTCAAAGGCATGTTCAAAGAATTTCTTGAGGGACTTAAATTACCCAGCGCACCGTTGGAAGTGGTTCGTCCCGCTAACAACGTGTCGGATGCTATTCACGATAAGGGAGAAGCTAGTAGTGAGCATGTCCCAATTACTAAGAATGGGATTGGCATTTTCGCCCACTCCCCACCTCCCATAAATTATGGAGGACCCGTTCACACCCCGCATATAAATTCGGTTGGTCCTCCTCCTAAATTTGTGAAAATGCTGATTTTGCTACTTGGAAGTTTTGTTTTAAACATCATTTAAACCATTGCTCTACTAATCTTTAGAGAATCATTGAGCAAGGTTTCTACCCGCATGATCCATACAACTTATCTCCAAGAGAAGCTGTGGATCATCAATTCAACGAGTCCGTTCTTTCCATTCTTCACAAAGCTATCCCTCTCGAAGACATTGCACACCTTCGACCCTTCTTTGGGGCCAAGGAAGCATGGGAGCATATTGGTTACTTGTTCAAGGGAAGTGCAAGCATTCAACGCTCAAATTATGAAGTTGTGCAAGATGGAGCCGATGAGTTTGCCATGATCGAAGATGAAGATCCCCATGAACTTTATTGGAGGTTAACCACTCTTGCGGTCTCACTTCGAGTTCATGGGAGCAAGGATACGGATGACAATTGGATCAAGAGCAAGTTTCTCAAGGCCATGATGCCTTACCACAAGGCCACGTCCTCCGTCATCCACCAAAGACCGGACTTCCACTCTCTGTCCTCAAGTGAAGTCTTCGATGAATTCGTTGCCATGAGGATCTTGGACAAGGCCGCCGACAATGCGGTGTTGCGAGCTCAACGATCAAAGAAGCCCAACATTGCTTTGAATACCAAGGCTTGTGTGGACGAAGAGGACGATGATGAGTGTTGCCCCGAAGACACCAAATATGCCCATCATGAGCACATGGCTCTCGCATCACGACAATTTTGGGGTAACAAGGAGAACTCAAGGCCCAACTTCAATAAGAACAAGTCAAGTGGCTTCAAGGGCAAGCAACGAGTAAGGACGTGCTATGATTGTGGCAATGTGAGTCCCTTTGTTGTAGATTGCCCATATGAGAAAATAGAAGACAATGAAGGCAAGCTTATCCAAAAGGATAAGGCCAAGTCTTATCCCAACAAGAACAACTTCACCAAGAAGACTCCTCCCAAAGGATTGGTGGCCCAAGAAGAGTATGATGAAGATGACAATGATGAAGAAGATGAGGAGATGACCACCATGGCCAACATTGCTATAGCAAAAACTCCACGCTCATCTCTCTTTGACTCACCAAATGAGAACATCGCCGCCAAGTGCCTCATGGCTAAAGCCACCAACAAGGTAACCACCAACATCAATTCTACCATCACTTCTAATCCTTCATTGCTGTATTTTATTGGTGAGAGTAAGGGGCGGAGGAGGAGGAAAATGAATTTGAGTCTTTTGTGAGTAAGCTCAAAGGTAAACCCAAGAAGCACTTTGTTGCTCTCTTGGAACAACTTGGTGAAGCCAATGACGTGATCGAGGCTCACGAGGAGACCATCCCCAAGATGGAGGGTCATAGTCGAGACTATGCCATTGAGATATCAGATCTCTCTAATGCTCTTGAGGAAGGCGTGGTCTTCGTTTGGCTCTTGAGGAGTCACACAACGATCATCATGCTCAATTAAAGAAAGATCTTGATCATGCTTTAGTTGTCTCTTGTGTGCTCAATTCCGAGAAGGCAAAAGTCCGATTGATCATGCTAGACTCAAGGAGGAGTTTGATACACTTGACAAGGCTCACAAGGTCTTGAAGAGCATACATGATAGCCTCAAGGAGTCTCATGATCAACTTCAAGTTTCGCTAACCATGGAGAAAGCTACTTTTCCTCGCATGGTTTTAATTGATAATGCTAAAGCTACTAACCCATGTTGTGAGCATGTGCATCTTGTTGAAGAGAATGCCAAGTTGAAGAAGCAACTTGAGAAAGGCCTTGTGTCTTGCATACAAGGTGAGAAGAACCTCAATGATCTATTGAGTAACCAAAAGGAAGTTGTTGCCAAGGAAGGAATTGGGTTTGCACCCAAGTCCAAGAAGAAGAAGAATGATAAGACCAAGCAACCCCCTCCTCTCAAGCAAACCTTTGTGAAGGAGGGAGAGGGTACTCATAAGATGAAGAGAAACAATGTGGAGGGTGGTGGAGTCAAGAAAACCACTGCCACTCCTTCCAACAAAGCTGGCGATTTAACCCGTCTTATGTGTTATGCCGTGCTAGTGATGGACATGTTTTTGCTAAATTTGTTGGTTCTTCTTATGAGTACATTGAATGGTCTATTTGGGTTCCTAAGACCCTTGTTACTAACCTCAAAGGATCTAGTACAAAATTGGTACCTAAATCCAAGCATTGATCACTTGTAGGAGTTTGCTTCCAGTGGGGGATCTTGGTTGCTCGGTAGTGGAGCCACAAATCATATGACCGGAAGAAAAGACTTGGTGGTGGACGTGCACAAAGGTTCATCTATGGCCACAATGTAGAATGGGGTGATGCTTCATCTTCAAAGGTATTGGGGCTTGGGAAGGTTGTCGTTTCTCATGATCACACGATAGTTGAGTGCCTTGCATACAATTTACTTTCCGTTCGTTAACTTGCACTCATGCGCTTTGCTACATTCTTTGATATTGATATTGTGGCCCTCTTGTGGAGCAAGACTCTTAAAGTAGCCTTCGTTGGGCATGTCGAGAACGGTCTCTATGTGGTTAACTTCTCGGAGCGACCCACTAAGACCGCGACATGCCTAATGGCCAAAGTTGATGTGGGATGGCTTTGGCACCGCCGTTTAGCCCATGTCAATATGATATCTTTTCAAAGTCTTCTCAAGGGGGACCATGTCCGCGGGCTAACAAATGTTAGTTTTGCCAAAGATCATGCTTGCAGTGCTTGTATCGAAGGAAACCTACATGCGAAGGCTCACCCTCCCACGGCTATCATCTACTCAATGAGACCTTTAGAGCTCCTCCACATGCATCTCTTTGGGCCTCCATCCTTTGATAGTCTTGTGGGTAGAAAGTATTGCTTGGTGATTGTAGATGACTATTCCAGATACACTTGTGTATACTTCTCCAAGAGGAAGAGTGAGACCCAACAAACCATCATCAACTTTGCAAATGAACCTCAACAACAACATGATGCAAAGATCTTGATGATTCGAAGTGACAATGGCACCGAGTTCAAGAATTACACCTTGGATGAGTTTCTTAGTGATGAGGGGATCAAGCATCAATATGCCGCACTGTATACCTCTCAACAAAATGTTGTGGTGGAGAGAAAGAACCGGACATTGATGGACGCGACAAGGACCATGATGGCGGAGTTCTAGTCTCCGTACAACTTTTGGGCCGAAGCTAGCAACGCCGCTTGTCATGCATATAATCGGCTCTATCTCCGCAAAGGCTTGAGCAAGACTCCATAAGAGATACTTACTGGTAACAAGCCCAACCTCAAGTACTTCCGCGTTTTCGGTTGTAAGTGTTTCATACTCAAGAAAGGTGTTCGTTTGTCTAAATTTGAAGCTAGAGCTCATGAGGGCATAGTTGTTGGTTATGCTACAAACTCTCATGCTTACCTTGTCCTCAACAAGTCCAATGGACTCATTGAGGAGACGTGTAATGTAGAGTTTGATGAGAATAACGGCTCCCAAGTGGAGCAAAGTGGTACTTGTGATGTAGGTGATGAAATTCCTCCTCAAGCCATAAGAATAATGGGTGTTGGTCATATCCTACCCATTGAGGAACCCCTTGTGGCCAAAGGAGAAGGACAATGTTCCACTCAAGTGGAACCATTACCAACCCAAGACCCACACGCTTCTGAAGAACAAAGTGAAGGCCCTCAACCCGATGAACAAGGCCAAGTGCAAGATCAACCGCAAGATGGTGATGATCCATCAAGTGATGCACATGGCCAAGTTCCCTCTCCCGAGCATGTTCAAGATCAAGAGCAAGCTCAAGATCAAGATCAAGCTCATGACGACGGTCATGATGATCAACTCACAACGCGTCAACTATCACTTGAAGAGAAATTAGAGCGTCGTCCTGCCAAAGTTGCTTCCAGGCTCGCTTCTAGAGAGCATCACATGGAGAATATACTTGGAAGCATCACAAAGGGGGTAAGAACTCGTAGACAATTAGCAAACTTTTGTGCTCATCAAGCGTTTGTCTCTTGTGTTGAACCTCAATAGGTCTATGAGGCGCTCGAAGACCCCGATTGGCTCAATGCCATGCATGAAGAACTCCATAACTTCGAGCGCAACAAGGTGTGGCGTTTGGTGCCAAGGCCGAAGGAGAACCATAATGTCATAGGAACCAAATGGATCTTTGAGAACAAGCAATATTATCATGGAATTGTCATCCGCAACAAGGCTCATTTGGTGGCTCAAGGCTACTCCCCAGTCGAGGGTATCGACTATGGTGAAACCTTTTCCCCTGTTGCTCGTCTTGAATCTATACGTTTGTTGCTTGCCTATGCTTCTCATCGTAAATTTAAATTGCAACAAATGGATGTGAAAATTGCTTTTCTAAATGGTCCTCTTAATGAGTTGGTGTATGTCAAACAACCCCCGGGGTTTGATGATCCTAAGTTCCCCAATCACGTGTATCAACTCGATATGGCGCTCTATAGCCCTAAACAAGCCACACGTGCGTGGTATGAGCATCTTACCGAGTTGTTGCAAGATCGTGGGTTTGAAATTGGGAAAATCGACCCCACTCTTTTTTACTAAGAAGGTCAAAGGGGAGTTGTTTGCATGCCAATTATATGTTGATGATATTATCTTTGGTTCACCTAACAAAGCTTTCAATGATGAGTTGTCGCACTCATGACCGTGGAGTTTGAGATGTCCATGATGGGAGAGTTGAAGTTCTTCCTTGGGTTTGAGATCAAACAAAAAAAGAAAAGGAATCTTCATCAAACTAGCCAAATACAGTCAAGACATACTCAAGAGGTTCAATCTAAGTGATGTCAAGCCGACTACTACTCCAATGCCTACCAAGTTCCAACTTGACATTGATCCCAATGGTAAAGCGGTGGATCAAAAGGTATATCGGTATATGATTGAATCCTTGCTTTACCGTTGTGCATCTAGACCGGATATCATGTTGAGTCTGGGAATTTGTGCACGGTTTCAAGCCTCACCGAAGGAAAGTCACTTTGTGGCAGTCAAGCGAATTTTTGGTATTTGGCTCATACCCCAAACGTTGGCCTATGGTACCCAAGAGGAGCAAAATTCAACCTTGTAAGTTTCTCGGACTCGGATTGGGCGGGAGACAAAGTGGATAGGAAGTCAACTTCCGGATGTTTCCAATTTCTTGGTTGCTCTTTGGTGAGTTGGACTTCCAAGAAGCAAACTTTTGTATCTCTCTCTTCCACCGAAGCCGAGTATGTGGCAGTCGGCAGTTGTTGTGCTCAACTTCTATGGATGAGGCAAACTTTAAAGGATTGCGGTGTCACTTGTGATCAAGTGCCTCTTTGGTGTGACAATGAAAGTGCCATCAAGATTTCTCTCAACCCGGTGCAACACTTCAAGACGAAGCATATTGAGATTCGGCATCACTTCATCCGGGAGCATATTCGGTGAGGAGAAATTGATCTTCATTATGTCAGCACTCATGATAACCTTTCAGATATCTTCATGAAGCCCTTGGATGAAGCAACATTTCACGAGTTAAGGCATGAGCTAAATATCATAGATTTGAGCAATGTGGAGTGAAGTTGTGCAAACCTCCCATACACACCATGTTATCTTGCTTAGATGTAGGCATGGAAATAGGGGGAGTGTTGGTCTCTCAATGAACTTTCCATCCCCCCATTATGCAAAAATCGATCAAATCTTCACATTCACCATTGTTGATGGTATATATGTGCTTCAAAAATGAGTAGTGGTCATGGGCCAAAGGTTAAAATCTTCGCGGTGCGATACCACTTCACTCAAACATAGGTGGCCTCGGCCACCGCCATCTCTTTCGAGAGGTGTGTGTTTGTTGTCGTGTTTTTCTATTTGTTTGTGTGCTTGTGCTTGTGGTGTTCCCTCTGATTTCCTGTTTTTCCCTTCTCTAAGTTGAGTGTTTTCCTCTCTAAAAGGTCTCGTGAGCAAAATGTCAGTCTTGAGCATTTTTTTAGTTGGGCAGTACTGCCGCTGGAGCGGACGGTACTGCTGCTTAGTAACTTAAGCGGTACTACCGCCCGCTTGAGCGGTACTACCGCCCTAGGGCAAAACTGTGGGGTTAAAGTGGGGGGTCGGGGAGTTTTTATCCCCATACCCATTCACCCGTTCTCTCCCATCTCGCTCTCGTCTCCAACGAAGAACTAGCCGACGAGTTTGCCCATGGGCTGCCTCCTCAGGGCCGTGCTTCACCTTTTCCTTCGGTGGGATTGATCCCCACCCCTTCCTCAAGCCATGGATTCCAGTATTGCCTCCTGTTTCCTTCTTGCTGCTTCTGGTTTCTAGAACTAGGTTTTTAGGGGCAATGGGCATGCATTCTGTGATTCTTGGCCAAATCAAGGCTTGAGTAGGATGGTGAACACCTCTTTACTGCTTGAATTGATCTTTGGTAGCAATATGGTTGATTTTAGCCTCCCCGGTAGTATCGGGTCTGGCATGGCATCTTGGGAACCACTGTTCCCCCGCCTAGAGAGGTACTACTGTTGCGTTGGAGCGGTACTACCGCCCTGAGCGGTACCACTGCCTATCACATGCAGTACTACCACTGTGAGGGGTACTACCGCCTATCCTATGCGGTACCACCGCTGGAGGCCATCATCCATCATGATCTTATCAAAAAAAAATTGTTCTTTTTCTCGTGTCTTATTCTCGTTCGTTCTTGTTATCTTTTGTGTTTGTGCATTTGGCTCCAGGAGATGGCCCAACGAAACATCCTGCCAGTCGCATCAACCCCGGGCGCACTGGTTCAAAGGGCTATTGCACCTCTGAGGCAGTAGGTGGGTCTGCAAGTGGCTCTGCGGGTTTTCCATCTTCAAGTGCACCACCGTCTCAGTCTCAGCAGCCGTCCAAGAGTACTGCGAAGATGCCAGCTAGGAAGGCCAAGACTGTCACTGAAATGTCAAACAAGGAGCTTTGGGAGAGGCGTCGACGCAATCCCTATGAGCATCAGCAAGAGCCCACCCATGTCAACCGTCCGTTCTGGAACCTCTTTCAGTATGCAACCTACTTTGCTATGATCAAGGCCAAGAAGATTCTCTTTGTTGATGTTCGCACTATTGACATTCCTCATTTGGAGGACATTGCTTACTTCGGCGAAGCCCTGGAGATGTGCAAACAACTGAACATTCTCGACATCATGTCATTCAACAAGAACTTTGATGCGGATCTGGTGGCTCAGTTTTATGCCACTGTCCATCTTGGCACCGATGTAGAAAGGACCTTGATGTGGATTACTAATAGTAGGCGTCTCGCGGTCAAGTGGAAAGCTTTCATGGAGCTTCTTGGTGTTGAAGATCTCGGACTTGAGGGTTCGGTTGGCTTTCGACCTCATCACAATGCCACCTCCACTCACAAGCGGAACCTTTGGCCTTATTATACTAAGAAGGTCAACCCTGAGACTAAGAAGGAGACGTATGAGCTGCCTGTGTTTCTGGATATCCTTTATCGCATCTTAAGGGAGACTCTCTTTCCTCGTATTGGAAACCAGGATATGGTTCACTCATATCTTTGTGGACATGCTTCTTTTCTACCAGCATCAGAAGGAACAGAACATTGGAGAAACATTGGATATCTCTCATGTCATGTGGTCTGAACTATTGTCTGCCATCTCTGAGCGTATGTGTCTCATCTATGCTCCTTATATCATGCTCCTTATTGAGAAGGCTTGGGAGCACACCTACGCTGGGTATGCGCTAGAGACTGGCGAGTTGGTCTCTCACGAGGTCAAGAGGCCTAGGAGGAAGGATCTCTGAAACACTCCGGTCACTCAATCTGAGATTCCTGTTGGTGCTGATGATTCTGAGGCAGAGGCTGATCAGGATGATGATGATGAGTATGTGCCATCTGGAGCAGAGCCCTCTTGGGCAAAGAAGCTCAAAAAGAAGATGAAGAAGCTGTTCTGCATGGAGTCTCATGGTCAGTACATGGCCCATGTGTCTGAGAAGAAGTCCAAGACCCGTCATAAGGAGCTTATGCGTCAGCTTGGTGACACCGTAGTTAGCGGCCCTGAAGGCCGAATCACAGATGAGGACGACTGGGTTCAGTAGCACTACCACTGGACTGACTCTGACCCCCGAGTAGCCTCCAGCCGATGACGAAGGTCCAGATGACCACGCATTGATGTGATGATGTTGTGCCTCTCTCTGCCCTTTTTCGGTGTCTCGATGCCAAAGGGGGAGATGTGGATTTGCGTATTGTGATGGATTTGCGAGTTGCGAGTGTGTCTCTTGCTTTTTAGGCTCTGTCTCTTCTTCTCGCAAATTTCTTTGTCTTGTTTGGTTTGTGTTCGTGAGACCCAGTTACTTTTTCTATGTGTGAGACCTATGCTACCTTAAAATTTGTAGAGTACTTTTGTAGGATGTGTGCTTATTTCCTATCCTATCTGTACTCTCCTACTAATTTACACGCGTTTGTCAACTTATCGGATTATAAAATAGGGGGAGTGTTGATCCTAGAGTATGTGCTTCGCATTCCAAAAGCAACTCACTTAGATGCACACATCTAGGGCGAGCCCGTCTATCTTTTATAGTCTTTGGGGTTTGCCTACTCCTATTGATATGATATTCTGTGCAAATCCCGTGTTGTCATCAATCCACCAAAAGGGGGGAGATTGAAAGGGCATGTCCCTTCCTATGTGGTTTTGGTGATTGATGACAATGAGTTTGCGGAATAATCATTTGTCCTATGTATTTCAGAGATTAATCAATTGGCACGAGACGATCATCTACCCTCCGAGTTATTAGCACAAGACATGTCGTCTTCCTCGGTTTTTGTTTTGGTGGACTTGAGTCGTAGGAGACATCGTACTATCAACGGGGGGGGGG